>CM049401.1:6045000-6087500 GCA_026929865.2 Hyperoplus lanceolatus | reverse complement strand
CATCTATCAGTTAAGAGCTGGCTAGTGACTTATGAAAGCTAGTAATGTCATTGTCGGCTGCCTCAGCTGTAGTTGAGGGTTGAGACGGGTTGTGCCGCACTTTTTTTTAATTTTTTTTTCTCTCTCCTCTCCAGGTGACACAGTTTGCACAACATGACATATTCCCTGATGGCCTTCCAGCTAAACACAACAGCTCTCTCTGTGTCATTTGCACAGGTGCGTTCAATGTTTACACTGTGCAACCTGAGCAACCATCCACACACACACATACTCGCTCTCGCACTCGCACACGCACACACACACTCACACACACACACACACACACACACACACACACACACACACACACACACACACACACACACACACACACACACACACACACACACACACACATGCACCACAAGAGATACCTGTTAGATATACGTGACATAAGAACAGATTGATTGTTCGCAGTAGCTATATTGAAAGACAGAATAAAAGTAGAGTGGAAAGTGGAAAGGAACCCCACTCAGACAGGCGTACCATGTGCCAGTCCACCTGTGGGCTCTGTGTTTAGTAGCTATGATCTAGTCTTATGTTAACTGTGCTAAAAGTGGGATCTGTGTTCTGGGCCACACTCATTTAGGTCAGGAGCAGATCAGTCAAGTCTAAATGCATTATTCACTGCTTTTTTCTTGTCATTGACCACTGGGAGTTTTACCATAAGTCCCCCAGCTGCTGCTTTCACTTCCCCATTTACCCAGCGTGGTCACATCAAACACTCCTGACCAGGCGTTTTGGATGCTCGCTCAGTTCTGTGTCCTGTTTGTACTCCAAACTATGGACATATTCAACAAGATGTACTAGATGCAGACAGATATTTGTGTGAGTGTGTGGTGTTCTCTTTGTGTCTGTGATGGTCTCCGTGTGACTGTATATGTGTGTGTGTGTGTGTGTGTGTGTGTGTGTGTGTGTGTGTGTGTGTGTGTGTGTGTGTGTGTGTGTGTGTGTGTGTGTGTGCGCGTGTACGTGTGTGTGTGTCAGCAACAACAGGTGCACCTTTATTGTATCCTGTTGTACACCTGCTGCCTTTCTTGTTGTCTCTTCTGCTAGCATCACAACCTAAATCCTCCCTTCTTGCAGATGATATACACTTTTTAACCAGAACTGAGTTGACAATTAAACGTGTTCATGTGAGTTACAGTAAAATAAGAGACAGAGGGCAGCACGAGGACAAACAAGGACACATCAAAGGTGTCAAGTTGTGTTATTTACATTATAAAGTTGAACTAAAAAGCAACAGTCATTGGACTGTATGCTGGACATCAAGCCCAGAATCAAATGCACAGTTATTTTATCACCTACATATGTAGGGGAGAACGGGGGAATCTGAGGCATTGGGTAATGTGAGCCACCCCCTGTATCTAGGCAATATAGAGATATATGTTTTCAAGACCCTCTCATTTCCCCATGGCCCTGAAAGAGAGGACCTCATGGTGCTGTGGTAAGCATGTTTTTTCACCAAAATGTCTTTTTTGCATGTAAAAGTAAATTTTCTTGCTGTCAACTTAATCAAATGTTGTGGCAAAGCAAATCTATTCATGTAGAAAAACTTCTATCATACGTGTTGATGAACTACAAACATATAAATGCTGTGGGGGAAAGTGAGACACTGTCTAACTTTCCCCCACCATGAGGCACAAGTTAAGTTTAGTCTTGAACATATTTTAATGTAATATTACATAACATATGTTTTATTTTAATGTCATACACATTGCAGAAAAGCCATCATGCCAAGGAAATACACTAGGAAGACGACCTGGGGCAACCACACGGAAAGAGCACCTTCTCATGTTTCCCTGTAACCTTCAGGGCTGGAATGTAGAGTTATGCTACAACTCTAGGCTAATGTTTTAATCCAGTTGGGTCTTCTCCTGTGTTCTGAGTCCCAGGCTGTTCTCGCTGGTTCTGATTTTCCTATGCTTTGACCCCCAGACACAAGCTGACTCTAAGGGTCCTGTGTTCTGACCCCCAGACTGTTCTAATCTAACTGGTTATATCTTTCATTTGAATCTTATTAAAACCTTTTGAATTATAATATGTTGTATTTGATTTTGTTCAGAGTTACTTTCATGTGTTTAGAAAATTTGCTTTGCTTAATTGACCAAACCCCATCATTCTTTTACTAGTCCGACATTAGTTCTGGAATGTGTGGCTCGCTTTCAGGATTCTAACTGTTACAACATGTGTTGTCATGGTAGTTTCAGGGTGGAAAAAGTAAGTGGATCAGTTACCCCCAGTTGGTTCACTTTACCCCCTTGATTTTTCTGGTCTGTCTCAGTTTACCCCACAGCTGGGGTAAAGTGAGCCACATGACAACTTTTTTTTAATCAATCATATTTTCACTGCCCTTTGTCTTGAAAAAATTCTGCTAATGCCCATTTCTAGGAAACATCCTGAATTAATGGGAAATGTGTAAATTTGAGTGATAAATCATTTTAGCTCGCTTAGAGGGGAGCAAATGAAAAAACTGGCTCAGATTACCCAGTTCTCCCCTACTGTAGACTAGCGGTTCATGCTACCCATTTCAGTAACACTCACCACACCTTGTATAACACATGTGACATATGAACCAATCAATATTATATGATTTAATATTCTCAATCAAAAAAGAGAGTCAGTTGTTGGCCGTATGTTGAAGTGCAGATTTTAAGTTTAATATTAAACTTAAATATTAAATATTAATCTACTTTTGATTAACATATTACACATTTTTTGTTTCATTTACCACCTTCTCGCTATCATTCAGCCCTGAAAAATGACCACTAAATGAGCTCCATTCAGATTTTAAGCTCATTGTTGCTTTTAAAAAAAATTCAATTTCACATTAGGGACACATTTGTAAAGATGTATTCCCTCAGAAGGACCAGCCTTACACCAGCAGATGAACTACTCCAGGCTTTTTTCACTTGGATCTGATCATTCAAACGCTAAGCATAGAGGCTCCTTCTGTTCTACCCAGTCCTCACCACAGACCTTTAATCCAGCCTATAGCAGGATTGTGTAGAATGGAAGAAAATGAAAGGGTCTAATTCCTGAGTGAGAGTACCGGGAGAATGGACCGATGACATCACTGGTGTCAGAGTTAATGAGGGACTCGACCCTGTGACCTGCGGGGTCATTATGAGGTCTATGATGCAGTGTGAGGATGGATTACAGCCCTTATGTCACCGCTCGTCCACTGAGCGCAACAGTCTGTTTGGGCCTGAAAACCCAGCGGTTTGATGGACAAATTGACTGACATGTCCATTGATTGCTTTTGACAGCTAATCATTTGACATGGCGGGTTGTTGACTTTTATTACGTGGTGAAAGTTTTTTTTAAATGTGGGATTTTTACTCATTTCATCAATATGTAGTGTAAAACTATAGGAAAAAACTCCCGCACACTGTCTTGTTTTTTTGCTGTTCATTTATTTGAAAGGAAACAACCTCTGAGTCAAACGACCTTCATCAGGCATCAATATGGATCATTAATGTTAAGTTAAAGATGCAGTGAGCGATTCTGGAGAAAGCTTCTTGTGAAAATATATATTTTTATTAAATCAGTGAATATCTCAAAAAGATCCGCTAGCTGTCGGAACTGTGTGTGCGCTGAAAAGAAATCCAGTGTTAATACACAGCCTACAGGATCTGTAAACGGCATGTTGCTAGCTATGGTGGGTCGGGTCCGATTCCCATGTACGGAGTCTAGGCTGTGTTTCAACAATGGTCTGTGTATTTACACCAGATTTTCACTGATTTTGGCAAAAAGCGATTTTGACAATAAGCGTTCTCCACAATCACTGACTCCACCTTTAAAGATAAACATTTGTGGTTATTCTAGTACTGTATTTATTTTGTCATGAAACTTGTTTTTTCTTGCTCTGGAATGTGAGAATACTGATGTAGACCCTTGTTCCCCTTTCATTTAGAAAAGTTCCCATACACAGCCTCATAGTTTACGCGCGCTTTTCTTTGCCTGGATGAAAACCCTCTCTTTCACTGTGTTCTTCCTGGACCCTCCCATCACAGCCCCCCACCCCTTCTAAACTTTTTTTTTCTTGGAGGGACTTTAAGGAAGAATGTCTTTCAACACATTCAACAGCGCGCCCCCAAATCTCTGCTGCAAACATGTTCCCACTGATTCTCTCAAAGAATTAATTGCTCCAAATAATCTCACCATCTGGTTGCGAAAGGTCCATACCTACGAGGCTGCTTCGCATTGCATTGGAGGCCGGGGACTATTCAGACACCCGCAATGCTGCTGTGGTGCAGAGAGAGAGAGAGAGACAGAGAGAGACAGACAGAGAGAGAGAGAGAGAGAGAGAGAGAGAGAGAGAGAGAGAGAGAGTGAGGCTTGCCAGGAGGTTGAAAAGAGGAGGGAATGACAAAGACCACCATCTGCTCCTTGTCTTTCTTGTGAGCGACCTCGGACGCCAGCGGAGACCCTGAGTCTCTATGATCCAACTACACACCACTGACTGGAATGTTATTGAGAGAAAGGATGGGGAGAAGGAGGAAGGCCGCAAGTTAGGAGAGAAAAAGAAAAGTGTAGTCTTGAGAGCAGGAGGATCCTACCTCTCTAATCATCTTCCCACTGTTCTATCCTTTTCCCTCTGTGTCATTCCTCCACTATTGCATTCCATTAAAAAGACATCTAAATGTTTAGCCAACTGTTGAAATGTTGCAGAAGATAAAATGCCAACCTGGTGTTCTTTCACAACTAGGATGAAGGTTGAATATCTCCTGATGTCAAAAAAATACCCTTCAACAAATACCATTCATTTTTTTGCAGTCACACATGGCCCCTTACATCAGTGTCCTCCAGGGTGTGTGATGTTCTGATTGCTGTGACTTTGCGGATCTTGTATTGTGATTGTTATAATATCTTTGAAACTTTAATTTGAATGATTTTACAATTTTTCCACATACGGACAATACATACACAACCCCCACCCCCCTCCCTCAACAGATAATAAAAATAAGCTATAAATACTAGTGCTGTCAGTTTAACGCGTTATTAACGGCGTTAACGCAAACCCATTTTAACGGCGTCAATTTTTTTATCGCGCGATTAACGCTCTTCATGGCCTATAGCAAACGTTGTGGTTTTTTCACATGCTGTTGCATCAACTAGTAATGTTACAACAACTGAAACACCACACACTATTCATATGGCTCGACATCAAGTTACTGTTACGTCAACCGACATGTCCTACAGCGTAACTTCACATTCAAATCATTTAACTGGCAAAACGGCTAAACGGCAAGTCAATTTTGAAGCAGAAACAGGAAGCTAGCACTTGATTTCGCCATCAAGGGTGACTGAAGCCTCGGCTGCAGCAGCGGCATACCAACCACCAGCATACAAGTGGTGTGCCCACTCCACACACAGTCTGAAATAAGTCGTGGATGAACAACTCCCAAAACATTTAGGCAGCAACCAGTTTAATCTAGCCTTAATACTCATTTGTTTTATGGTTTGTTTGTTTTTAAATAAAAAAGGAAGTTCCAATTATGTTTGTGTATGCTGTTCTAGGGGTGGAGGGATCTACATTGTTGTCTATTTGCACTGAATTGGAAATTATGATATTTTAGAAGAAATGCACTGAATTACAAGGGTGTAGAGAATGGGTGTGATAAGAGCATTAAAATGAGAAAAAATAATGGGACAAAAAGAAATCAAGGGACATTTAGGCTAGAATAGATAAAAATTTGCGATTAATCGCGAGTTAACTATGACATTAATGCGATTAATTGCGATTAAATATTTTAGTCGTTTGACAGCACTAATAAATACACAAAAAAAATAAAAAACAAAGCAAAAACAAAGACAAAACTGGGGCAAACCTCACACGTCCACTACAAGTGGCGCCAAGGGGGCAGACATTCCAGGCCCCGATGTGCTGCAGCACTGGGCCCCATACGGTGAGGAATCTATGAGCGTTACCGGACAGCTCATATCTCAGCCTCTCAACATGTAAAATGCCCACCAGTTCCCTCAGGTAAGTGTCAAACTGAGGGGCCAAGTCCAATTTCCACAGCTTCAGAATGCATCTTTTGGCAATTACCATGCCATAAACCTTGATTGTGCAAGATATTGTTACAATATCTTTGAGAGAAGGAAACAAATAAATAAAAAATACTTTGTTATATCACATCAATTCAAACAGAAAGGTGAATTGATGTAAAAGAAGTCATTGATTCAGCCAGCCTTATCTCAGCAGGCAAGTCGATCCAAACCCTAGGTGCCCTGATGGGGAAGGCACTATCATCTCTGGTAATGAGCCTCGACCTTTGAACAGTAAGAAGTGCCACACCCCAAAATGACACCAAGGTTTCTGGCAGTGGGCTGATGTTACCGGCTAGTGGACCAAGAGATGTTGTAGGGCGTGTTGAACAGTATTATTTCAGATTTGGTGTTGTTTAGTTGGAGAAAGTTAAGGGCCATCCAGCGGTTCACATCAGCAGCCAGGCTACTCTCAGCGGGAGGTATATCTGTGTGTCGTCAGCATAGAAGGGAAAAGAAACATTTTGCTGCTGGATATCTTAGCCGAGTGGAAGCATATACATAGAAAATGAAATTGGACCTAAATTGGAACCCTGAGGAACATCATAGGCTAGTTTTATAGCCAATGCTCAGTTCCATCTGTGATTTAGCACTTCTAGTGTAACTGCGTGGCTCCATATGCTACTAAGTGTTATGATTCAAATCTGTATATACACACCGACCACTTAGCCTACAGTATTGTGGTTGCTGGGAGTTTTGACAGTCATTCCCCATGCACTGCTGGATGAGAACACTAACGCCAGCTAGCCTCCCTGCTCTTTATAATGCAGGATGACCACAGCAGGAGTATGCAGACGCAGCAGCTGTTGAAATAACAAGAAGTAAAGTCTGGTGGGGACCAGTACTAACTGTTACCAAGCAAGCCTAACTAGTGTCGGTTTTCTTTGTAAAATACAAACTTTGTGAAGTCAAATAAAGTGAATTCCCACACAGTTTCTAACTTGGAAAACCGTTAATAAATATAAAAAATAAACTCAAAAATGTTAATAAATAGCAACTTTTGGGTACTTGACCTTCAGGTTAAAAGATACAGAGTCTTAAGGTAACAACACCATCATAGTGTGAGCTGTCATTGGTTTTCGGCTGTCAAAATGTGGCAGCAAGTCTTCTTCCATCTAAATAATGCTTAAAACAGAATAGTCTCCTTTCCACTTCAGGTAGGAGACATGATAACCGAAACATGGCTACTTCATAAACGTTTCTGCAAGTAAGTGCGTGGGAATTTACTTTTTTGGGCTTTCTCGTCCCTCTCCTGTGTGCACCTGTCTTAAATTACGGACGTGCTAAGTATTTTTCTGTTCTGATGTACAAACATAACCTCTGAAATTTCTCTCAAATTGTACTAACGTCTGTAAGCTAGGCTATGACAGGCTTCAGTGAGAACGCACCACCGATCTGACTGTTCATCTCTTTCTGTCAAATGTCCATTGTTTTGCCTGCTGCCTTCTCTTTTTCTCTTGGGAAACATAGATTTTCCTTCGCATATCTCCACACAGAGAAGCATCTCCCTCCCCCTCTCCTATTCAATTAGGGCTCTTGACGGGAAGAAAAACAAGTGTGTGTGTGTGTGTGTGTGTGTGTGTGTGTGTGTGTGTGTGTGTGTGTGTGTGTGTGTGTGTGTGTGTGTCTGTTGTAAAGGGGTGGAGGTGCACATCCACTTTCAGTGTTGGAATGTGTTGTGGTATGTGGTGGAAACGATAGAGGGTTGAATGAAGGCGTCGTGGCCTATAGTGTGTGCAGTGTGGGCGGCTGTTGTTGCTGCGTTTCATGTGTATGGTATGTGTGTGTGTGTGTGTTCTTTGTGCTGCAGGCTGTTTGTGCCCTCTCCACCTCCACACCCCTGGGAAAGTGTAACAGGTGTGCCTCCCTGTGCAGCAGCAGTAGGACTAGGGCCGGACGGCATGGTGCCCTGACCTTCCTCTGGCTCCTGCCGGCCCAGCATGCATCCTGTCCATGAAATCAGCCCTGGACCACTGGCCTCATGTCTGAGAAGAGAGGCAAAGAATATGCTGGTTTATTACTCTATGGTGGAGTCAGTTAGGCTGGAGAATGCTTATGTTGGTGAATACCTCCTCACGACTTGTTACTGTGTGTCTACTGATACACAACCCAGGGTTAATAAACAGCCTACGCTCTGTAAACGGGCTTGTTAGTTGTCATGTTGGGCCCCTTTGTTTATACAACATTTGTTAACATACCAGTTTACAGAGCCTAGACTGTGTTTAACCACCATATCTTTTTTCAGCACACACAGTACGCACCTACAGTAGACAGGTAGAGGATCGTAAGGAGATTATCACTGGTTTTGACAAAAAGTGGTTTTGACAACAAGCTTTCCCCAGAATCGCGTACTACACCTTTAACTTCACAATGGAGAATGCAGATCACACACACACCCCTGAAAAAATGCAGTTTCAGTTCAATTCCCAAAGTCCCAACACACTTCCCCTCTCTACCTGCTCGCTGTCAGTGTTCATCAATGTCACCTTCTGTGAAAACCCCTTGGAAAAAAAAACACCTCGGCTCAGAGAACTTGCCATTTTTCACTATTTTCTGACATCTGATGGTTGTTTAGTTCAACTTAGAAACTTTCTTGGAATATCAATTGTAACATTCAATATTGTTCAGCAAATTGTGACTTTCTATTTATTACATAATTGTGGATTTAATCATTCTCAAGCCTCCAATATCAATTTCTCGGATTTTCTAACCCTAAATATTGGAGTCCTGAAGACATGTCTGGTCTTTGCTTAGCAGTCTATAACTGATACAAATGTAACTTATGTTATTACGAAGATGAATCAAGTGCATCATAATTTAGCTCCCACAACCTACCTGCATTGAAACACATCTGCATATCATTGGGGGCTTTTCACACTAATGAAACCAGTGTGAGTGAATTCTTAAACTGTCAAATGTTTCATTTATTTGGAGGGCGAACAGCTTTTCCTCCATGGTCTTATATCCCACCACACACAATCACACAGGAACCTAGAGATATTCATAAATGGACTTGTCATGGAAAATTGCCTGCTTGGTTCTTGAGTCCAAACAGCTTTATTTGGATGGAGCGAAGCACTGGAGCTTGGCCTAAGAAAAAGGCTTATTTTCAGAGGCAGGGCTCAAAGTATATGCACCGTTAGTACCCACCCAGAGCTGTGGGCTTGTGTAGGGAGAGGAGCCAGCACAGATGGTTAGGTACCAAAGGCAGCAGACTTTTTTTTCTCATGCCTTTAAATGGGAGCACTCTCTTTCTTAGCTAATATTTAGCTCCTTCAAATGCTAATGGGGTGGCTTCGCTCTCCAAGGTTAGCATAACAACTATGGGAAAGCCTTTAGATCTCAGACATTTGTTTACCAGATGAAAGAGCCTGCACGTCGTAAGAGCGGAGAGGCACAGAGAGAGTCAGGCAGGCCCCCACTCGGCACTATATCTCCTCAACTACCCCCCCCCCCCACACCCTCCCCAGCCAATTTCAAGTTACAAGGCTGCTCTATTTGGGACATTTTCTAACAGTTCATCCCCCTCTCAGGCCAATCCTCTCTGATGAATTTCAGAGGAAACTGTTGCCTGTGCTTTAATGGGATGTCATCTTGTGTGTGTGTGTGTGTGTGTGTGTGTGTGTGTGTGTGTGTGTGTGTGTGTGTGTGTGTGTGTGTGTGTGTGTGTGTGTGTGTGTGTGTGTGTGTGTGTGTGTGTGTGTGTGGGAAGTGGGATTATGTATCATAATAAATAATGGCTGTGGGAGAATAGATAGCTGCATAACTCGAATGGATTGTCATAATACGGAAAAGTTAGAAAAATAAATCAGCAATGCTCTGTGTGTTTTGATATCATTTATTTATACCATCACAGATTATTTTTTGTTGTTGTTGATAGGAACAGGAAACAGTGTGTTGAATTGTGGGTAATTCTTTGTCATTTGAGCCTTTTCTTACTTTGATCTAAACCCTTAATGTAACAAAATACATTTAGATTTTCCAGTAGAAAGGAGATAATTTGAACTCCTATTTTTGTATCTAGAGAAAAACACTATTTTGGTCGTATCCAGGAGCTGCTTTGATTCTGTTTTTAGCTCCATTTGATCCATTGTTAAGTGGAAGAAAAATGATTTGTATCACCATGGAAACACCAATAGCCGGTGCACAAAATACTCTGAAAGAAACCAAATATGCAAGATGTCAAAGAAAAGTACTAAATGAAAAACAGCAGTTTTAGCTTCGATCAGAGCTCTCAAATGTTATTGACGCGTGCTAGTTCTAACTTAAAATACAACCCTCCTTCATGTCAGATCTACCTGAATTATTAAATATGTATCCAAACAGAGAAAAAACAAGATAGGATGGCCCATAAAAAGGTCTACAATACATAGCAGCATTTCCCCTGCTAAACAGTTTCAGAGGCAAACAACTCATATTCTACTTCAAAACTGTAATAAAGCACTATCTTCCCCGCATCTCCGTAATGCATTATTCACTTCCAGTTGCCAAGAGGAGACTCTGGAGGATGGTTAAGAACCCACTACAATATTTATGTAGTATGCTGCAGTGCTGCCACCACACACACACACACACACACACACACACACACGCACACATGCACACACGCGCGCACACACACACACACACACACACACACACACACACACACACACACACACACACACACACACACACACACACAGCCCTATCAAACCCTTGTGTTTTGCTGGCAAAAATCCATATGGAAAGACCTCTGCGGATAAACAACATAAAACTCCTAACACCTTTCCGACAGTGTTAGTATGTTTTTTCCTGCTTGTCCAACACTAGCTGGCAGTAGCAGAATGCATCATGTCTTTAAGGTTCCGTCCCCCTTTATGGCACACTATCACTTTTCTCCTTGGTGTTATTGGCCCACACAACGTCAGATTGTTTATGTCTGTTTCTCAAGGATCCAGGCCAGCCCATGATTACTTTCACTTGGGACTTCTATACTAGGAGCATGCTCAGTGATGATCTATTTCAAAATGGATGCGATGGAAAACACACCACATTCCTTCGAGATGCTAAATCTATTTCTGAAATCAAGGTTTGATTAAAGAGCGCATCCACGTAGCCTATGTAGTGCATTGAACATCCCTCAGTAAAACTTACAGTAAGCCCATCATTATTGATAATGATGTATGCTGTATGCTAACCATGTGGACATTGCAGGTCATCACACCATCATGATGATGGCTGCACCGCTTGTCTAATGACACAGAAAGCTCAGGATCCTATAGGTGTATCGAGAATGTCTACACATTGGGTTCTCTTTACATTCCACTCACACATTTAATGCATGTATTTGTTCAGCAGAGGGTGTTTGCCTTGAAAGGACATACCAGAACTCATGTGGATTTAGTATTTATTACAGTTGTGTTTTGATCAATAATAAAGCAATGCAGCAATGTGTAAAAAAACATAGGCCAACAGGTGAACTGAAAAGATTCTGACCTAGCACACTCTTTGTGTTTCTCTGCAGACAGATGACCCATGTGTGGATCCATCACCGGTGTGAAAGAGTCCATCTGGGTGTTAGCACAAAACCACTCCAGTCAAGTTAAGGGTAGAGAGCTGGGTCAGGCTTCAGTCCCCCCCCCCCAGCTACAAGGACTGATCCCAGGTCAGCCTTTAATCAACAAACAACCAACAATGACATGCCTTAGAATGATGAGTGGAACACGTCTACACACAGAACCTAGTAGTGACATGAATTTTAATTGTCAGTGTTTGGTCGTGCGATGTACCTACAAGTGGCTAGCAGACCATATACTTTATACTGTATGTATATACTGCATATACTGCATATAATACCAGATCATATGCCTTACCGTCCAGGCAAATCCAAAGAGAGAATTTCTAAGTATAACTCTTGAAGATCCTGAGACTGTTGAACCTCATAGTAGCTCTGACTTAACTGCAGACTGCTCCAAACTAGGACTGTGGATGTCTTTTTTACAACGTAGTAGTAATAAGACATTACTTCACACAGGCAGTACGAGGAGGAAGAATTATTTCAGCAAGCCATCACTCTTTGAGAGTACACACGTCAGTATTGGATTAAAATGCACTTGAAAAATGACTACCTAGGCTTTCTTATACCATACTTAATATCAACATCCACATGGGAGATGAGACTCCCAAGTGTTGCAAATGCGTAGAATAAATGGGATGAACAATAATGAGATCACTTCAATAGGTGACATCATATAATGAACAGGGAGGCGTACTGTAAATGAAAAAAGTTTTTCAGTTTGAGTTGCTCTCTCAGAACCCTGCACTATATGATCCCAATCTCACAATGTGATCAGCTCTCTCTCTCCACACTCGGGACAACCCTGATAAATAGAAGCTCTGAGTCACAGACTCCAGATCTAGAGGCCTGATATTATGTTAGCCAGCCGAGGCTATTGTGGCTATTTCAGTGTGCTTGAGGTCAGGGCATTCAAGGAGCTGTCTGCTACGTGGCTTGTAGAGTGAATGAATAAAGAGAGAGTGACTGCGGCAGAGATAGTGTGCGTGTGTGTGAGTGTTTGTGTGTGTGGGTGTGTGTGTGTGTGTGTGTGTGAGCAAGAGAGAGAGAGATAGGTAGATAGAGAGAGAGAGCACACAGACAGAGAGAGGGAGATAGGGCTTTTGTGCTGATGTGCCGGGTGACCTTGCGCTCTCAGTGATGGGCCTCTACAGTAGCTCCACTCCACACAATAGAACAGCAGAAATAGGATTCTTAGATACATGGGACTTGTAGACTGGATCTCACTGGTGCAGTGGGCCCAACACCAAGTGCATGTGTGTGTTCCAGCCTTGGCAATATATGTGTGTGTGTGTGTGTGTGTGTGTGTGTGTGTGTGTGTGTGTGTGTGTGTGTGTGTGTGTGTGTGTGTGTGTGTGTGTGTGTGTGTGTGTGTGTGTGTGTGTGCGCGCGCGTAGTGGAAAACAGCAGAAATAGAGAAAAAGGAATGCCATCTATCACAAAGGCAGAGAGGCCTTGGCAGAGCCTCAGGGCTGCTTATTATTTTGCCTGTTTGCGTGTGGGCGAGCCAGGGCACACAAGCCTGGAACGGCAGCACATACACTCAGAGCCAAGGTCTAGCACTCTACCACTGTCATGGTGCAAATCATGTCAAGAATACAATGCTAAGAAAACATGTGTTCTATGTGTTCTGCCATACGGTTTGCATCATTTTGTTCAGAAGACGCTTGCACCATAGTGGACTTTCACCGACTGATAGTGCTATGGAAATGAGTTAAGAATATGAGCATGTAATCTATGGATTGATAGAATATAGACGTGTGTCTGTGCAGTCAGAACAATGGCCCAGGTGCACCATGCAAAGCAGGAGTAGAAAACTCAAACCATAAACATGTGATATCTCCCAAGCTTAAAGGGCAGATGGCAGGCCAACCGTTTGAAATGTCAGGGAATATTATTGTAGGGTTTGCTATGTATCATGGGAGGAGCCTTTTATTATTGTAGCTGGTTTGGGGTTGAGCTACGTTAAGCATATACATGTGACGTGTTTATATACTATTTTGATGTTTGATCTCCCATAATGCTTTATTTTCTATAAGATCATATATTTTGTATATACGATTTTATGAGGAGAACCCTGCCGATTATGTCCATTGAATTTAGTTTAACTTAAGACTTCACAAACTATGGATATGGGCATTTTCCAGGCATGGAGGGTTTAATAAAAGACAGTATTGAGTTGCGTGACAAAACTGTTAGGTCCAGAATTTTAGGAGCTTGACCCATAGGAGAGAATAATAAACAGTAGTTCAGCTTCCGCCGCCTCGGTTTTAACAATTTGTTTAGAAATCGGTCTCTTGCAAAGACTTCTAACTTTATGGCAGTGTAATACTAAATCCAGCACCCCTTTCAATCCGCATATCAGTAACTATAGCTGTGACAGCCTCGTCTCCTGCAAAACAATTTTATATGCTACTAATTTGAATTGCTAAATACGTTGCGGAGTAAAATGTTATTGATGCACGGGATTACGATCTCTGGCAAACATTTTATTCAAATCCAAGAAGGGAGACTTTCATATACCCTCTGTGTCAAGATAAAACAAAGAAAAACTGTCAACCTATGACACAACAGTTAAACTATGTATCTAAGCACGCCCTCAGAGGTTGGGTTTAATGTGTAATCAAATGTTTTCATCAGCATTTGGTGATGTACATTCAGAGGCGGACCATTAGACAGAGCTAGGCATTTGCCCTGGGGCCCCAAGCTGCATAAAGCCTCATAAACCTAAGGTTAAGATAGTTAGCCCAAGTCGTTTATGGTCATCCACATTGTGTTACTGAGGTGAGAAGATGACAGACAAGACATTAAGAGGTCAGATGTGGTGACACAGAAATAGCAGTTGAATGTGAACTTTAGTTTGAAATGAATCTACCGTGTGTATAATTTTATAATAAACACATCATTAATTTGCGGACTGTCCATTGGAAGAATTATATTTTGACCCTTTAGCAGCATTGTTCTGAAACTTTCATGCCAATAAAGACATTTGATGAGAAAAAACATCATTTTATTTGATGAATAAGGATTGAAAAGGTGTGAGAAGAAGTGACGTGGAGGGACATATGCCTGTGATTGACTTAGGCCCCAAAATAACCAAATCTGTGTACATTCTAAATATATTATTAGAGGAAATTGACTTTGAATCGATCATGCCTTTTCCCTCATACTTCCTATCACTGTATATCTCTGGCACACAAACTAGAAAAGATGGAACACTCACAGCAGCTATTTGGTGAGAAAACCACAACCAAGGCTGAAACATAGAGCCATTCGCCTCAAGACCAACCTTGGATGAAAAACACTTCTACACACAACATGAATCCATTCTCTTTTTTCCGCTGCTGTTCAATTTGTGTCATATATACAAGCAGCGACACCCCATCCAACCCCCCTCTCCTCTCCTCCTCTCCTCCCTCTGCGCTCCCTTCTTCCTTCCATCATCTGTCCGTTTATCCGTGATGCGATCAGACAGGTATGGGCTACTCCCACGCCGGATACGTCTTGATACACGGGGCTGGCTCTGTTGGCGCATGAAGCCCCCGAGGTCTGTGGGCTCCTCACGTTGCGCAGATCAATCTCTTAGGCAGGTTCCCAGGAGGAAGACAAAAAAAGACCCTTACAGCTGAGACACACCACTGTCCCTCCACAGAGAGAGAGAGGGGGGAGAGAGAGAGAGAGAGAGAGAGAGAGAGAGGGAGAGAGAGGGGAGAGAGAGAGAGGGAGAGAGAGGGAGAGAGAGAGGCAGGGCAACAAGAGGACGACTCTATAGGAAGCTAGGGAGATGGTAAACTCTGGGGGTGTGGATAGGGGGGTAAGGGATTAAGTCTTTTCTTCCAGGATAAGGACCTGTCTCTGAGAGAAAGAGACACAGAGAGAGAGAGAGGGTTTGGAGGAGGAGAGGGTTTGATCCCTCCATCTCCCCCTCCCCCTTTTCCTCCTTCTCTCTTCTTCCCTCTTTTGTGTTCCTTCTCTCGCTCACTGTAATCCAACGTGACACAGTTACAGATGGTCTATCAATGCCACAGTGCATCACAGCCCCTGTTGAAGGGGGCCTGCCATGGGGGACCGGTCAGGCTGTCCACTACCCTGCTGCCTGCATGTGTGTGCACATGTATGAATGGGTGTTTTTCCATAACATAGTACCGGATCTACTCACTTTTTGGGGCAGGTACTTTTCTTGAAGTGGTTTTGCTGGTCATCACAGCGTCGTTAGTGGCTAACGTTAGCTAATGCCTTTCTACTCAGTCTGTTTCTGCACATTTTGTTTATGGATTAAGTAACTTTCGGCCTTTTACCACTCAGAGAAACGTGAGAGTTGAGAAACAAGCTCAAAGCCGCGAATGTAACAGTATAGCTTGGCTGTTGGTTGTGCAGGATAGGTTGCGGCCCACTGATTATGATCTGACCAATCGGTGGTCTGCAGTCTTTTACTTCACCGTTTAGCAACTTGTCCCTGAAACCTCGACGGAGTAGCTAGGTACCAGTAAAGTGTTCAGGCTGGAAAAGCATTAAAAAGGCGAGTAGAGTAGAGATACAGTAGAGCTGGTATACCATGTAGTGGAAAGGCACCATATGTGTGTGCCTTCTGATGCTCCAACCCCCTCTTGCTCATCTGGGACCAACCAAGACGGCCAAACACATATAAGATCCGGGGCTTTGATGTCAGTCAAAGGGTGGATATATGTGATGTATACATTACAGGTCTACAAGACGCTACGGCTCGCTACGGCAGCATTCCACCTACGCAACAATGGATGTCTTGGGAGGACAGAAGGAGAGAGAGAGGGAACCATGGCTGACACTTTGACGGATGGATGCGTAGTGATGTGTTTGTGAGGAAAGGGTCTCCTGTGTCATCTCACCATGGTAATACCATCCCAGAGGAAAGGCCCTTTGACTATATGTCTTATCCCATACATCCACTACCAGCCTCACATCTCATCCCTACCTAGCCAGAATAGGTACACCTTCCCTAATTGAACCTGAAGGCAGAAAAACCCATAGCTCTTTCTTATGGTAATCAAGCTTAGAACAGAAAAAATATGCAGCAATTTAGACAGATGGTGTATTAGAGGCATATAGATTACAACTTATACAGAGGGGACAATGTAATATTGCAGAGAATGGTAATGAATATGGTAGCGTTCTCCAATAAGGAAGCGCCTTTATGACCAAGTGAATGTGATTAGATACAATTAACAGGGATGGGGATCTTATGCCAAGATCCAGTTTCCAATTTGTTTTTCTTGATGTATTTTGATAATTGCACTATAGTAGTTGCGGCACTTGGAAGACAAAGATAAAAAAAAGAAGGGAAAAAAAGTTGAAATGGAAGAAGCAGAGGTTGAGATCCTGACTTTTAGTCCCTGGTATGGAGCAACCCCCAGAAACACCTGCTCTCACATAATGCAATTTAAAAGTGTATTTTTATTAGAATCTTATATCGAATAAAATTCTACATTACCAACTTAACTCTATGCCTCCAGTTCGTATTGCAGGCTTTCTCTACTTACCCCTTGCTTAAAATGAGTGTGCCTTTAAGCATTAAGCTGATAAGATCACATAAGCCAATAACAAGACCATAAGAATTAAGTTATAGGTAACAAAGTACACATTGGGCTAAACAGCTGGCATCAGTTACAAACAATACATAGGTAGGCCTATTATATGTGACTATTGAGGAACATTGCTGAACAAAATCATCATTTGAGATACTAACACAAAGATAAAAAAGATATGACCAGATGCAACTCACCAGTCCAATGACGGACATGAAACACAACAACACAACTAAATCCTGGACCAGGGAGCACGTAATGGAATCAACACATCTGTGACTCAGTCTCAACTAATACTGAACTTTGACAGCTCAACACTGGTATGTATAGCAGGGCTGCTACTTGGAACATGGTGCAAAAACTGAAAGGTAGACTAGAAAGGGGAATATAATCTTATATATTATGGTGTGTTCATCCATTTATCATATACAATATAAACCCATGCCTTCCTCGGAACCAGGGAACTAGTAAGTTTCTTCAGGTCCTTTAATATAGTTAAGTTGCATTTACATTAAACATATATGAATACATATATATATATATATATATATATATATACAGTAATTGCAGTGGAGGTGAGATTGACAACTTTATTGGTAGAGAAGTAAATAACAAGGGGAAAATTGAGTGTGAAAGAAATGGAAACTCACTGACACGATCAAAAAGTTTTCAAAGTGTGTAAATGTGATCGTGTGTGTCTATCTGCAGTCCGTGTATTTCTGTGTGTGTGTGCGTGTGTGTGTGTGTGTGTGTGTGTGTGTGTGTGTGTGTGTGTGTGTGTGTGTGTGTGTGTTCTAGTGTGTTCATGTGACATGGAGGCGTGGGGCGTTGTGTGTGCCACTCGGGGCCCCTGTTGTCGACTGCCAGCGTATCCCAGAATCCTATTAGGAGCAAGTCACACTTGGGTGGCACATTCATCATGGGCCCTGCACATTCAGATTGCTGTTATGAATATAATTAGAGGGGAGCATGGAGGGGATGTTCAGGGCACTCACACACATACACACGAAGAGTCATATGTGGGCGCACAAACACATATGGCAAAAGTAAAACACACGCACACACACACACACACACACACACACACACACACACACATTTGAGGCCAATGCGGTATATTGTCGTGTGTAGAAAACACGAACACTCACATGCAAATTGGCATGTATAACTGCATGGACTCTTCACGCAAACACTTTACCTCTGACTTGTTTCATTTCTTTTTGGGACACACAAACGTGATGGCACACACACACACACACACACACACACACACACACACACACACACACACACACACACACACACACACACACACACATACACAGCTCTCATGATGTCAGACACTTCATTTTCACCCCGGCGCTCAGTGTGCCTCGCCTCACCACTTCAAGTACAGGCCAGCCAGGTCAGTGGGGACCAGCCTGAACCACTGTGGATCAGTGGATCAGTGCAGTATATTTTCTAATCATATAGTCTATATACTACTGCAATGGTCTCTTTGCATGCATTATGTTAACATTATTGTTTCCAACATGGCAGTCAGGACCCCCTATGGATGTAACAAGATGAATCCAAAGAGGTCACAAGAAGATTATGAGGAGAGCAAAGCAGAAAAAAGCAAATCTGCTCTAAAAAAATGTTCTATGTATTTCTCTAAGTATTCCTCCAGATTAATATTGTACATTCATATTTTTAGTATTTAATATAGTGTATGATTCAAACCCAAATACATCTTCTTCATCTCAGCCTTGTAGCTCCACTGGTAACATGAACACACACGTCGTAGTTTATGTTGTATCAATCCCACATGCATGTGTATGCTGCTCTCCTTACTTGAGCACTAATTGTGTACATTAGTCCATATAGTGAAAAGTAAAAAAGCGTCCCTAACAAATGCAACAGTGCCCTGCTGTTTAAGGATATTATTAAGCCTTTAAAACAATGAAAGTACATATTTGTGACATGTTTTTCAAAATTATTATATTGTTATTCAGTAAGAACAAATGGGACGGACAGAGACAGACACATTACTGATTTAGCTATTTAATGAAACCAAGCCATGTGCAACTGGACTGCATTTTACGTTATGCAGTGACCACATATGGAACTCTTTCAGCAGAATATACCCGTTATTGTTTTACTTGTTTATTAAATTATTCTAATTTACATGCACTATAAACCCACTCACTGTCTGCTTTCCTCTGTTCCAAGCTGTAGCTGAAAGATAACTACTTCATGCCAATATTTGATTTTAAAACATTTTAGTAGCTACAGTATGCAGCATGTTGAAGCAGTCAGAAGTCTTTGAGGGTACTAATGGATTTGAGGGTACTCATGAATGCAAAGTGGATGGTGGTTTCAAGGCCACACACAGAACAAAAGAGAGGTTCAACACGGTGAAACTAAGCAGCACTACAGTGAAAAGTTATATCCAAAATGGTGTTGCATTTTCAAATATTTCATCAAATCCTCAAGTACGGCTAAGTTATTAGCTGCTTAAAGTGTTACTGTATGTGTTCAAATATACTCCCAGTACAATTACTATAGCTGGGGTGACAGGACAACACACTCTTTAAATCACCATACTACTTGTTCAAACCATTGTCACTGTATTTGACAAGAAGACTGGACATAAAATCATCTGTGTGTGTGTGTGTGTGTGTGTGTGTGTGTGTGTGTGTGTGTGTGTGTCTCTGTGTGTGTGAGTGTGTTTGTTCGATCGTACAGTAAAGCCTTTAGCAGCTTTCACAGGCCTCAAAAAGCCAAAGTTCTGGAGCCAAATGTTGACACTGTGGTTTGAACACAGTGGCCAGCTCTGGTTCGCAGCGTGCCAACAGTCACATAAGCAGCAGGCAGATGCGGCCTCTCTGTCTGTCCAAAACTAACACTGCACCTTTTAAACAGCAGCGGACAGTGACCATGCCATGTTAAAATATGGATGTTACACATATAAACTGCCAAGAATATTGAAATATGCCAATAAAAATAGGCTGTCATCGCAGTGTTGTTTGGACAACAACCACACCTGCATTCACTTTACATGGAGAGGCAAGCAGGGCCAGAGACAGTGCCCAACTGGACTTGGTTCAAATGTCAAAAAGCACACATGTTTTGTTGATGTTCCATTGACAGTAAATACTGGCCAACTTACTGTATGGGACGGTTTCCAAAAAGGGATTGCCCTGTATGATTTCATGGAATTATAAACCATAGGCATTGATACAGGGATGCTTTTATATAATTGATTGACATGTATGTAGAAGTATACTTCTTCATCTCCTATAAGATCTATGTTGTCTCTATCTCACACACAGTAGCCTGAAAGGTTACACGTTCAGGATGACACCCAACCGTCTGAGGGGCTAAAAGCTCAATTTGTCCACCTCTGAAATTCCTCATGAGACCGACACAATGCTCTAATTAAATGTGCGAAGGAACGCTCTCTCTCTTTTGCCGCCACTCACACACACACACACACACACACACACACACACACACACACACACACACACACACACACACACACACACACACACACACACACACACACACACACACACACACACACACCACCTCTCTCTCTCCCTCCCTCTCACCCCTTGGCTGAGCGCTAGCAGGAAGCTGGCCAAGACTCTTGGAAAGCCAGCATGTGTTTACCACCCCTCTGAATGCACGCCACGTTGGAGAGCTCTGCCTGCCATCTGAATGCTCTGTAATATCAATAATTGATGCTCTTGAGGAGTAGTAATTAAATTAGTTAATTATGCCGGTAAAATTACATGTAATTATGAGACTGGAGGGTATGTTTAGTAAATTAGTCTCATCCATGCTCTCTGTATGTACTGCTGCCAACATTTTATTCCTTGATGATTCGGTAATTTGGATACCCTTCTCTGTTTTTTGGAACAAATGCATCGTTTACACACAGACGCCGTCTGATGTGGATTAGCTTCTGTCACCAAAGGGATTCCTATGTATCCTGAAAGATGTGCAATAAGAATGTGATAAGTGCTTTTGGCAGCAACTGCACAAATTAAAACCTTCCATTATGCAACGGAGCAAAATGTCGGTTTTCCTGCTTTTTTGTTGAACAAAACAACTTAGTTGTGTGTAACCATGTAGTTTTTTTGGTTTCATTTGTCCCTATTTTGAGATGTACTGAGGTATTTCTGATAGTACAGTGTGTGTGAATGGAACTTAACGTGAGGTGCTCACAGCATTGATTGAAAATAAAGCAAAAAAACCCGACAACACCTGTGCTGTGATTATTCAGGAGAATTCCCATGAACATTTGTCATCAATCTGACTTTCTACTGAAGCAAGAGTGAACTTGACAATGTCTCTGCAAAATTATTTCTCGATCTTTTAAAGATGCAAACATTAGGACTAGGACTAAGCACCCAGCAATGATGCTAGGCTGTAAGGGGAGCTCAGTTCCTTTAGTCAAGTATTGCAAAAACAATCACTGTGAAATCATCAGAAAAAGGGTTAGGGTTAGGGTTATTGTTAAGGTTAGGGTTAGGGTTAGGGTTAGGGTTAGGGTTAGGCTGTAGAAATAATAACTTTAGCTATTCCTTGGTGCAGGAGGTCAGCCAGGTGTCATTCCAGGTAGGACAGAATGGCAAATGAATAACCTGAACAATCAACTCTCTATATATTGGATGATCAATTGTATTTCTGGCATTTGAGAATTCTTGTTGTCTGTCTATATGTAGCGTTGCAGTTTGAGCAGTTCCACAGTCCAATATTTGGCATGGCTTCTGTCAAAAGATGTTAAAAACTGTGGTGAGCTTTATTCAATATCACTGGAGCAGTGCTTCAGACTGCTGCGATTTGAACTGATCCATAGTTTTCTCTTCTCTTCTTCTTAAATGTGCAGTGTGAGTGAACCAATTGTCCAAAATGAATACACACAGTATTGGCCCAGAGAAGTGCTTGTGCTCTGTAGGCCCAAAAACATGGAATAATCAATTTGCTATTAGAATAGGAGCAACTATAGAATGTTTGCTTTTTTGCATGAAATGTGTTTAATGCTTTATCAACTAACCATTACATCTCTAGTTATATGAATGTAGCCTATAGGCCTACATGACAGAATAACATTTGTTCACAGCCATAATACACAATTAGTGCATGGAAACTAAGGTTTATGTTGCCCATAAAAGGATATGGGAGGCACCTAGTCGGAGTTGTAGCTAGACCAATAAATCAAGTCCCTCACACAAACACAGCGTCAGAAAATGAAACCCCATCTCAGCCATCTTTGTGTAAAAACTTGTCTAAATATGGCTGTGAAGGGCTGTGTCAATAGTGCCTGCAGGCAGTGGACCAGCTCTCTCCTGTTTGACTTAGTGCTATGGAGGGAGGCTTATCTGTATAAGCCCTGCCATACTGCAGCATCACATTTCCCACAAGATCTCCTAAACAGCTTGTCGTTCTCCTGCTTGTGAAATAGACGGCATATTGTGTAGGCCAGGCTGAATGCACAGACAAATAGCAAAACGGGTAAAAAAACACTGTGTACTGTCGTTAATGAGATTCAACTCACTGCCAAGGAGGTTTTCCCTCCATTAATAGCCTCTGGATCATCTCAGAGACATGCACAGTAGCTTTTCTAACAATATAGTATATGTCATTTTAAAGTGACAGCTGGTGTCATTGATTGTTACAGTAGCTAATATTAAAATGGGTGAGGGAATTTTCACAAGTGCCAGAACATTAGATTTTTAAAAGCAAGGGAGGTATGCAAATGCTCCACACATAAACACACATGGAAAGCATATCAATGATTGGCAGGAGTACGGGTCCACTCAGCCCTCCTGTGGCATGATGGGAAGGCTGTCAGGCCTAAGAGGATGTCAGTGTCTTACTTTGCCTGGGGCTGGATCCTTTTCATCTATGTTGGTAAAGAATTGCAAAGTGCTGCCGTCTCTCCAGAGATACCCTTGGCAAGTTAATTGCATTCTTCCACTTGTAACCGACTCAAACACTAACAATCACACACACGCACGTGCGCTCATGTACACACACACACACACAGGCACGCACACACGCAGGCACGCACCCACACACACACACACACACACCCACAGCAGACCGAAGAAGAACACTGTTTTCCTCTGGGATGATAAACACTTTTTGATTTATTCAGTTAAAAAGTGTCTTCCGTGAGACAGCCAAGTTCACAGACTCAAACAGACACTAGAGTTTGAGAACAGATTCCGTGTGACTGCAGAGAAACACTAACACATGCTGTCATATAGAGACACACATGGGCCTTGGCAGGGAGAATAACTGGCTGATTGAACAATGAGAAAAACAACTGAGGCAGAAATCCTTCTCTCTACCTCTTTCTCTCATATCACCTTCCACCCCTACTCTATGTCTCTCTCTCTCTCTGAGGCTCCTACACTACATCTCTTTCTCTCTCTGAGGCTCCTACTGATGTGCATTTTGGGTGACTGAGATGTGACCTCACTCATCGGAGATGACACCAATGGAGTTTGACGAAACAGTTGTTTGGAATGGAACCGGCTTCACTTTCTTACCCGCGCCATAGTAAGAGAACTACAATGGAGTATTAGGGCCACGTTCAAATAAAATAATGAGCAATTTATTCTGAGACATTTTTTCTTCTTTCTTTTATACGTTACATTGCCCTTGTATTTAGTTTGAAAGAAAAATGGATGCTGTTAGAAATAAAATGCAACAGTTTCTGAGCCTAATACGAGCACCACAGCTCTTTGCATGGAAAGACGCCAGTGACTGCTGCAAATGTAATAGCTCCCATGGAATGACTAAAGATAGAATGTTATTATGTTGAATCCCCTGGCGAAAAAGAGCGGAAAAAAATGAACATTTATTCATGTGAAAAAGTGTAAATGGGTTAGAGGTTAGTCACATGAAGTGGTGTGCAGACGGGACTGGGTCTGCACACCAGACTGAGGGAGCTGAAGGAGCATTGAACTCAGAGGTAAATTCATGGGTATGCAAGTATACTGCATTTTAAAATGATGCTGCTGTATGCTGCACTTTTATATCAGGTTTGAGCTTCTACCCCATTATGAATCAGTTCATCATTAAGCCAAAAAACATCAATCAAGTAGATGGATATTTTTTATAAGAAAGAGTTCACCGTTGTGCTATAGTAAATGGTGGTTTGCCACATGGCCTTTGGATGTTGCTGTATTCATCGCTAAACAAAATAATATAGGCCTACTGCGTGCACGCTATATCTCTACAATTTAAAATGTATCAAGGCTAATTCTTGGATTTCGTTTTTTTTCCCTTCATAGTTGCTGTCATTCTTTTTAAGGTATTATTGACAATAAGAAAAATATGATCCTTTAAAGAGCGCGGGGTCCTTCTCCATCTTAGGCAGAGTAAGTCTTTGCCACATACTTGAATTGAATGACAGCTCTGGGGAGAAATGAAAACAAGAAAAACAATAGGACGACTTATTGAATCAAGATGATGAACACCGGCTTTATTAAATATTCTGAGCTTCATAAGCCCGGGTAATTATTCAAAATTGTCCAATAAAAATCATGACATGTGGCTTAAATGCTTGCATATTACGTTTATTAGATGCCTCTCTTGCTGCGATGCCCTGTTTATACATGTGTGTACGTGCATGTCTATACGACGTGTGTGTGTGTGTGTGTGTGTGTGTATACACTCATGAAAAACGTGAACTCTCACAGCCCGTGCACGTGCCTGCCGCTGCGCACACACGTGTAACAATGTGTGTGTGGACGTGCGTCAGCTGTGATCGTGGCTGTCATTTTATGGAAACCCTCCCCTCTCAAACCAAGGCAAACATTAAATAACCCTCTTAATTACATCTCATAATCCTGCCATGATCCGCCCTCATGCATCTTATTATTGATGGCTTCATGTTGGGAAATCTTAACATCCCCCGCTTTGCTATTATGCGTCCTAAATTCTATCATCAAGTGTGGTGTTACAGGCCAAACTACATTCATAAAATTATAAAATGTCAAAATACAACATGTGGAAAAAATGTATAAATCTGATTTTAGTTTATATTCAAATGTGTGGCAGTAGGAGTCATGACTACCTGCTTGAGCATAATTACAGAGGAGACTTCACATCAACTGAGGATCAATCATATTCAAAAGATGCCTTATTTTAGCAGGATATACATTCTGTTTGTGTGTATCCTGCATGTGTGTGTATGCATCCCTGTGTCTACACTGCACAGTGTATTGTTCTAATTTCTAGTCAAAATATCACACGAAACCTAAAATAAGACAGGATCACATAGCAGGCAACTCTTCAGAGAACACTTCAGAGATATGGGGACTTCTAAGTTGAATACGCTTAAATTTAAAAAAATGTGCGTTACAAGCCATGTCTTACAATGACACAAAGGCTCTTCCTATTATGAGAAACAATGGTCAATATGAGTTGTCTAGCTAACTTCAACATACATACATGAGTATCTCATCATCTTAAAATGCTAAAATGTCACTTCATCTTATTTGAAGTGATTATCATAAATCTAGAACGGCACCACAAATGTATTATTTGGAATAAGTTCCAGTAAATGACACTTGAAACAATGAGATGGACACATTGGGGGAAAAATACTGCATTTGAGAATTACAGGCTTTTCTAATACTAGTAAAATATCCCTCAAGAAATCTTCCCAAGGGAATTGTCATTTGTTCCATTGGCGGATGTTTTTTTTTACCTACAGTATTTACAGCTAAATAGGGCTTGTATTTTTTTTTAACTTATTTTTAAAATGGCATTTTTGATCAGTGTAAGGGTTAGAATACACTTCATATGTGTGATTGAGTGGGGTGAGGGCTGATGTGGGGGGATCATCGGTGAGTCCATCCGCTCTGCCCTGCTGCCACAGCTGTCACTGTTTGTTGTAGTGAGAGGATGTGTGTGTGTGTGTGTGTGTGTGTGTGTGTGTGTGTGTGTGTGTGTGTGTGTGTGTGTGTGTGTGTGTGTGTGTGTGTGTGTGTGTGTGTGTGTGTGTGTGTGTGTGTGAAGGAAAATGACAGGAGACAGCAGGCCAAGGGAACCAAATCAAATGGACACAGAAGTAATGGTCGCAGATCAAAATCCTGTCAATTTCTCACAAGTGCCACCATGTTCTTCTCCAGCCAAGCAGAGAGCCATTGTGAGCTGATAGACTGGTCTGTCATATATTTACTGAGAGTGATAATGTTTGGTGTGTTTGTGGGTGTGTGTGTGTGTGTGTGTGTGTGTGTGTGTGTGTGTGTGTGTGTGTGTGTGTGTGTGTGTGTGTGTGTGTGTGTGTGTGTGCGCGCGTGTGTGTGTGTGTGTGTGTGTTCGTGCTGTGGGGAGACAGCTGACAGAATCACAGGATGAAAGGACACATTACTCTCTGTAAAAAATGGACGTGGGCCTCGCAGAGTACAGGAGAGCGGCTTTAGCTCAGATTACCTGTGTGTGTGTGTGTGTGTGTGTGTGTGTGTGTGTGTGTGTGTGTGTGTGTGTGAGAGAGAGAGAGTGAGTGAGTGAGAGAGAGAAAACTTAGATCAGAGAAAAATATAAATTGGCATTCACAGGCATTGAAGCACACACACACACACACACACACACACACACACACACACACACACACACACACACACACACTCACACACACACACACACACACACACACACAGGGCCGACGGACTGCGGGGGAAAGTGCGACAGTCATGGGGTGGCCCAAGGCAGAGGGGGGCCCATCAAACATTTTTTATTTATTTTTTTTTTTTTAACAAGTTAAATGTGGGGCCCCGATCTTCGAAGGCCCTGAACAATGCCATTCCAAAAAAAGAAATAATTGACTGGCTTTTTTCTCCCCTGAACCTTGCAAGGAGATCAGGGGCCTGCGCATGACTAAGGCATGTGCGCGGGAGAATAAGCAGGGGCCTATTTCAGGTAGCTGGTTTTACATACTCTGAGTTTAATCCTGCGCTCTGAGTTGGTCAACTCAGAGTGCAGGGTTGATGAGTAACTCTGGGTTTTCGGTTACAGAACAGTGGATCAGCGTTGGGTCAATCAACTCTGAGCGTGTTCACTCTGGGTGGAGCGTGTGCGTAGATATACTCAACAAAAATATAAACACAACACTTTTGTTTTTGCTCCCATTTTTCATGAGATGGACTTAAAGATCTAAAATTCATTCCAGATACACAATAATACCATTTCTCTCAAACATTGTTCACAAATCTGTCTAAATGTGTGATAGTGAGCACTTCTGCTTTGCTGAGATAATCCATCCCACCTCACAGGTGTGCCACACCAAGATGCTGATCTGACATCATGATTAGTGCACAGGTGTGCCTTAGACTGTCCACAATAAAAGGCCACTCTGAAATGTGCAGTTTTGTCTCACAGCAAAATGCCACAAGCATAGAGGGAGCGTGCAATTGACATGCTGACAGCAGGAATGTCAACCAGATCTTTTGCTCGTGCATTGAATGTTCATTTCTCCACCATAAGCCGTCTCCAAAGGCGTTTCAGAACTTCACACAGCCATTGAAGAGGAGTGGACCAACATTCCACAGGCCACAATTGACAATCTGATAAACTCTATGCGAAGAAGATGTGTTGCACTGCATGAGGCAAATGGTGGTCACACCAGATACTGACTGGTTCTGAGTCCCTAGACCCACAATAAAGCAAAAAAATGCACATTTCAGAGTGGCCTTTTATTGTGGACAGTCTAAGGCACACCTGTGCACTAATCATGATGTCAGATCAGCATCTTGATGTGGCACACCTGTGAGGTGGGATGGATTATCTCAGCAAAGCAGAAGTGCTCACTATCACACATTTAGACAGATTTGTGAACAATGTTTGAGAGAAATGGTAATATTGTGTATCTGGAATGAATTTTAGATCTTTAAGTCCATCTCATGAAAAATAGGAGCAAAAACAAAAGTGTTGCGTTTATATTTTTGTTGAGTGTAGATAGATAGATAGATAGATAGATAATTTTTATTACAGACTCTAAGTCCAGATAATACAAAAGAACATAAAACAATACAAACAACGACGACAACAACAACAACAACAACATACAAAGTTGTCTAGCAACCCCCTATTAAAAGACACTTATACCAGTGTTTCCAGAGCAGTGATGTGTAACGTGTGGCACTAAATGCAATGTTCATCAGTTCCAAAACAATCAGATTTTCTGAGTTATTCAGACGGCAGATGAACTTAAACATGATTTTTCTTAAGACAGATTGGAGAGTGTTAACTCGAGCAGTCACAAACATTTCGGTGGCGCTGGTCCATCTGGGCCGTTTTAACAAAATTCTCAGAGAGTGATTGTATGCCACTTGCAACCTCCGAAAGCTCGCTTTTTTATAATTTGACCACAGATGTGCAGTGTATAACGGTGTGCAATAAGCTTTAAATAGAGTCAGCTTCACATCATCAGAGCAGCAGCCAAACTTCCGTATCAGTACATTTGCTTGCACATATAACATGCGAGACTGACGCAGAATGTCCTCATCGTCACTCAGTGTGTCAGTGATCACATGACCAAGATATTTCACCTGACTGCAGGTTTTTAAAACATGACCCGACAGTTTAAAGTCAGGGAAAACCATATGTTTATCCTTATTTGTTCTGGAGATCATGATAACACTCTTTACATCATTATATTTGATGTCATGTTGCTCTCCATACAAGGAGCATACATCAAGGAGCTGCTGCAGACCAGCTGAACTTGGACTAAGTAGCACACAGTCATCCGCGTACACGAGATGGTTCACCACTGTACTGCCAAACATACAGCCGCTTTTACACATTTTTAACTCTTTTGACAGACTATTCATATAAAAATTAAATAAAATAGGAGATAAAATGCTCCCTTGTCTGACTCCATTACCGACCTGAAAGGGAGCAGATACACAATTATCCCATTTCACCTGCATAGTTTGGTGAGCATACCAATAAGACAGGATTCTCACTATGTATTTTGGGACGCCCGCTTCACTCAGTTTTTAAAATAACTTCCCATGGTTCACGCTGTCAAATGCCTTGGAAGCGTCTAAAAAACACATGAACATGGAAGAGTTTTTTTCTTTTGTAGTCACTCAACAATTCTTTTAAAACATAGATACACATATCCGTACTATGCTTAGGTTTAAAGCCAAATTGATTTTCTGCAGAAATAATTAATGCTTGGACTCTTTCAAGAAGAATTTGTTCAACAACTTTAGATAATACACTAGCCAGAGCAATGGGTCTATAATTGTCTGAGCTGCATACCTTTCCTGATTTATCCTTGACAACAGGGACCAGCAGTACTGTCATCATAGAGTGAGGAAGATAGCCATGGACCATGAAGGCAGTGAAGCATAGGGCAAGCAGAGGAGCTAACCTTGAGCTGGCAAATTTGAGATGTTCAGCAGAGATAGAATCCATACCTGTCGATTCATTGACTGATAGGTTTCTGACCACTTCATACACCTCATGGGTCTTGATTGTACTCACACCTTCAACATTATCTACTTGATAGCATTCAGTCGGGACACAATTAAATAGTTTAGCATAATGCTGTTGCCAGAGTGCAGCAATCGCATTTGCACCAGAGACTCAATCTACTGTCGATGGTAAGGATGGTTTACAATTATTAACACGCTTTACCTCTTTCCAGAAAGCTTTGCTGTTTTTATCTAAAAGTTTCTTGGCCATGGAGTCAGCTCTCAGAGTTGGCTCGTTTTTACTGATGAAACGTATAGCATATTTATATTTTGCGTTTGTATGCTTCTTGTATTCGAAGATAGGTCCCTGTCTTGGTTTACCAGCCATTGCCCATGATTTAGTAGCTTCACAAGCTTCTGTATAGAATTCAGCCACATACGTGTTCCAGCCAGGTCTAGCTACCCCATTCTTTTTTGTTTTAAGAAGAGGCACACTGGCTTTAAGTAGAGCTGTTACAATCTCAATGTACACTGCAGAGATATCTGTTTTATGATTAATGTTAGAACAGTTAGTATCTTTACAGATGAGTGCCGCTCTTGGCAGATATATGTTGCTCAACAGTTGATCAGTGTGAGTAAAATAGGAAGCAATGTCTTCCTCTGAAAGAGAGGGCCAGTCCACATGATCTGGAATAAAACTGTTTGCAAATTTTACGGTGTCAGGTATATTATCCCATCTAATAACCATCTTCACAGGAATGTGATCTGAGGTAGATGTGTTATATAAAACTTCCATATGTGCCAAAGAAGTGTGAGCATCAGCTGTTGAGAGACAGTGATCTAACCAGGATGTGGTGTGCCATGCCTCACTTATATATGTGTAGCTTTTAGATGGCAACAGCTCCCTGCTGGACAGTATTAGATTATTATCTCTACAGAGATGATTCAGGTGGTTAGCGAATACTGATCTACTGTCTGAAATATCTGCATTCATATCCCAGACAATAAAGACACTTGTAAATTGCTCATTTAGTAAGAAAGAACTAATAAACGCCTTCTTATTCATATAGTCTTCTTCATTATTCTGGCATTCATATGGGGTATAAACATTTAAAATGACAAATTCCTTATCAAGCTGTGTCAAGTGTATAGCAATACACCAGTCCACACCAAGCCTAATGACATTCACCACTGAGTCCAGTTTCTTATGCCACAGAATTGCCACACCTCCTGGTATTCTGCCCCTTTTTATACCCACACTGAGGTCAGTGGTGGACTCACCAGCACCATGGAAATTGGCATTAATAGAGTTTAGCCCTGTCATGGTGACAATTCTTTGACATGGCACCTCATGACAGAGTTTCTCCTCAAGATGAGCACGGAGAGTTTTCTATTTCTGGAGAGAACTTAGTGGCAAAAACACTCACCAGTTTCGTTGTTACCACTTTGATCCCTCCGGCCGCTCCAGTGCCCACAATAGTTTTACCAGCTTTCTTCTGCCCCGTTGTCGATTTACCAGTGCGTAATCCCTGTTTAGCATCGGCCGTCTCTGTGCGCTTCCGTTGCCCTTGTTTCAATACTTGGCTCCATTTTGGGGACCCAGGTGAAGGCAACGTTACACCCGAGGCAGCTGCAGGTGTAGCCCTCTCCACAGTTAGAAGCGGCAGTCCCTGTGAATCTCCTTCTCGGTGTTCAACTCTTGGCGCTTCGGTCCCCCCCGCTGAGCCGTCAGCATCGCTGGCAGACGCTGCGCTAGTGGGTCCCGCGGTGCTAGCATTCCGCGCGTCCAGACGCCTCACCGATGCAATGTGGCCGGCATAGCCGTGGTCAGCGTAGTTCTCCAGGGCACCGACCCGGCGGCTCACTTCCGCCGTGCCAGCGCACAGCCCTTCGCTGATTTCAGTCTGCAGATGTAGTGCGTGTTTCACGGATGAGACCTCGGTGTGTAGCTGCCCCACTTTTCCAAGTAGGCCGCACACATCCATGTTTGTGAAAGTCACTGGTGGCAACTCATCCAAATAGTGAGATACAAATCTTGGAACATTGTCCCCACACTCGTTCAGCACCTTGAGGCAGCTCTTTATGTTATTGACATCTTTCTGTGCACCTTTATGCGAGATGTTCCGCTGCGTTGAAGGACAGAGCTCAAACAGCGTTTTCTTTGAGGTTTCAATCCACTCTGAGTGGAAGCAGTTGGCAGCTAGCAGGACAATCTCCTCCTGACTTAATGTACGTATTTTCATGGCAAGGAAGTGTCATGTTGGCAGACAAAAGTATGGATCATCCTCCACTATTGTTTTACCATCAACAGTCTTATATACCTCAGGTTTTAAACGAACTCTGGCAAACGCTATAGCACCTGAGGAGCACGCTGCTGTGACGTCCGCCATCTTGAGAGTCAGAGCATAAAAGCCATCGTCAATGGATCGCTGATAACATGATTCACCATGGAAACAGAAGAAACAAATGTGTGATCCTCCCACTTCTCCACTTCTCAAAAAAAAAAAAAAAAAACTTCTCCTCTACTCCCACTGGAGTTAGAAATATTAACGAATGAGTTTATGGTAGCCTATGGAGAAGAATTAACGGGGATATTGTCACATAACTCTGATCTAATCTCCTCGGCAATTCAGAAAAAAACAGAGCAATCATTTCGTTTCCGTATGAGAAGCCATAGTCAATTTTAAAAAGTTACGCATATCAGCAGTAAAGTAATAAAGCTGGCGCGGCACAGCATTTCTGACAGTGTTTTATATTCGCTGTATAATATGTTGGGAAGCTATAGCCTAATAGCCCACTGTGCAGTAAACAGACTGTCGCTTCTTTTAAATGGGGAGTGAAAGACATTAACGTCTGACACATTAGGTGACAGTTTCCATTGAAGAGCCTGATTGATTTATTACCAGATCCATTTTCCTCAAGTGATCACAGTTTAAATTATTATATAATTTTTATATTATCATATATATTATCATATTAGGCTATTTAACAAGGCTCGTCTGTGACTTTAGGATCGCACAAGTGAACAGTAACAATCGCGTGCAGCCGCAGCGTTACATGAATCCACCTGACATAAATCTGTTCAGTGGCACAGACGTTAAAAAGCATACAATACAAATAGGTTTATTAATCTGAATGTAGAGCATGTCACGATGTGTAAGGTGGCCGCCTATATGAACGGACCGAGGGCTGAGAACAAGGCTACTGATCAGATAAATGATCGGTCAAACGTAAAATCATCAGGAAATGATAAAAACATCCCGATGGAGATTTCTATGGAGTGATTTTGCTTCAAACTGTACAGGGACGCGTGTGACAGTGACACTCTTTCTTCAGTCTGAGCTGCAGCGTAAAGTGAAAACAAACTCAGGGTAGGTCTAACCACCTCCCGAGCAGGTTAGACCCATGGCGTATGTTGCTAGCCTGGCATTCCCAGACCTGCCACTAGGCGAGTTTGAGACTGCTTTGGCCTCGACCCTTAACGATTTGGAAGACGGCACTCAAATCTTTCATTAGCAAGTAAGTGGAATGTTCTATTTTGCCGACCGACAACGGCAAACGTTTAATTTAACAGTTTAACAGCTGTTCGCTAAACGAAAGGGGCTTACGTCGCCTTGTGCATCGCTCTGATTGGTTGTAGTGCTATCCAACTGCGTGCAGTGGCATTTGAAATGCACGAGTAGGAGCCGCCCCTTGAGTTGGAAATTACTATTGATCGTGGCCAGACCCTCTATCGTTCAAGATATCAGGGTCTGGATTTCCAGGCTAGTATGTTGCCGCAGTAACAGACTCTCGGTTGCGCTGAACCTGCTACCTGAAACGGAAAACCCAGAGTGTCCATTAACTCAGAGCGAACAAACTCTGGGTTGCCTCAAAACCAGCTACCTGAAACAGGGCTCTGGAGCAAGCCAACAATGAATTGAACTGGTGGCGAAAATAAACGCAGCGATGTTTCTATGGGGATATTTAGCTGTACAGATATAAGTGCTGGCAAAGCTAGAACAGTTTAAGACTCCACATCACTGTGGCAACACAACCTATCTATCAGCTCAGACAGCGCAGATAAAAGTCTGATGAATGCATGAGAGTGATGGCCATGCACAACTGTAAGGTCAGTGTGTGTTGTATTTTCGTATTCAAATAAACAGTTGTTTATTTTTATAGTGCGTATTGGCATCTTTGAGCAAAATACCCCCAACATTTTTGCCGCGGCGCTAAAAGTAATGATTTGGTCATTCATCAAATGAGATATTGTGGAGTTGTCTGGCTCAGAGAGCCGTGTGTATTGTAAGACCGCCTTTCAGGGGGCCCATCAGGACTTTTTGTATAGGGGCCCAGGATTTGGTGCTACGCCCCTGCACACACACACACGCACACACACACACACACACACACACACACACACACACACACACACACACACACACACACACACACACACACACATGCACTGGGATTCAAGATGTGATCAAGGGCAATGATGCAAAGTTAGGCAATACATCAGAACAAGAAGAAAAAATAATAATCCAGGAGAACCTTCAATACTGAAGGTTTACTCTGCTACAAAGAGGGGAGAGAAATAGCTCTCCACGGAGAGGAGGGAGCCGACACAAAAGCATTTAGATAAAGATAGAAACACTTCTATCAAGTCTGATGATGTCATGTGGTGAAATATGTCTTTACATTTTTTTTAAATGGACAAGGACATTTAATACTATAGAGATCTGAGCTGTACGGTTTTTGCGTAGTGAAGGGTGGATGGCTAAATTAAAGGTGGAGTCAGTGATTCTGGAGAAAGCTTGTTGTCAAAATCCCTTTTAGTCAAAACAGGGAATATGATCCAAAAAAAATACACAGCCTTGGGTCTATAAAATGATATTTAAACAACGTACATGTAAACCAAGGGTGCCCATAGCTAGCCAGATACCCGTTTACAGAGCCTAGGCCGTGTATTAACAATGGATTTTTTTTCTGCACACACTCAGTATGGACAGGTCGTGAGGAGGATTTTGACAACAATCATTTTCCAGAATCACAGACTACACCTTTAACTCATTATTAAGTATTTTTAATTTGAAGTAGGAAAATATCATGTCACCAATAAATGTTATTTTTGCTACTTGCTCTCATCTATTAATAAGACCCATTTTAAAGTGTTATCACATCAAATGATTACAAAAAAAGAATTTGGTTGCCTGCTGTTATATAGCAAATGTTCATTAGTGTACACTCAAACAGACAGACAGAATGCGTGTGGAACGGGGGGGGGTTTGAGAAAATGAAACGTCCAAACATTGCGCTGGGAGAAAGAGTTATGAGCGGGGAGATGTGCTAATGTTGCGTTCCCTAAAATCATTTAAATTAATGTGCCATGAAATAGGTCATTAATGAGGATGCATGGGCCATACAGGGAGACAGACAGATGAGAAAGCTGCTGCTGCTGCCGTCATAGAGCAGACACTGACAGTCACAACTTCAACAGAGGAGCTGCATTGTGAAGTTATGGCTATGATCTTATTCAGCTATATATCTTAAAAAGCTGAACAGGAAATACATTGAGATAGCATATGTGTACAACACTCAGTAATGTTAGCAACCTATCCTGTATGTAGACATCACATTCATAACTTATACCCCTTTACATGAAGATTTTTCGCCAACTCATGAAGCTAATGTTAGCATAATACATAACAGCTGAAAAATCAAGCAACCGTAGTCATTTCATCCAACAAGAAAAGACAAGTGCGTCTTACAGTAACGAGGAGCCTGCTTTTGTCTCCCTTTGTCTGATATCAAGGTCCCTTTGTTTCAAAAATGACTGTGAACCGCATGTGTGCCATGCGAGAATAGGCCCTATGTGAGAAATATCTAATATTTAATATGATTTATTTAGATGAATAAATTCATTCAGCAGATGCCACTGTATGAGTTATTATATTTTCTTGTATTTTTTTCACAAGGAAAACATCTTAAAGACCCTGAAGAGATCATTAACGCCTCTGTTTGTCCAAAACATATCCTCAGTCAACTAAACTCAACAAAAATATAAACGCAACACTTTTGTTTTTGCTCCCATTTTTCATGAGATGGACTTAAAGATCTAAAATTCATTCCAGATACACAATATTACCATTTCTCTCAAACATTGTTCACAAATCTGTCTAAATGTGTGATAGTGAGCACTTCTGCTGAGATAATCCATCCCACCTCATAGGTGTGCCACATCAAGATGCTGATCTGACATCATGATTAGTGCACAGGTGTGCCTTAGACTGTCCACAATAAAAGGCCACTCTGAAATGTCCATTTTTTGCTTTATTGGGGGTCTGGGGACTAAGAACCAGTCAGTATCTGATGTGACCAACATTTGCCTCATGCAGTGCAACACATCTTCTTGGCATAGAGTTTATCAGATTGTCAATTGTGGCCTGTGGAATGTTGGTCCACTCCTCTTCAATGGCTGTGCGAAGTTGCTGGATATTATTGGGAAGTGGTGCACGCTGTCGTATACGCCGGTCAAGCACATCCCAAACATGCTCAATGGGTGACATGTCCGGTGAGTATGCTGGCCATGCAAGAACTGGGACATTTTCAGCTTCCAAGAATTGTGTACAGATCCTTGCAACATGGGGCCGTGCATTATCTTGCTGAAACGTGAGGTGATGTTCATGGATGTATGGCACAACAATGGGCCTCAGGATCTCATCACGGTATCTCTGTGCATTCAAAATGCCATCAATAAAATGCACCTGTGTTCTTCGTCCATAACAGATGCCTGCCCATACCATAACCCCACCACCACCATGGGCCACTTGATCCACAACATTGACATCAACAAAGCGCTCACCCACACGACGCCACACACACTGTCTGCCATCTGCCCTGAACAATGTAAACCGAGATTCATCCGTGAAGAGAACACCTCTCCAACGTGCCAGACGCCATCGAATGTGAGCATTTGCCCACTCAAGTCTGTTACGGTGACGAGCTGGAGTCAGGTCAAGACCCCGATGAGGACGACGAGCATGCAGTTGAGCTTCCCTGAGACGGTTTCTGACAGTTTGTGCAGAAATTGTTTGGTTATGCAAACCAATTGTTTCAGCAGCTGTCTCAGTGGCTGGTCTCAGACGATCTTGGAGGTGAACCTGCTGGATGTGGAGGTCCTGGGCTGGTGTGGTTATACGTGGTCTGCGGTTGTGAGGCCGGTTGGATGTACAGCCATATTCTCTGAAACGCCTTTGGAGACGGCTTATGGTGGAGAAATGAACATTCAATGCACGAGCAACAGATCTGGTTGACATTCCTGCTGTCAGCATGCCAATTGCACGCTCCCTCAATGCTTGTGGCATTTTGCTGTGAGACAAAACTGCACATTTCAGAGTGGCCTTTTATTGTGGATAGTCTAAGGCACACCTGTGCACTAATCATGATGTCAGATCAGCATCTTGATGTGGCACACCTGTGAGGTGGGATGGATTATCTCAGCAAAGCAGAAGTGCTCACTATCACACATTTAGACAGATTTGTGAACAATGTTTGAGAGAAATGGTAATATTGTGTATCTGGAATGAATTTTAGATCTTTAAGTCCATCTCATGAAAAATGGGAGCAAAAACAAAAGTGTTGCGTTTATATTTTTGTTGAGTGTAATTTCACACCAGTAATGACTTTAAAGATCCCACATTAAGCATATTGTATTAAACAAAAAAATATGTCCACCAGTTAGACCCATCTGCATCTATTTTTATTTCCATCTGAAATAAACCTAGGGTAGAATTTGCATTATGCTTTCATACTCCAGCCTGTTATTTCGGTAACACCACCAGCATTATTTGCCAAGTAAAATATGGAAGACCAAGGAATATATCCTAGGAATAAAAACCTTGTTTACTTCACTGGGCGCCCCGCAGTGTGTTTTGCCCCTCACCCCAATAACCAATTTCCTTGTGTTTCCAATCCCAGCCTGTACGCTGAACCATGAGTGTGTTCTTTTCTTCCTTCTGCTCTTCCCATGGAGCCGGCGTTAAAGTTTACCAGTTAAACGCCCTCCTTTTGCTGCTGTCCAACCGCTGTTTGCTGGTGAGTAATCACCCTCACACCTGCAGACGCGCTCGCCGTATGGAGAGGGAGTGTGAGCGTATGTGAGTGTGTGTGTGTGTGTGTGTGTGTGTGTGTGTGTGTGTGTGTGTGTGTGTGTTTGTGTGTGTGCGTGTATGTGTGTTTGTGTTTGTGTGTGTGTGTGTGTGTGTGTGTGTGTCTGTGTGTGTGTCTGTGCGGATGTTTGTTTTCTGCCAGCATGCCTGCGTGTCTGTTTGAGTGTGTGTGTGTGTGTGTGTGTGTGTGTGTGTGTGTGTGTGTGTGTGTGTGTGTGTGTGTGTGTGTGTGTGTGTGTGTGTGTGTTTGCGTTTGATTTATGAGCCCAGACTTCAGAATGGGCTCAATGTTTTTCTACCTCACAGGCTGCCTGTTGCCCACGCTGCTCCACTCTTTGTATTTAACCCCGATGGCCGGCCGTGCAGTCATACTGTATAGGGACATAAAGGTTTCCGTGGTAATAAAATATTGACTGTAGACTCCATGCAGCCCTACCAGTGATATATTGCTGAATTATATTAAACGCAATGCATCAGCCAGTATTGGTGTGAGACCTCGTTTACGCTATTGAGGCTATATAGGACCAAATCCTCACAGGCATGTTCAACACCTGGTAGTAAGCCTGCAACCTGAAGACTGGAGGCTGTTAAATTAGCATATGAACAAAACAACCATGGTTTTGGACTCAGATATTTAGCAATCATGATTTGTATTGTTGGGACGACTGAATACTTTTTGCCCAATTGTGTATGTATCTCAATTCATCAAAATAAGGCATTGAAAAACCTGCTCCACTTTCTTTTTACAACTCTTATGGACCATAATAATGATTTCTTAATTAATACTGTAAATGCCTTGTGCATTCATGTGTGAAATTGATAATAAAATAGGAAGTACATGAAGCAAGGGTACAAGTGAAACATCATCCATTGGAAGTGACACCATGTAATGTAAAATGCTGCATATCAACTCTGCTGACTGCTGCAATAATGAGAATCACTGATTCATATGCTTTTTTTTTTTTTATAGTAAACATGACCATCACAACTTACCAAAACCCAATCTGGATATCTGAATTGCACTATTGTACAATAGGCCCCTGGTCTTGTTGCTTCTGTTTATTTCCCTGATTACCTTTTGATTTATTACATGCTTAACTATACTGACACAATTAAGTTTTTATTCTGTGCAATTGCTTTTTGTTATTTACTATTAAGGTAGCTGTTAGAATATGGGGTTGGGTAGAAGAGTGGGGGGATATTGATCATTTCAAAAAGTTCCTGTCAATGTCCTATCAAGTACCTGTTGTCACACAAAAATAAGTAATAAAAGGCCAGATATGTATAGTTCACAATTATACAAAACACGAAAATTAAAAGACAAAGGCACACAAATAGCAGGAGGGCAAATGAACAATTAGCGCACATTCTGGCCTCTCTTGTGTTAACCAGGATCAGTCTCAACAGCTGTGCTGCTCTGCTGCTAAACAAGCAGTCTGAGCTAATCCTAAAAAGAACACACACACACACACACACACACACACACACACACACACACACACACACACACACACACACACACACACACACACACACACACACACACACACACACACACACACACACACACACACACACACACACACACACACACACTTCCACAGTTGTTAAAATGCTCTTTTCACCAGTGGCAAAGAGGAGATATCTGTGATGACAGGACACGGGTTGTGACAGTGCTGTTGTAGAAGGTGTCGGTGGAGACACCTTTCATGTGCATGTCACCACACAGGAAGTGTAAATAAGACAGACAACAGTGAGAAGAAACGTCAACATCTTCATCATTATCCTCAGTGTGTCTGACTGTTCCTCCACTCCTAACTATTGTGTCCCCAATAGACGACATGAATTATACTTTATAGAAATCTTTAAAGGTGTACTATACTGTTTAAAGGGTTGGGGGTTTGTTTACATTTGCGGAGCCTGCTGTTAGTTTAAAAAACACATTTTCTCTACATGTAATTCTTGACAGCGAACAATTCTATCATCTTGAAATCGACACACAATTAACTACTTACTGTGGGCCCTGCTGCTGTAAACAACAGCTGTGAAACAATACTTTTAAGGTAGCTTTCTGACTTAGAACAGTGTGCCACGCATTCCAATTTTCCTTTGAGGAAAGTTTGTTTATTCAGTAATATGATTATACTTTAGAAAATGTTTCAATTTGTTGATACACTCAAAGTTTCATAGTGCACCTTTAAATACTTTTGTACCCAGACAAGTGTCACAGACTGTGGCGTGATGACAAGTCCACGACAATCCCTTTTTACTGAAGTGACAACACGTTGGGCACAATCCTATTTGTGGAGCTGCGCGTTGCAAATGGCGAGAAAGGAAAATGTCTTCTCTCTGGATAAGGTGCTGACAAATTCCCTAACTGTTGTGGCTCCTTTTCTGGTGCTTTGTGAAGAGAGTGTTTTTATCAACAATCCCAGGCCTGACATGACACCCCTGTCATCTGATGAAAAACACTCATCTGAGCTTTGACAAAGCCACTCACGGCCCTTTAGAGCTATACAGTGAGTGTGTGTCATCCCCAGCTTTTATCCTTCAATTACCATGAGAAGCACACGTGAAAATGCCCCTTTTATGGCTGTTATTCAGTCCTGATATTAACAAATTACGAGCACATTACAGCAGTATTAATTACATACATTTTTCAACAAAATGTCTGTGAATGCTTTCCAGCGCGGGTTTAGGTACAGTCCACCGTTCAATATGAGCCATTAACGTGTCCTAATAACCACATAAATCACTAATCTGTTTGTAGCACGCAGTGTTAAAAACTGAACAAACTCTTTCATTGTCAGAGAGACTCTTTTAACCGGTGGTAATTACATCAAGCTATCACACGTGCATTGTTGGCAGAGCCACGGAAGAGGAGGCGTCGGGGAGCGAGGAGGGTTGAAATGCAAAAGGATTACGTCAAACTGTTGCAAATCTTTTTCGGGGATTAGGAAGGCTTAACTCAGGAGAAAACCCAAGGGTGTCTTCTCCTGGTTTGTGGGTGCATGTGTGTGTGTGTGTGTGTGTGTGTGTGTGTCTGCCTACCAACAACACACACACACACACACACACACACACACACACACACACACACACACACACACACACACACACACACACACACACACACACACACACACACACACACACACACACACACACACACACACACACACTAATAAATACAAGCATATGTGACATGCAAACAAATCATTCATTTTAAATGTACTTTGTTGTGCATATGCGATCTGATCAAATCATACTGTATGTGTGTATGTGTCCCTGTGTGTGTGTGTGTGTGTGTGTGTGTGTGTGTGTGTGTGTGTGTGTGTGTGTGTGGCTGTGTTATTAAGGTGTGAATTTGCTGCAGGGCTGTGTCTCCAACAGGCTTAATCTGCGAGCTGACCCGCGGGGTCAAAACCATTCTGTGGGACGTGTCCCTTATTGTAGCAGGCAGTTTAGAGGCTCATCCACAGTCAGGCCCTGTTAAAGCATGAAGGATCCGGGGGCTAGCAGACACTGTGGCCATCACATCACGTCTGCATCTGTCTCACTGTGGCTGACAGGGGAGGCAGAGAGAGAGAGAGAGAGAGAGAGAGAGAGAGAGAGAGAGAGAGAGAGAGAGAGAGAGAGAGAGAGAGAGAGAGCTAGCCTGACAGCTGTCACACAGGCGGAAGGATAGATAGAAACACAGATGAGAAGACAGGCTAATAGACTGATTAACCCTCGTGCTCTCCTAAGAAAAACTTCCTCAATTGTTGCCTTTGATCACACAGGACCATTTGTCTTTTACATTTGTGATCTATTCATTTTTTTGTGCTTTAAAAAAATGAAATTAATGATAATCAATTGAAATCATTATAAACTAATATAGAGACCATTTAACATGCCATTTTGTACTATATACCAATGCTATACATGTGTACATGTGCAGACATGCACCCTTGTTATACCAGTCGGTATAATCGCATGGAGGACCTTTTAATGGAAGTCAATCTGCAAAATGATGGTCAAAGGAGACTCAAGTTTTTTTTTATATCACAGTATAGAAAAGGTGTTATGACAACAATTCATTAGAAATGGAAACCCATAAAAACTACCCATCTCTAGTATTAAGGCTGGGGAATGCCAAAATGAACGCTGGAAACACAACGCAAATGACCCAAAAAAGGTCAAGGAGGGCACAAGGGTTTTAATAAAGAGCCATACAGGCAGAGATGGAGGGATGCACATATAGGCAAAACACATGATAAACAAACACTCTCACACACACACACAAACACACAAACACAGGGCACAGGTGCATCAGTTGCTGCGGTCCCGTCCATTTGTGTGCATGCTCCATGGAAACAATAGAGAGGACAGTGGAAATACAGTGGAGAAGGGGAGCCAGTACAATGAATGATAAGCTCTTCATATGGGCCCTAGACAGACAGGGAGTTTGCCCAGGTGCTGCTCTTTGTGGAAGTGTGTGTGTGTGTGTGTGTGTGTGTGTGTGTGTGTGTGTGTGTGTGTGTGTGTGTGTGTGTGTGTGTGTGTGTGTGTGTGTGTGTGTGTGTGTGTGTGTGAGTGTGTGTGTGTGAGTGTGTGTGTGTGTGTGTGTGTGTGTGTGTGTGTGCCTGTGCGCGCACACGTTGAGAATTTGTTTGCGTTGGGACAATATGACAAGTCATATCCATGTGAGAAAGGTTTTGTGTCT
>CM049401.1:6000000-6042500 GCA_026929865.2 Hyperoplus lanceolatus | reverse complement strand
CCAGCTCCTACTTAGTTAGACTCCAAGATTAGAGGCCAGGGCAGGAGATGAGCCACTGAGAAAAAACTCGCTCTATCTATCTATCTATCTATCTATCTATCTATCTATCTATCTATCTATCTATCTATCTATCTATCTATCTATCTATCTATCTATCTATCTATCTATCTATCTATCTATCTATCTATCTATCTATCTATCTATCTATCTATCCCATACTATTCATCCATCCATCCACCATAGTGTGTGTCTCTGTGGCTGGGAGAAGATTATGCTAATAGCGTTAGCTGGTGTTAATAATTGATGGTCATATAAGACTTGGCTCTGCTTTGCTGATTCTGCAGTATTAGTGAAGGCGGCCGGCTAAATGATTTATCGTGGCCAATATTCTTCCTGGAGGGGATTTTGAATTTCTAATAAGGAAATATTCCTCCTGCGCCAGTGTGTATTTATCAAGCGGTGAGCTCTTTTCTGATTGGCCTGGCAGGTCTCTTGGAGGCATCATACGACTATACAGTCACTGCTTACTCAATATTGCTGGGACTCAATTTCCTTTCAAACCAATTTTAAGCGATTCCCTTTTGCATGTTTCCTGCAAACGGAGGCCATTTGCCAGCTGCTGAGCTTTGGTTTTAAGCAGACAAAGTCATCACTGTAATAAACAGTATTATAGCTAAACCTGCACTGTCCAGTAAACTAATACTGTACCATCCTCAAATTACAATTTCAGTCCTTAATTTGATTATCCATTATCGCAGATATACATTACGTAAAGGGCACACATATTTAAGTGTGCGAAGAAAGGTTATAGCCTAAAAAAAATATGCATCTAACTATTAAAGCTATAGTGTGTAACTTCTGTAACCCTCATGAGTATTTCTGAGTAATTACAACAACAACGGATCATCTACATGAAGAAATCCTTTGTTGATAGTGCATGGATTTCATACCTTCTGCTGTACGTGCAGGTTTTTTCTCAGCAGTAGAATCAACAACTGAAACATTTATTGGGCGCTTCTTGGGATTTTTCCTGAGCTACTGCACCAGTGTCGGTGGGGTGACACCAGTTTGTAAACGCTGCCAGGCTGGGAAATACAGAGTGAATTTTGTGGAGCTGATGGGCTTATTGATCTTTGTCTCAACTTGTTTAAAGATAACCAATATTCATTTATATGAAGAAGTTACTCACTACAGCTTTAACCCACTGGTCTTCAAAGCCCTGATCTGTGTAAAGTGGATCATTTGTCTGCGTAGGCACGCTCTACCGTTTGGTTTTTAACAATGTGCAGGTGCAACGTGCGTCCGTGTGTGTGTATTCTCAGGACAGGATCTCCATTGTCCCTCCCGTCAAAGCAGAGCAGCGTATGCAGGTGTGTGGTGGAATGTGTGTGTGTTTAGCGCCGTTGCTGCGAGTAACGCCTCTCTTGTTTGTTCACATGGGAGGGAGTGAGAGAAGGAGAGAGAGAGAGAGAGAGAGAGAACAACATGATAGATAGTCACACTGAAAAGAAAAGTACGACTATGCGAGGCCATCACTTTCCCATTGGCATGCTTAATACGATAAGCGTGTGTGCACTAGAGAACAATGGCATGCCAGGGATATTTAATGATGGCGAACTGTGTTGGTCTGCCACAGCACAGAGAATACCTCTCGTCTGTGCGGTTACATCCCCGCAAAAAAAAAAACTTGTGTTTGCCTAAGGTGAAGTCTCCCACACATGCCTTTGACACCAACCCATTAGTCCGTGCTCACCTTTCAGTCACGTAAGGCACAGAGCAAAAGCAAAGTGACACTTCAGTCTGTTGACTTGAGGATCAGCTGGCATTATAGAATGTGGTTGAGAACAAACAAGCTCTCAAACAGTGGTTGACACAGGAAAGTGATTGATTTTTGGTTGATCAGGATCTTGGGTTGTTTAATCTGTAGGATCTGACTCCACCCATCTACTCTATTCACCCATGACTAAACAATCATACAGGCAAGTCTGCTAGCCTTTAGCGGAGGTTAAGTTTTAAATGCAGATATATTTTGAATTGATGTTGCTGCTAAGTGCACTGAGGCTCAATCTTAACACAGTTTGTACAGTATTGTTAAATGGATACTTCAATGGTTTCTCAACATAACAGTTAGTTTACTAGCCATGAGTCCAGCAACATTTCAAACAATTACTTATTTAAAAAAGCATACATTTAAAACTTTTCTTTGGGTAAGCACTTTGGTTGAAACTGAAATATCTAAACGACTACTGGAGGGAAAGGCTACCATAACATTTTGTGTCCCGCTCTTCTGCGGAAGATACCAAACTAGTGCCATTCCCATCAGCTGTATTTTGTGTTTAATCTGTCACTGGTAAATGTTAGCATGCTAAACTTCAATATTGTCATTGCAAGCACGTTACAATCTTGCTATTAAAAAACATGTGCCTAAGTATACAGCCCCACACAGCTGCTTACACAGCTGTGGACTCCTGTTTTAGGGCGACCTAGCATTAGAAACAGCATGTCAACCCATGATACTATTACTGCCAGTGCTATTAATATACTTCTGAATCTTCCACTGCTTTTTTCCTGTCAATAACCCTAAATCAAATCAAATCAAATCATAGCCCAATTTATATTTAATATTCTTTTAATGTATTTTGCCACAGTTCCTTTACTATGGCTACTGTTATTTTCACTGATATTAGTATTTCTGCTTCTACTGCTCGTCCTATTGTTTGTGCCACGTGTGTGTGTGTGTGTGTGTGTGTGTGTGTGTGTGTGCGTGCGTGCGTGCGTTTGTGTGTGTGTGTGTGTGTGTGTGTGTGTGTGTGTGTGCGTGGTGGTTTGTGTGTGTGTGTGTGTGTGTGTGTGTGTGTGTGTGTGTGTGTGTGTGTGTGTTACAACCTGCTCGCCCTGCTCTGCCAGAACTTCCCAGCTTGTAATAACACAACGCGTCCACTTGTCAATCCTCACTGAAGGCCGTGTTGATTGAAACACAGCTGTGTGACAGTGGACGTAACCCAACACTAGATACACTTTCATTTCCACATTCCCACCTCTCACATTGCACCACATATAAATAAGATGGGTTACACCCTATAGTCCACACGCACAGGCACAGGCACACACACACACACACACACACACACACACACACACACACACACACACACACACACACACACACACACACACACACACACACCTGTGTAAACAATTGGCTCTACCTGCACCCCGGCCAGTCCCTTGTTTTGATCACACACACACACACACACACACACACACACACACACACACACACACACACACACACACACACACACACACACACACACACACACACACACACACACACACACACACACACAAAGCTCACACACAGCTCATCTCCTTGTCCAGCTCTCAATGCTCTTAATACTGTTGCTTAAATTCAATACAGTATATGCTCACAGTGTATATTTGCTTTAAAATGCCCATATATCAGACAGACACACGTGCTCACACACGGTGCATGGACCAAGGTTACAGAGTCCTGCGGGGCCCTCCCTCCTCTCACACCTGTTCATCTCCTCCTGACCGCACCCCAACCTGCCCCCACTCAGCACCAGTCTACAGGCTGACTGACAGCAGCTCCATCTGTGACCTCTAAAGGGCATCACACTGTACATGGACAACTTTATACAGCCGCTTAGGGGCAAATGTGTCACCTTCATCAGGGATGGGAGTTGGATGATATGTTTGTGAAGAACGCAGGGCACAGGTGCATTGTTACCCATGTTTAATGGTCACTCATTTTCAGGTTCAAAATTGTAATTTGGGTTTCTAGTAGAAAACTGTTTTCATGATGTAGTGTCCATTAAACCCTTATTATTTGTCACAGTGCCATTGCCTGAATCACCTCTTCTCAGCCTCTGTCTGTAATACTCCGTTTTGGACCCTGTCTCTTTAAGCCCCGCCTTCCAAAAGGCACAGTCTGCTCTGATTGGCCTGAATCTAACTGCTGGTTGGATTCAGGGGTATCTGGGGGTGTGCTTATCACAGGTGGAAGTAGTGTTAGATTGGTAATGAAGAGGCTTGGCTATTCCCCTTGTGACATCATAAGAGGAGAGAAGATAGCCTGTTGTTTTTTATAAAAAAAGGAATTTTTTGCACTACATGCTGTGCTTTAATTTATATTCAAAATCTGGGAGCTGCATGGTACAGCTTTAACTTTCTTGCAGAAACTTGGGTCACACTTTTCCCATTTTCTTTCATCTGGTGCCTGGATTTGAACCAACAACAACAACATCCTAATAACTTAATTATGATATTACCACACGTGTCTGGCTGGCTCATGGACTGACTGTTTGAGAGCGTGTGCCACTTAACAATCATGAACCAATGAGGAGAAACCCAAGCCCTCATTAGATGTCTGCTATCCATACTACGCACTATTCTAACAGTGCTTGAACAGAAGAGGCCCGACTTAATCCTGTGGCGTTACAAATGCTATTATTGAAGTGTACGCACAGTGCATGCATCAATATTCATCCCTTTAGAAGAATATAGGTTTCAGAGTTGAATAATGAAATGTATAACAATAGCTTTGTGCCAGAATATGCAAATAGCTTCTGTTTCCTCTTTGGATTATGTTAATTCATATCCAGTAACCTGCTATCTGTGAGGATGTATAATGGACCTCAACTCTGTCCTACAATATGTGCTATGGGGTATGATATGGGGGGAGGCGTTATGAATGTGAATGCTAATACGACGCCTGCTATAGAAACAAAGCAGGGATTATGACCGAAAGAAAATAAACTGGACACACAAAAATACTGTGCCGAGAAGAATCTTCACACAGGCCCTGCTTACAGTATACACTGGCTTTTGCTTCTATTGAAAAGCTGTATAAGAGGTCACAACTTGCAGCACTTGAGAGGTTGTATAACATGGTATATCTGATTGTCAGATAAATGAAAAACAAAATATGAAGCAATCACAGATTTTAGCAGAAAAAAATAATGTTCTATCTGCATAGTGAACTTGGCATTAAATAATGTATGATTAAGGGGATAACACAGCCAAGGCCTTTTCAGTTTGCTACAGTGAAACTAAGCCAAACAAATATGGCGGCACTCTAAACCAGTGGGATGTTTATTTGTATGGAGATGATGAAGACACTTCCCATCCAGATCCCATCAGTATTATAGTGAGTGTGTTGTCTTTGCAGGCCTGGGCCAAAGGGAAGTGGAAGGAGGAGTTTTGGACCAGAGTTCTGGAGAGGACGCTTGATTAGACAATTTACACCAGTATGATGGATTGACAAGTTGGCTGCATTCAAATAAGTGTATAAAAAAAATCTTTGCAGAATTAGCTTTAAGGTTAGCCTAAATGTAGAGAGATACTGCAGACAAAACATTTTTTCAAGCATTGAGTCAAAAATTATTTTTAAATGTTTTTACTAAAGCCTGTCTGTTTGCGTTTGTATATTTCTCCTATACAACCATCTTTAACAGCCATTATCTCAACATTAGTTGTTTTTTCAATACTCTGGATCAAAAAATCCAAACTTCTAAAGCACTTACAGCTTAAAACTAATTATTCTAAAGGGAGACCTTGGATTACTGAAGATCTGAAGAAACGCTCCCGTAAAAAAAATTAAACTCTATAGGAAAGCTATTACGAACTCCACCCCTTCTAGCATAGACATTTATAAGAAATATAAAAACTAATTTATAGCTGATATAAGGAAAGCAAAAAAAATATATTATGCAGTAAAATTCACTCAAGCTTCAAACAATATCAAGTCAACCTGGAACCTCATTAATCATTTGTTGAATCACAAGAAATCAGAAGCAACCTGCAGAGATGCGTGGGAAAGAGAGAATTCTCTCAAACCCTAACAAAATAGCTGATGGCTTTAATATTATTTTTGTTAATGTTGGCTGTGATCTGGCATCAAGTATCTTGGGTACAAATGAGAACCCTTGTAACTTGATTAAGGGGCAATATCCTCCTCTCAATACCTTTGTACCTCCAACTACACAGGAGGTCCATAATATCATCATGGAATTAAAGAATTCAGCCCCAGGTCATGATGGCATAAAGAGCATTTTGTTAAAAGAAACCACTGATCATTTAATTCAACCGTTAACCCATATTCTTTGTTTCTTTGTTTCAATCTGGAATTATTCCCCTCCATCTTAAAATTTCTAAAGTTATCCCTATTTTCAAAACAGGTGCTACTGATGATTTCGGAAACTATAGACCTATATCAATCCTGCCTTGCATCTCTAAATTATTGGAGAAATTAGTTTATGCAAGAATATCCAAGCACTTAACTGATAATAAGATCCTATATGCTCACCAGTATGGATTCCGTAAAAACATTCAACAGAGCATGCATTACTCCAGATAACTAACATAATTTCAACTGCTATGGACAATGGTGAGTTTGCCATTGGGATATTTTTGGACCTAAGCAAAGCGTTCGATACGGTTAACCACAGTATTCTGATTAGCAAATTAAATAGATATGGAGTGGAGGATATTTCCCTGAACTGGTTTAAGAATTACTTAACAAACAGAGAACAATATGTGTCGCTTAATGGCTATTCTTCTACCAAGTCCAGGATTATACATGGGGTACCACAGGGCTCAATACTGGGCCCTTTATTATATTTGATCTATATCAGGGGTGTCCAAACTACGGACCGCTTTTTATTGGCCCGTGGCCGATTTTAAAAATATAATGTAATATGGCCCTTTGAATTTTTTTTGTTTTTTTTTGTTTTGCATTTCTTAGTTAACCCACTAGTGCAGGGGTGTCAAAACTGTTTGATTGGCCCGTGGGACATTTTAAAAATATAATGTAATATGGCCCTTTTCGTTTTTAAACAAGCCCCAACCTCAGCGATTTTTACCGGCATCCAATAAGGAACTGACCTACAACTGTAGTAACCAGAAAGTGCCACTGGGGGTGGCGCCAAGACGAGCAGTTTTTCTTTGACTCACTTGTTAGATAGGCCCGTTTTCAAAGTCTTATTAAAGCTATTTACAGCCTGGGCCACAAAACCATTTTAGTCTGTATGTTTAGGTCATATCTCCATGACAACACTGAGGGGGGTGAATTTTTTTGGCCCACGCTAGTTTTTATTCTTTTGGAGGTTAAAATGTATTAGCGCGATCTCTTGAGTGACAGCTCTCCGCCCGTTGTCCCTCACTTTGCCTTGGAGGTATACGTCAGCTATCTTCCTCCCCCCGACGTGACGTCGATTCCCCTTTTCGGCAAGAGGAGTGAGGCGGAGTAAGAATCTCTCATGGCGACTCGCACAAACCAGGATTATTGGATGCCGTGTGAATAACTGAGGTCAGCCCGGATGCTACATCCATTTTATTTACTATCTATGTTTTTAAATAATTTAAATGCACTCATTATATTACAGAGAAATATGTCCCATAAAAGAAAAAGAGCACCAAGACCATCCCAGAGGACCCTGCATAATATTTTATTTTAAATTAATATTATTATGGAAAATCCATGTGTCCTTCTCCAATAGCTTCTAATTCATCTGACACAGTGTCTCCATTTTTTTCATACAAAATTCTTCAGCTTTAGCCTCTTAATTTCCCTCTCAAAGTGCACCAGATTCATGCATTTCACTTTAAAAACTTAAATAAATCTCCCGGGGGGGCATACCCCCGGACCACCCTTGGAGGGGCGGGATCTCGGCTGGCTACTATTGTCACCCAGCTGGACATTGGACGCAAAAGCAGAAAACACTGAGTGTATCAATGGCATTTAACAAGAAGGGGAATGTGTCTGTTTAATGTGCTAGTAAAGTGTTGCCGTGAAGAAGGATTACAATTTACGAAGACACTATGAAACATATAAACATCAGAGCAGCTACATTTCCTGATAAATGTGTTATTTTTGCAAAGTGGCCCGGCCCTTCGTAGATTTTTCTGTATGTGGCCCTCAGTGAAGAAAGTTTGGACACCCCTGATCTATACTCAACAAAAATATAAATGCAACACTTTTGTTTTTGCTCCCATTTTTCATGAGATGGACTTAAAGATCTAAAATTCATTCCAGATACACAATTGTACCATTTCTCTCAAACATTGTTCACAAATCTGTCTAAATGTGTGATAGTGAGCACTTCTGCTTTGCTGAGATAATCCATCCCACCTCACAGGTGTGCCACATCAAGATGCTGATCTGACATCATGATTAGTGCACAGGTGTGCCTTAGACTGTCCACAATAAAAGGCCACCCTGAAATGTGCACTTTTTTTTTTTTTTTTACTGTAATTGTTTCAGAGTTCATAGAGACACACTGAAATGCTTTTTGAAATGCGATCCTACCTATTTGTTGTGTTTTTTTCTTTTGTTGGCCAAAACCATGAAATTGCAATATAAACTTTTTTTCAGAAGCGTTTCTATATTTTTTTTCATGTGTCTAATTGAAAATGTAGTGGATCAATCTTTCCCAAAAAAATCTGCAAGAGGTTGGATATGGCACGCAAGGCGATATTTCCCCCGTTACTTGGCAAGGGAGGACATTGCCTGTGACGTGGATGAGGTGATCATTTCCCTACACCACTATGTTTTGAAGAACATTCTAGTTGTGCCATTTCTTGTGTGTCTTTGTGTTTTTTTCTTTTGCAGAAACCTGAAATGGCAAAATAAAATAAAAAATCTGAAGCATTTACATTTTGTTTTCATGTATCTAGATCAACTGTAGTGGATCAATCTTTCACAAAAAAAATCTGTATGAGACCTTTTAAGTCAAAAACCATCCAAAGTACTGAATACAGCTGTGTTTTGCATATAGCACATCTGTGTGTTGTTGCTGCTAGGAAAGAGGTTTTGTTTCAAGAGTTTCATTTTGCCGTATAAGTTAGAAGTTTATCTCCATGTGCTTTGTCCTATTCGGCCTGTGTGTTAAGTTTTGACACAGTGGGACAAAGTCTGCAACATGTGTGTAAGCATTCGGCAAAAACTGTAACGTGTGCTAAATAAATAAACTAAACTAAACTAAACTAAACATTCCATAATCATTCTCAGTACTGGTATGACAGTTTTTACTGAAGGATCTGTTTATTGCCTGATTTAGGATACATTTTGTTCTTAAAAATAAGCTAAAATGCATTTTATGACCTGTACATATTATTTTGTATCCATAAAAAGAATATATATTCGAACATTTCAGAAAAATGTGTAATCTTAAACAAATATTGTTTTATTGTAAGAAAACTGCAGTGTCTCACCATAAGTTGTATTGGCATACGTATTACAGTTTTTCTCAGTTGCTTTGGTGCTTTTCTCAGATCAGAATGAAAATTCTTATAACTATTAGTTCAACCTCCGCAACATTTAGTCATTTGAGCACATCATAGTAGCAATTTCTCCTTCCTCTGAACAAATTGCAAATGCTTTTGGACATGTATCAGTTGCTTTCATACAATTCTCTGCTGTTTTATAACATTGTCCTTTGCTTATGTCATGTCAGTCAAAATTAACTATACTTATGGATGCTGAATAGTCTTTCCCAATAAAACTAATAGTCTTCATTTCATTGCTTGAGTCATTACATACAAAATTGTTGAACTAGTTATCAAATTCTGTCAAGCTAATTTTATACCTTTCTTTATAATTTTTTCCTGGAAATGTCTCCTAAATTGAACAATTGCTCTCAAGTGGCCTTCAGCTTTCACTCACGAGGAGGTAACCAATGGCAAGCCACTTGTTCACAGTCACTCAGGGATGAATCCCATGAACCCTCTCATGGCAAGCAAATATGAACCGAGCAGGACATAGTGTGTACCATTTCTACAATTCTGTGACACAGAAATGGAAGGTCGGCATCGTGGAAGAGGATTGAGGATGCGGGGAGGAAGGGGAAGGGGACAAAACAGGGGAAGAGGGAGAAGAGGCCAAATACATAGGTAGATCCCTAATGAAATTAGGGCTAAAATTGTGGACCATGTTGTCAATCATGGCCTCACAATGGCTGAGGCGGAGGGTGCAACCAAATGTTGGAAGAACCACTGTGAATTCAATTATTCAAACATTTCGTAGAGAGAACAGGTATGTATAGTATTGGACAGTAATCCAACATCTCATAATATCTCATGTTTACTGTACATTACTGTAATTTTACTCTGCATCACATAGGATTGAAAGACAACCTCGCAGAGGTGGAAGAGGGCCACTTTTTACCCCGCAACAAGAGGAAGCCATTTGTGCAATGGTGATTGCAAACAATGCAATAAGGTTGAAAGACATTCAAAGCGCAGTCATAGAATATAACAATGTATTTGGCAATATTGAATCTGTGTCAATTGCAACAATTGACAGAGTGCTCAAGAGAAATGAAATGCGCATGAAACAATTGTACAAAGTGCCATTTGAACAGAACAGCGAAGGAGATCCGCCACCAGTATGTACAGGTAAAACGTCTTCTATTTATACTCTAATGTTCAGCACTGTAAAATGTTTTACTTTGTGTAGTTTCATGCAGTACTCAAGCAATGCTGTATATGTATTCACAGAACATACTGTAAAATATGTTTTCCAAAATGCATTATGTTACACAGGAAAAGTTGTTAAAATTCTCTCTCTCTCTCTCTCTCCCGATAAAGCGTGTACTGGAGCTGGAAGCCAGGGAACCACTGCACACATTCATATACGTTGATGAGGCGGGTTTCAATCTGGCCAAAGGTAGAAGGCGTGGAAGAAATCGCATTGGACAGAGAGCAACCACTGATGTCCCAGGCCAACTCGGAGGGAATGTTACAATGTGTGCAGCCATCTCAGACAATGGCGTCCTCACCCATACCCCCCGTCTTGGTTCATATAATACACAACATCTGCTGACTTTTTTAGACACTCTTTACAGGGACATAGTCCCTGAGAATGAGAGGGGTGGAGGCCAACTCAACAAATATGTTGTTGTGTGGGATGATGTCCGTTTTCACCACTCACATCTGGTCACACAGTGGTTTGCAGCACATGACAGAATGCTGTTTGAATATCTCCCTCCCTACTCCCCATTCCTTAATCCGATAGAGGAGTTTTTCTCTGCCTGGAGGTGGAAGGTTTATGACCGGCGTCCACATGCGCAAATGACCCTGCTAGCAGCCATGGATGCAGCATCTGATGACATTACAGCAGTCATGCAGAGGGTGGATTCGCCACTCCAGGAGATACTTTCCTCGCTGCATTGCAAGGGATAATATCCGTTGTGATGTAGATGAAAATATGTGGCCAGACAGACAGGAACATCTGGATGTGCCAGAATGATTTACCTATATATGTTCAGTTACAATATGTCCTGTTATAGTGTTCACATTTGTGCACAGCTCTACCAAAAGGGTGTTGTTTTATGTGTGTTCTAAATAAGTGACTGAAGTGTATTTTTCTTTTGCACAATGCTGTAGAATTACAAAGAGCATACAGTATACAGTAAAAATGTGAAACATACGTATTCAGTGTCTTGTACTCACTTACTCCCCTAACTAAAGCAATGTGTAACTTTACTGTAGTTTTAAAATGGCTGTACAAGTAGTATACAGTGTCGTGCGAAAGTTTGTGAACCCCTTGAGCCTTTTGGAATTTTATTTATGTTAACCATTATTAATTCATTTTTTTCAATACCAGTATTTTTTATATGAAATAACAGATATTTGTTTATCAATTCAACATTTTTCTTTTCCAGACATCAATTGTTAAAATAGATAAAACAAATTATTTGACAAATGTTGTATGTGCAAAAGTTTGTGAACCCTAAGCTGCATTGCTAAAATCGAGCAAGGTAAACACAATCAGGTGGGCCAAATTGATTGATGAAATAGACCAATGTAATGAGAGATCTTTATGGAAGAAATTGGGCGCCACTAGATAAAACACGGATAAAACCAGGTCAGTTTAGGCCCACCAAACTGAACCCATACAGGTCAGACATGCTAAAAGGGGAAACAATCTCAGAGGATCGCAGGAATAGAGTTGTGATGCTGCATATTTGTCTGGGGACAGCTATACATTCATTCAAAAAAAGATTGAGCTCCATCGGTCCACCGTGAGGCAAATCATCTACAAATGGAGAGCTTTAAGAGTGACTGAACATCTGCCTAGAAGTGGACTTCCTTCAAAAATATCTTCAAGCACCACAAGAAAAGTATTTTTTAGTTAAAAGCCAACCCACACATTACATCTAGTGATTTGCAGACCTCTCTTGCAACATCTGGGACAGATGTGCATGGTTCCACAATAAGAAGAAAACTCAGTCAACATGGCTTTCAAGGGAGGGTTGCTGAAGAAGCCTCTGCTCAGCTTTGCCAGAGAGCACCTGGAGATACCTGAAGTCTATTCTGTGGACAGATAAGTCCAAAATTGATCTGTTTGGTCATAACCAAAACCGCCATGTTTGGGCAAAAACGCAACTCTGCCTACCACCAAGAGAACCTTCTCCCAAGTGAAGAATGGTGATGGCAAATGGTCTGCAAATCTCCAGATGTAATGTTTGGGTTGGCTTTTACCTGAAAAATCCCTTTTCTTGTGGTGCTTGAAGATATTTTTGAAGGAAGTCCACTTCTAGGCAGATGTTAAGTCACTCTTAAAGCTCTCCATTTGTAGATGATTTGCCTCACGGTGGGCCGATGGAGCTCAAACTTTTTTATACGAATGTATAGCTGTCCCCAGACAAATGTGCATCATCAAAACTCTATTCCTGAGATCCTCTGGGATTGTTTCCCCTTTGAGCATGTCTGACCTGTATGGGTTCAGTTTGGTGAGCCTAAACTGACCTGGTTTTATCTTTGCTTTATCTAGTGGCGCCCAATTTCTTCCCTAAAGATCTCTCACTACATTGGTCTATTTCATCAATCAGTTTGGCCCACCTGATTGTGTTTACCTTGCTCGATTTAAGCAATGCAGCTTAGGGTTCACAAACTTTTGCACATACAACATTTGTCAAATAATTTGTTTTATCTATTTTAACAATTGATTTCTGGAAAAGAAAAATGTTGAATTGATAAACAAACATCTGTTATTTTATATAAAAAATACTGGTCTTGAAAAAAATTTGTTAATAATGGTTAAAATAAATAAAATTCCAAAAGGCTCAAGGGTTTCACAAACTTTCGCACGACACTGTATAGTGCTGTCTTGAGCATTTTCAGGTAGTGCCACCGAGTTCTGACCTTTTTTTGCATTGGAAACACTGAGAGAATAAACTGTCATAATGAAAACATGACAAAGCCATTTGACTATCTTGTTCAAAACGATGGTGTCAAGACTTCTCATTTTGATGACACTGGCAGTTTCATTGACATGAATACTTGCTTTTGAGGAATAGACTATCCATTTGGAGCAAGTGACGTACTTTTGCAGGTTATCCACTAGGTTTTGCAGTTTGCACTAATTGTTTCGAGAAATGCACTAACTGCTGTGCAAATGTTAATAGTGATGTGAGAAAAGCACCAAAGTGACTGAGAAAAACTGTAAACTGCTGTAACGTACATTGTTACTCAATGAGCAGCGCCGACACTTTAACACCAAGCTTGCAGTTGGCAGCTCGCTGAAATTTCATGCACACAGCTCCCTGTTCAAATTTACACCTGCTCTTTTATGCCACCTCCATAATATGAAAAGATTGCATACAAGAGTAGCAAAACAGGCCCACCGGACCCAGTGATTACCAGGTTCTGAACGGCAACCAAGAAGCGCCCGCAGTATAGTCCTACTCTGATCGGAGTGCGGCACACGCGGGACCATGCGCTCGCTAATAGAGACATTTACACCTTAGTAAAAGTTGGCAGGTGTTACCCCCGCCGTTGTCGAGAGCAGACGCATGCCGGGCATCATTAGGCCCCGTGCCAAGCCTGGTTTTTGGCTGCCAGCCCTCACTCGCTCACTCTGGTTGAGGCTGTGTGAGCGTCTGTGTGTGTGTGTGTGTGTGTGTGTGTGTGTGTGTGTGTGTGTGTGTGTGTGTGTGTGTGTGTGTGTGTGTACTTCAGCGGAGGAATAGTGTCCTCTGTCGTATCAGTGGCACGCTAAGAAGAAGGGGCTTCTTACTGGAATGGAGAGTGCAGTGTTGCTCTCCATGCAACATGTATATCTGTATGAAGTGTTGGTCTGAAGGGGAGCAGGAGGACTCAATATTGCACAAGTACATGCGTTTATAAAGTAGCTCCTTTTTTGTTAGCTAATTTTTAAAAAGTCAGATTGTTCCTCTGATGATCATACATTACATGTAACAGCAAACGAGACCATCAGTGCAAGGAATGTTACTTTTAAATAGTTTTTCTTAATGACATGGTCATGGGTATGCCCATCCAGGAACAATAGCTGGCGTAGTAAAAACACTAACCCTTTTGTCCAAAGGGGCCGCTAGAATTAAGAGAAGCTGAAAGTTCCTCTAAGTGACTTTTCAGAAATAAATTAGGGATAGATTAAGTGTTTCATAATTAATAAGCTTAATTACTTTATATCTTGTTTATTATGTGTACAAGTAATACTTTTTGTAGACACATAATGCTGCATTTCTCATTTTTGATCATCATAACAAGGACAAATTTTACACTGAACATATGACATTTTCAATGCAAATACAGAACAGCATTTGTCAACCCCTCCAGTATCCACTCCTGCAACCAAGGCATGTTAACATTTGTATGGTTACGTTTGTTCTATTCAAAGCACTTGGTTAGGGTTAGGTAAAGACTGTGGCTGCAATTACAGTTTTTGCCGAATGCTTAAACACATGTTGCAGACTTTGGAGCACTGTGTCAAAACTTAACACACAGGCCGAATAGGACAAAGCACATGGAGATAAACTTCTAACTTATACGGCAAAATGAAACTCTTGAAACAAAACCTAATAATCCCATTTCAAAACTGTTTTTAGCATCAAAACAATACACACATGCATCTTTGAATGACTCTTTCCTAGCAGCAACAACACACAGATGGGCTTTATGCTAAACACAACTGTATTCAGTACTTTGGATGGTTTTTGACTTTAAAAGTCTCATACAGATTTTTTTTGTGAAAGATTGATCCACTACAGTTGATCTAGACACATGAAAACAAAATGTAAATGCTTCAGATTTTTTATTTTATTTTGCCATTTCAGGTTTTTGCAAAAGTAAAAAAAGAAATGGTACAAATAGAATATTCTACAAAACATAGTGTTCAGAGGGAATGATTGGAAGACATTTAGGCTATGAATCCTGTCTCCTGTTGGCATCTGGCCACATCACCTCATCCACGTCACAGGCAATGTCCTCCCTTGCCAAGCAACGGGGGAAATATCGCCTTGAAGTATCCAACCTTTTGCAGAATTTTTTGGAAAGATTCATCCACTATATTTTCAATTAGAAAAGAAAACAAGTTTATATTGCAATTTCATGGTTTTGGCCAACAAAAGAAAAAAACACAACGAATAGGTAGGATCGCAGTTCAACAAGCAATTCAGTGTGTCACTATGAACTCTGAAACAATTACAGTAAAAAAAAGATGTGTTGTAAGGAATGGGGCGAGTGGATTATGAATCCTTTGGATACCGCCTCCCGTTTGTGTCTGGCTACATCGCCTCATCGACATCACATGCAATGTCATCCTTTGAGAACCAACAGCAAAAATATTCCTGATATCCAGTCTAAATGACCTAATTATGGAGCTATTGTTTTGTTGGGCTGGAATCTCAGACCAGCCTCCTATATTGTTAGGCCATGATCTATAACATGGTCCACTAGTGACCCTGTCTCCGTCTGTTGTCTCCTTTGTCATCGTCCTCCTGCCGCTCTCTATTGTCCTCTTCCCCTGACTCTTACTGTCTCACAAAGGAGCTGAGCTCACCTGAGGTATATTTGTAATGCTAAGGCTCACACTGATTGGTATTATATTAGCTTTATTTTTTATTTTTCATGTGTGTGAATCTGTGTGCTTTTCCAATTTTAGTTGTGTTTTGTATTTTAAATAGATGTGTTTTCCAAAGGATTGCAGGTGATTTCCTTTTTGACCAATGTGTCTTATGTAAAATACTGTGTGTAGTGTTTTGCAAAAAGTGTGTTGGAGAATTTCAAACACAGTGCAAAGCACATATTGTGTTAGTAGGGTTGGTGCTTGTGTTTAGGGCATGGTCACCAAAGTTAGAGGTTGTGATGCTTTGGTTGTGATGCTTTGTGATGCATCAGGTAAAAACTGTAACTTGAATGAGAAAGACAAACCAGCTCCAAAACACATTACAGGGAAGCCGTCAAACAATGAGAGAGCAGCATTACTTAGTTCCAAGTTATGCATGGAGAATCCACTAAGTACACAACACAGGAAAAACAATGCTCAGAAAATACACTGGGAACGTGTGTGTTTGATGAGAGGGGGAGATGTGCAGAGATAAGCTCAGGTAAAAGGGAAAGAGCTGATTGAAGGACAGGAGGGAGTGGTAGGATCTAGAGTGAGTGACATGGCATGAAAATATAACAGCTGAAATAACAAACCAAGGGTTGGCAGGCTTTCCTTAAAACAAACACTGACTTAAGGAACAACAAAGGTCACATATTATGCTCATTTTCAGGTTCAAAATAATACATTTGGGTTCCTATTAGAAACTGTTTTATGATGTGTCCAAAACACCATTTTACTTCTCACGGCCCCATTCCTGAATCTCCACTTTTCACCCCCCTTCTACATTCCATCCAAAATGTTGATACTGGTCTAGACATACTTCATACTGTCCTTGTGAGATGCGTAGCTTGGGCACTGCTATTCTAATAATCTGCTGTGAATGTTCAAATATGTCAGTCGTCTTTTTCCTTTCTTTTGTTTGAACATGGAAAACAGCTGAGTCTCTCTTCCATGGCTAACAAAACATATTTCCATCCCTGCAACACTTTCATATTACTCCTTCCTATTCTCCTCTGTTTCATTTCAATGACTCTCTTGTCTTGATCCCGAGCAGAAGACATACCATTTGATCAGCTGGTCAGTAGTCACACACTCCCTGATACATGCTACAGTCCTGAGATCTCCCTTACACATCTGCACACACACACACACACGCACACACACACACAAGCACGCACGCACACACACACACACACACACACACGCACACACGTTGCTCATACTCTGAGTAATGAAGTGTTGTTGGTGCTGCAGTCACCCTCCCCTCCATTTACATACAGAATACATTACTGAAAGGTTTATACGATGGACCCCATAGTTTGCGCAAGTGAGATTCAATAAATCCTCCGTCCACGCAATGTCGAGATCTCCCCCTTTCTCAGACAGAGAGAGAGAGAGAAACAACAACAGAGGCAAAACACAGAGGCAGGGAGGTTGAAACTATATGTCGCAGAGCTACGGGCACGTCTCTGGATGTAAATTGACTGCGAAACAGAGAAAAAGCATTAATAATGATAATGGCGATAATAATTTAGAAACATAGGGGATACACACATTTAGCCAAGCAATCAAAAAAAATCCATCTGCGGAGGTGTTAATATTGAAGAGATGCTGATGGCACAGAAAAAGAAAGAAAAGCGCTCAGCACCAAGCATTCTGAATATGTAATGACAACCGGGAGGCCATAACAAACACTGCTTTTATGTAGAGAGTATTACTTATTAAAATGGCATCTTAAATATTTATCGCACTATAGATGGCCCCTGTCACTGTTGTCTTCTTCTTATTTGTCTCCCTGAAGACTCTACTGTCTGAGGCTGAGGGGAATGTATGAGCTCCATTCAGATTGTTACACCTCCCCCCTCTCTCCCCTCCTTTTTTCTTCAGAAAGGGCCCTGATTAAAATCAACTGCCACAGTAGATTGTGATGAATTATGCAGACTTTGGTGAGGGGAAACCAAGCAAAAGGCAATATTTCATTTAACAAATGTAATGCATGGAGCTCTCGGGGTGGATGTTAGAGTGAGGGGGAACACTGCATATTGATATGCTTTTTGTTATGCGTGTGGAGCATTGTTTTACAGGTGAGGTGTTTTGCACGTACACATGTACCACGGTGGCTGTGTTACCTCCGTGGTTAGTCGAAAAATCTCGACTTCTAAAGCACGTACATCAACTCAACTTTCCCTAAGCATTCTCAGCTCTATTTTGAAAGTTTTCTCTGAAGGATTTGTTCACATGTTGTTAATTGCCTGATTTATGATACATTTTGTTCTTACAAACATGCCAAAAATGCATTTTTTTAGACTTGTACATGGTATTTTTGTGATTTATAAAATGAGAAAAAGGCTGACACTAATATATGCATAATTATCTGACTCTCCGTCAACAGTCGTGTGCAAAGTTGTGGGAGAAAACTTTGCTTGGGAGAAGTTTCCGCATCCAATGATCATTTATCTCGGCGGTACATTTTTAATCAAGTCGTAAACAAAATGAATACCTGCTCTCAGCATCCGTTACAAAGGAGATGAATCAGCACTGTAAACAGCTAGGTATTCAACGTGGGAGCGCAATGATATATCATTGTTACTTGGCTTGAACGAGATAAAGTATTCAAGAAGAACTTGGAGAAAGTATAAGACGCATGAATGCTAGCGGCGTATTAAACTGGTCTCTGCGGCTCATGTACAGACCACAGTCATTTGAAACTGTGAAATGATATGAAATTAGGTGTGTTTTGATGACATGGCATTGGAAAAATCATATTAAAACAGGAATTATTTAAACAGATTTTATAATTTTTTTAAATTATTTTATAGATGGATATTTTAAATGGAACAAAACTATTTCTATATTTTCAATAAAGTGAACATGTATTACAAATCTATGAAAAAATAGCAATAAAAAATCCCTGTAAAAAAGGGGTGTGGAGGCAAACATGATACAGTATTCAGAAAAACAGTAAATGAAGAAGAAGAAAAAAAAATCCATTAATTTCCTTGTGTTGCAGGGACTCTGGAAGTGATGGCACAACACTTAGATGATGTGTGTGTGTGTGTGTGTGTGTGTGTGTGTGTGTGTGTGTGTGTGTGTGTGTGTGTGTGTGTGTGTGTGTGTGTGTGTGTGTGTGTGTGTGTGTGTGTGTGTGTGCGTGTGTGCGTGCGTGTGTGTGTGTGTGGGGGGGGGGGGTGTGAAGCAGTATTACAGTGTGTGCAGGCCGGTCACAGTCATGTGAGATTCAAGGCTCCTGCTTGGTAAACTCACACAGCACAACACAGCACAGCAGCAGTGAACCTCCAAAGACAAGCAGCAGAACTCCTTTATTTCACAGGTATGGGGCCTAGAGTTTTCCACGTGCTTCACTTTTCCCATTTCTTATGTTTTGATCAGGCTATAATATCATATGCGACAGGGATGGCTGCTCCTGTCTCTCGGTCCTGTCTAAATAGAGGAACACAGGAAGGAAGAGGGTTTTTTTTTTAATGAGATCTACACAGAGCGCCGGTTACATTGATAAGTAAATACTACGGCTTTAAATGCTTCTCGCACTCAATTGGCTCCCCCGCTATTGTTGCCGAGCGTACGCCTCAGTGAACTCTAAATTTTCCGCTGTCACACTTCAATAACCCTAATTGTCCAAAATAAATGAGCTAATTTCTGAAGTTCCAATTTTCATATGCGAGGGAGATAAGGCAACTTTGCTGATTGATTGGATTCCTTTGTGCGCATGTGGCTACGGGTATGCACGCGTCTCTGTGCCTGTGTGTGTGTGTGTGTGTGTGTGTGTGTGTGTGTGTGTGTGTGTGTGTGTGTGTGTGTGTGTGTGTGTGTGTGTTGTGTGTGTGTGTGTGGAGAGAATGTGAGTGTGTGAAAGTGCAGCACTCATAATTTGAGTGAAGGCTTCTGTTTATTATGCCTCTGTTATTCACTGCAAGCATTTCTCTGACCCCCGCTGATATTCATCCGGCTTCCTATATACGCACAGCAAGAATGAGAGAAAAGGAGAGGGAATAGATGGATGGAGGGAGAGAGAGAGAGAGCAATGGGAAGGGAAAGAGAAAGTGCATGAGAGAGTTTGTTTGCGTGGTTGTTTTCATGTGTGTGTGTGTGTGTGTGTGTGTGTGTGTGTGTGTGTGTGTGTGTGTGTGTGTGTGTGTGTGTGTGTGTGTGTGTGTGTGTGTGTGTGTGTGTGTGTGTGTGTGTGTGTGTGTGTGTGTGTGTGTGTGTGTGTGTGTGTGTGTGTGTGTGTGTGTGTAAGGGGTCCCCACGGATTTGGCTGCTGTATCCAGCCTGATCATTTGCATTTTTTCATTTGAGCTGTTATTTGCAGCATTGCGTGCAGCTCTCAAACCCCTAAGGGCCAGCAGAGTAATTCAGTAAAAAGGCAGGTAACACATAAATTAATCATAAGAAGTCTTGAGTATTATTGCACTCAACTCACTTACTCACACACACACACACACACACACACACCCCGCACCGATTTAAACAGAAATATATGTATGCCTGCATAAGAACACATTCATACACACTCGCAACTGCACATTCTAATAGGGAGAGAGAAGAATACACACACACACACACACAGGAACGCACACACACACACACAGACTGATTGAATCTGAAAGGAGACCAAGGTCGAGTGAGAAAAGTTTTCAACTCCATCAAGCAGAATTACTGCTGCTGGATGGAGAGAGGAGTAACTTTTAATGGACCAATGTTTTAATACAAAAACTTTATCAAACTCCGACGCGCCTCGCATACCAATGTGTTTCCCCCTCTCTCTCAGTCATGTATATTGGATTCATCAGGAGGAAAACACTTACTCATTTTCGTCTGTCGCTGTGATTCAAGTGAAATGGAAGAATGTAAGAATAGCTTGCACCACAATGTGTTGATTGATGATCTTTTCATTTGCACATGCATGAACAGTGTGAGAAAGAACCTTAGTTAAAAACATGATCCTAAAAAACCTTGATAAACTGTAGGCAATAAGTGGAAAACAAAAAAACTGCAAAATCCTACAGAAGAACGATGAAAAAATCTGTTGCAAACATCTATGTCTCCAAAGCTTTGCCTCATATATAAAAAATAGGATTACATTTTAAGACATTGGATACATTTTTTATGAGACTCAATCCAATTGGAAGCCTCATCCGGCCTTGACAATTATGTTTACTTTGACTGCTACAGATAGAAACGAGACATAAGCTATATCCAGTGGCGTGCACAGGTAGACCTGAAGTGGTGCTGAAGCACCTGCCCTTTTCCCCTGGCCCAATCAAGTGCCCTTTTGAAAAAAAAAAATTAAAAAAAATAAATCTGAAAGTTCGTTTTTTTTTTTTTTTTTTTACAGTGTATGTGGCCCATGCCGACATTATCATCTATAAATGCTCAACGATTAAAAACGTTTGACAATAATGCCCCAATAAATATGCACCCCCCCCCCCTCCTCCTCCGCACACACTTCCTTTGTCAACGTGAACGCGCAGAGTGGACACAAACGGAGGCGCGTTGCCGCAGCAGTTCACAGCTGCTGCACACACACACCTACTCCCCGGCCTGCCCTGCCCCACCAGCGAGGTAACACATTCATGAATGGAATCAAGAGTGTATTGTTTGCCCCCTAAGCCTCAGATGCCAAGCTATAAACTTGCATTTATTTGTCTCTGTTATAAAGTAGCCTCTATCATGCAGCGCCACACAGCTGAGCATAAATTAGCCGACTGTCCTGCTTAACAAGCTAGCCAAAAAAAAAAATAGATATGACGTGATGAACACAACTAATGTCGGCGGAGTTTGTCATTGGTACAGCATGTGAATCTATCAGTATGCTGAATATTTAGTGTTGTTTAGGTTTACTTTAGGCTATATAATTAACACATGCAGTAATTTATTTGCTAAATGACAAACAGGCAATTCCCAATTGCCTGCAGAAAAAGTAGCCTTGTGCCTGGTTGTAATGTAACCAAGCAGTCTTATTTTATATGGTTGGTCTCTTTTTATTTACAAATTGCAGTATAATGCCTAGAAAGGAGAGGTTAAAAAGGAAAAAGAAAGGGAGCTACAGCAGCTAGCCCAGGGGAGCAGCTCTCTGCTCTCCTGGATGAAAGCATCCACCAGCAGCAAGGAGGAAGATGAAGATGAAAGGTCAGAGTCAAGACCAGAGTCATGTTAACTGTTCAGGGCCTTTTAAAGCTCAGATTTTAATGTTGAACTGTTCCTCAAATGTTATTGAAATATCTTAAAAGCTGTCCACACATTTTATTTTAACTACGCAAAGTGGCTTGGTGGTACTAAATCAGTCATGAAGCTATATAAAATAATTATATTATTTTGTCCCAACCATAAGTTATTTCTATGTTACAAGACTTGCGGTAATCTTGTATTTACCTTAATAGGATATTATTAGTACGGAGATCAGGGGCCTAACAAAGACTTCAAAGACAGAATTCGGGATAAGGGATTATTTAAAAAAATCCGAAGCTGACTGTTTTTTTTTTCAAACATGTACATTTTTTCTTTGAGGTAATTCTGTGTTTCCAAATTATTCCAGAAAATAGCACTAAATAGCCCTCATTGACAAGGGTGATTTAGCCTTAGCTTTCTTCTCAAAGTGCACCTGATTGATGAATTTTACTTTAAAAGTTTCACATTTTTCTTGGATGGGGGAGCATTCCCCCGGACATCCCTAGAAGGTCCAGGGTCCCAAACACAGTCTCCCAAATTCCTTTTAGAAACACTCTATGTGTGGCCGGGTATTAAAAGTCATTAGGCCAGAGGGGGATTTTAAAACAAGTACCCTTAAAATGATTTGGTCATTCATCGATAAACTATATTGTGCCCTTTTTTTGCACTGAGCACCTGCCCCCCAAAATGTCGGTGCACCCCACTGGCTATATCCCATTCCAGAGACCACGTCCTACGCGGTCTATGAAGGCCGATTCGATTCGATTCGATTCGATTCGTTGTTAAACGAGACGGTCTCCGCAGGTCTCCGTTTACGAGCATTTCCGGTTTGCGTAACAAGCCGTTACCTTGCGTGACGACTCGCCGCTCCTGTGCTGCCTAGCAACCCTGATTGCTGCCAACGGAAACAGCCTTGTCAACGGAGGAAAAAAGAAAAAGAAGTTGCCTACCAGACGAAAAGAAAAAAAATACAAGAAGAAATAAAAGAAAAGACGAGAAAAAAAGAAAGGAAGATAAAGTTAAGAAGATGGAGCAACAGGTTGCTGTTTTGTTATTTTTCATTTTATTTTATGCCATCTCTGAAAAATCTCTTGGGGCGACTGTGGCTCAGTTGGTGCAGCAGGTCAGCTGATGATCAAAGGGTTAGAGGTTCGATCCCCGCCCTGCCACCTGTCATGGTTGTTGTGTCCTTGGGTAAGACAATTCACCCACCTTGCCTCGTGTGAATGTCGATAGTTAGCCTGCTATCGGTGTATGAATGTGTGTGTGAATGGTAACGTGGGAAAGGAAAACAGGTCTCCCTTGTAAAAGAGTCTTCGGTCTCAATGGGATTTACCTGTATAACGCAATGAATCTTGGGATATGTTGGGCCGCGAAGGATACATCTGTTGGACCCTTCAAAACCGTGAAACGAAGGCTGCATTTCTCCGCCGCATATGAAGGAGCCTTCCAAATGGAACAAGCCTTTGTGCGCCGCTATGACGCAATCGGTCTTCAAATGCAGCCTTCCTAGGCTGCGACCCCTGAATTGAGATTCACCCAGTGTCTGCAGCCATGCTAGCAACTATCTGAGGCTGTGTTGGGCCATTGGACATGACCATGTTAATATGCTTACAATGCCAATGCTAACATGCTAACAGTTATATAGGTGCAGATATAGGCTGTGTTCAAAAAGCCATAACGTTCTCCCTCCTACATACTCGATTGTGTATGCGAGGTTCGTCGGAGTGTTTACACTGAAGTATACAGAAGCAATAAAGAAAAAAAAAAACCTTTCATGTCGTTTGAAAGACGCAATGCATTGTGGGGCTGTTGAGTAGGAAAAGTATCCTATCGATCCATATTATTTATGTATACATAATAATACGTATATTCACAAGTTTATCCTCCACCCACAGAACCTCAAACCTTTACTGTGTATCCTTCCTTCATCATTCTACTGCTGTATCTGGAGGCGTAGTAGAGAGTTGGAAGCTCTCATTTCACCTCTGACTCCTGTTTATATGATGACCCACCATGTGTCACCCAAACAGCAGCTTTGAATCATCTCCATGTTTTCCTTTATGCTCTGTGACGCTGAAAGAACATTCTATTATTTCACATCTCTAAAACATTTACAGCACACATGCAGGGGGGAGGGAACTAGCTATATGTTTCTTATATATTGTTTTTTTCTGCTTTAACCCCCCCCCCCCCCCCCCCCCCCAGTCCACTCTCTCTCACCGTACTTATCAGTGCTTTTGTTCCTGAATTCAGCAGTCTGAGGCAGATTGGCCCATCAATACACTATCAGAGAAGGTAAGGCTAGATAAGCATTCTGCTGCTATCTGTCTGCTGTGAATAAGCTGTCTAGAGGTCTGCACAGTCCGGGTCAACACACACACACACACTGAATAAGATGTCTAGATCCACTATAGTGTAATCCAGCACATGCACAGACACACAACGTTATCAGTAATGGAGGGGGGATTCAATGCAGCAAGGGAAGATATTACTACATCTTGTGTATCTCACCTCTGACATGATGTTACTCTAATAGTCAAACTTTGGCTGAAAATAAAAGTTGTGCTCAAGTAAGACAGCGGACAAGATGGAACAAGGCACCAGCTTGGCTTGACACATCAGTGCCGTATGGAGTTTGATATGTAGTCATTAATTTTATTCATGTGAAAAATGGTATGGTATTGTAGCCCAGGTTTTCCCCTTCAATTAGATGACAACATCATATATCCCTTTGTGATGAGTGCATTGTTTCAAACACAAGCTTCTCCAGGGTCCCCCAATTGGTGGACTGTAGTAAATGCAATGTTCACCAGCTAGTCGCTAACAGTGTTTGTCTTCTGTGTGGTGAGTCGAGGTAAGTTCTATATTGAAACAACTTAACAGTGTTTTGAACTAATGTACCTAAGTATACAGTCAAACTAAACACATCCAGGCTGTACACCGCACACCCTCAGGGTTGTTCCAACAGTCCAGCTCTGTTCTTTATTGCTCTTGCCTACAGGAATAAACCACCAGGGGGGTTCAAGACAAACACATGCTTTTAAGGTCGTTTTGGTGAATTATTTCTGGACCTCTGCCCAGATGTTGAGAGGAACATATTTTTTTTATTTAAGCTGGAGATTTTAAAGCTTAGTCATCAACAGTGTCCCATCTGTGCTGTGTTTAAAACAAAGACTGTGAAGGTTAAGAGAGGATGAGCACAATGGGCTCTCACCCATTAGTGCCCACACATCAGACAGAAAGACAGGTAAGGAGAAGGAGTGAGACGGGAGACTGATTAAAGACAGACAGGTGGAGTGTCAAATGTTTTAGAGAGAGAGAGAGAGAGAGTGAAAAAGAAAGAGGGAGAGAGAGAAACGAAGAGGCTTATCTTTGGCTGTGACCTGAAACAGCTGTTTCTCTGCGGTGCGTTGAAGATGGATACCTCCCTCATTTCCTCTCCATCCTGCCACTCTATTTATGTCGCCAGTAGAAAGAGAACTACCTCTTTCCCATGGAGAGGAGAAAAAAGAAAAAAATCAGTTGGACTTAGCGATCAATCACCGCGGGTAACGAATACTGCTTTAACAGAAGATTGCCTGCATGTAAGTGTCTGCCGCTTTTTAGTATTTTTTTTTTAACAAAGACCTTGACAGAGACGGGAGACGCTCCCTTCAGATGATGCAGCTTTTTCCTCGTTGATATGGTGGCAGCTATACGGATGCTGTCCTGACACTGCAGATTTGACATTGAGCCGTAAGTCTTTTTCCCTGAGCTTTGGTTTTAGTGGTGATGTGGAGGGTTTGGGCCTGTCATCAGCCACTGAAGGCCCCTCCCACCCCTCTGCTCACCACAGCTGTCACCCAGACAACACACATGAGGAACAGAGGAGAGGAGGATGTTTCTCTTTCTCTTTCTCTTGCTTCTCAGAGGTCAGGACAGTGAAGGCAACTGTGCTGGAATCAACTATAAAAGAAGTCCATTGTTCTTTCTCTTTTTCGCACATGTCAACACACAAACACACACCTGACCTAACTAACCTTAATCCTAACAGTAGAGTTTGGACAGGAATCTAGTGCCTTGTTTCCACTGAGCAGCACAGTTCGGTTTGGTACGGTTCAGCAGAGCACGGTAACCCTACATCTGGCTTGTGTTTCCACTCCTGACAGCACCCGGTAGGCAGGGTTTGAGTCTGACGGCAATAGCTGCGCTCAGAGTTTATACAGTATATGGGTCAGAGCCGTTGAACGCCAGCTATGTAACTATTGTGACATCATAGCAGCGGGACACAGTGTAGGCTGCTGATTAACCCAATAAGGAGGAAAAACACTACATAAAACAAAGAGCCGCGCGCCAACATTATTCTCTTGACACAAGAGGCTTTGCTCGTGTGGCTCAGCTGGCTTATTTACGTACCCTTTCCAATTCAGGACGGTGGAAACGCAAATAAATGCATGCCAAGCCGCACTGCACCGTTCAGTGGCAAGTAGGAATGAGTATCCTACTCGAGATAGCTCGAGAGAAATTTGAATTAGCACATATTCAGGCAGACTCACACAATAAATCTGACATCATGTTAACGTAGCCTACTGATGTGGAGAAATAGACTTAGGTGGGCAGGGGACATAGGCTAATGGAAACATGGAAACAATGCCATTACACCTCGCAACATATATTAAATAGGGAGTTGTTTCTGTATAAGATGTTGTAACAGAAGGAAAGTCATAGGGTAAAATAAAGCCAGGGTGAATACTGGAGAGAGAGATGGAGGCTTGGAGGAGAACATGGGAGAGGAAAGTTTTTAAAGGACTGGACTATGGGAAGGAGAGACGGAGCGGAGCGGCATATGACTGCTCGTCTATGGAGGTTGATGACCAGCAGCCCCTGTCAGTCAAGCTCACACAGAGGGAGCAGGGCCCTGCCATCTGCTCCAAAGTTAATGGGAAGGAGACAAGGTGGGTGAGGTGGGGATGTGTCGACACAGCCCACAGAGGCTGCAGGCAGAGGGGGACGGGGAGAGAGGGCGGAGAGGGTGGAGGTCTGGGTGGTGAAAGAGAGGAGAACAGAGGTGTATGGTGGTGTCCAAGGACAGGGGAAGATCATTGAATGAGAAGGAGGGATGAAGAGATGGCTGATGGGAGGTGGAGGAGAGTCAATGATGGATTAAATGAAGGTGGAAGCCAATAGAGTGAGGAGGACTTTTGAGTGTAGAGGGTGTCCCCTGTCAGCCATCTGCTCTGGGTTCTTTTATAGCTCTAATGTGCTTTTACACATTTTATAGAATTAATATAACAAGGACTGCATGGCTAAATGCATTTATACCAAGCCTGTGACCTGCACAATAAGTGATATAATAGCACAAGATATTTCAGATTTAACGTAATTGCTGCTTGATTTAATTCACTAGCAACGTTTCCTTCTCCAGAAATATGCTAATACATGCTCATACTGTCGAAAAAAAACTTAATGTAGAATGCTGTAGTTGATTGATGGGAGCATATAGGCTAAACATTCATGACAGCAATTATTTCCCGCCAAAATCTTCTAATTATTATGGATGGGTGGATTTAAAAAATACAAAGTAAATGGAGCTTTCACTTATAGTTTTGACTGTGGTGATCTTTGAGTGGACAGCTAGTAGTTTCCTTGTTTACAGTCGTCATGAAAAGCGAAGCTAAAGGTGTCAGTATACTTTTGTTTAATGCAAAGACATAAACGTGGTGTGGATATTCTCACTTAACTCTGTGCAAGAAATCACAAGAAGAAAAAGTAAGCATATTTCTGAAAGTTACTAAAAGGATTTATTTCAGAAAAAAAGCTAGGCTTTCGTTAAGTTTTGAAAAGTTTGAAGAAAAAGGACCGCCAAAGGTTCATGCTCCCCGGTGCAGTGTTGGAGGTATCAGCCGCCCCTGCATTCCTCACATACTTTTGGAGCTCCAGTGTTTTGCAGTGAATAAGAGCTTAATGCCTAATCAATTGCTTTTGTGATCCTGGGAGAGCTTCTTAATAGGCCATGTAGTGACACCCCGCTGAGGTCACAGACCTTTGACAGTTCACTTTACGCCCCCCCTGTTCACAATGGGATAGACGGTGACACACAGCAGGATCAGAATAACTCTAGCAGGCAGGGTTTCCTAAATATCTTCCCAGCATAGGCCTGCTTATAAAAAAAACTCATGAAGATGAGGTTTATCTCACTGGTTCAATCTCCTCATAGGGTGCTATGGTAAGATGGTATGGACCACACAGTATGGGTTTCTAAATGTCTCTACCAACCAAAATGTTATTTTTTGCCTCTTTTGGGGATTTGGGTGACTTACCTCTTCCTTAAATCGAGGGAGACATTAATATCCCCTGCATTCCCTCCCTCAAATCTACGCCTATGCCTTCTGGACAAAGTCACAAGGTCACTGCCAGTATGTTTGTGGTCAGAAAACTCTTGGTGTAAGTGTGTAGGTCTCGCATTCTAATTTGGATTTATAAATAAATAAAAAAAAAACAAGAACAGGGTTGACCTTATAAAAGTATTTAATTGATCACACATCACCAAGTTTGTGGGGCTGGCTCGGCACCACCTGTCCAGGAAAAGTATAGGAACTAGGTCAACGCTAGCCAAAGTCACAAGTAGGCACAGTTAGTGAGCGGCCGGGTTAGAATGCAGGTCTGGCTACAAGGCTTTCCTCACAAGCCTTCACACACACCAGACCCCCTGCTGCTAGACATGAGCGATACTGAGAGAGTTTCCTCTGAGGTTCACCTTCTGACTGGACAACAGATGGACTGTAGTGGAGCCCAGACAACAACACGTCCTGCTACTGTGTGTGTGTGTGTGTGTGTGTGTGTGTGTGTGTGTGTGTGTGTGTGTGTGTGTGTGTGTGTGTGTGTGTGTGCCTGGCTGGCTGGCGGGGCTGGGTGTTGTTAGGTCAACATGGCTGCAGATGCAGGTGTGATCCTTCATGTCTCTTGTTGACACCATTATCAGTCATTTTTTCCCCAAACGCGGACGGTCCAGTTTGCCTTTGTTAGTGGTGTACTCCTCATTCAGGGTCAAGCAAGTTGAACACCAAAACCTGAAATAGTTTTAACAAAGACAGGTTGGCCATTTTGTAAGTAGCTTTTTTTCACAGATGCACTGAGGTCGTTTTCTGATCTCTGAAAAGCAATTTCCCTTTAATTGCTTAAAACCAAAGTGAATTGAATTCATCAAGTGATATAGAGTTAGATAAGGAGAATGCACACTGCACTCCGAGCTGTCATACATGAACCTATAACTGATAATTATTCTTTCTGCAATTGTGAAATCATGATCAAACACATTGGTTGCAGAATAAGCAGTCACACACTCCTTTTCATCTAAACACATGTACTCTCATATTTTTTTCTCCACTGTTTGCCAAAATAGATTCATAAATATAAAATATAGATAATTATTCTTCTATTCTTCTCCTTGGATATGTAGCTGTCAAAAAGCAATGCTAATGTTAGACTTATGTAAAGTACCAGCTGCTTCTAATCATGTTATGGTGGTCAGGTATAAGCAAGCAAATGTTTGAAACACGAAATAGGGAGAGAGAGGCAGCCACTAGGGGTGCGATGCAATTACTACTACTGCTGGGTGTGGATGGTTATATGAATACCAATGCATATTGACATAGTCCATTATTCTAGCACTGGGGAAAAATACTTTTGCAAAAGATGTTCAACAAGTTTGCGAATTACATGAAATCACTTGTCTCCTGAGTTACCTCCTCACCTATGGAGTACTAGCCTAGCATAAAGACTGGTGCCAGGGGAGAATAGCTAACTGTCTCCATGGTGAACAAAGGCTTGCCAACAGCTTATTTCTCAATGTCTTTTCCCATACACAGGTAAGGTTTGAGGGAGAGTCATGTACATGTGCTTATTTAGGATGAATAACAGTGTGGAAGATGGTTTAAACTGCTGTGTAAAAAAAGAATGTAATAATTTTAGCCCTCTCACTCAATTCTGGTTTGACTAAATTACTTTTATAGAATGTCCCGTTAACATATAAAAGTTGCTGCATGGGTTGTGAAATGGCGAGAGCTACGAAATACATTTTCTGGATGGTGTACACTAAACACAACTTAAGGATGACTCTGGCTAAGATGCCAAGAGGCCTGGTTAGTTTATTAATGTTACTATACTGGCAATGAGCATTAATTTCCCATGCAGTGTATTTCAATTGTAACTATAGCCCTTATTCAATATGAAACAATACAATCAACATGAAAAAAACATTGGAAAGACAAGATTTGTCTTAGATTGACTCATGAACACATGAAAACACAGCTTTGTAACCCTAAATACTAATACCCCGGGGTTTTTGAAAGGTTCAGTTACTGGTAGCAGTGTTGGCGCGCTTGTTGGAGCTCATACAGAAATCCTCTTCAAAAGAAAAGTCCATATACTCACACCCGAATCAGGCAAAAAGACACGGTCAACTCCTTGAAAAGACAACCTCTTCCAAGAGGCAGCTACACGATCAGGAACCTGTCTCGATGCTCGGTCCAACACCAACTCCTCTGCTGCAGCACGTGGCAAAGTCCGTCCTTGTCCTGGCCTCTCCCGTACACGCAGTTGGTTTTGCTAACCGCTAGCAAAACAGTCCCGTACTCGTGGTCAGCTTGCGTTCGCCCCTTAGCAAAAAGCCACAGTTCTAAAGCACGCTCGTTTACACTTTTAACAAAATAAACAAACCCTCACGCAAACGCCCGGTTGCAAACGGTTAATAGTATAACTGTTCTTCAAGTTAACTTTAAGTTTTCTCCACATAACATAGTCTCTTCTACGGTGGCGCTGAGCATTCACCAAATAAAAAAAAGTTTCACACCAGGATCTCGTACTGAGGGACACACTTTCGGCTTTACGCCCGTGATCAGCTGCTGAGGTCCGACTGGGCTTTTCTCCTGAATAGTCCCAGTGACTGCATATCTGCACAAAGTTGACATGGCTATACTCATTGTCATGCCCTCCTTGTAGAAAGTTTGTATGTGTTTGTATGAGTCAAGGATCACACCGAGTTTAAACGACTGCATTTAATCCAAGCATTCAATAAAACTGCGCTCCGATACAGCAACAAACAGGAGGTAAAAGTGAACTAGCCCACCGGGCATTCTGATGATGAATGAACAGTAAACAATTATTTAAAATAATTGTATTGATTATGGGGCCCATTGTAGTCCGGAAACCAGGGCAATTGCCTATGTTTTCCTATGGCTAGGTTCATCTCGTCTGCACACAAACACACACACACACAGACATATTTATTGATGAATAAATCCTAGATCCTTATCTCGTAATTACGAGATCCTGCTGTGAAACTTTTTTTATTTGGTGAATGCTCAGCGCCACCGTACTTTTCAGCTTCTTCTCGCAGCTTCTTTTTTTCTCTCATCCACGGACAATTTTTTGTATCTCCCGCCCCTCTGACAATCCGACAGGTTAATCCCCAATGACAGATACAATGATTGACACCTGCCTGAACAAATCCAAACCCATAAAAATAAACTGAGGGGTTCAAGGGCTCTTTAAAACATAGGACGTCTCTATATCTAACACAAACTTCCCCAAATTAACCAGATACATGTCAACAGTATCATTACCATTTCAGGCCCACATTAGTGACAATTTAGCATAAACTGTACATGTAGGAAAACCCCATTTAATCAAATTAGAAGGCCGCTACATAATATTTTCACAGATAACGGCCACTGCGCGTGATAAATGAAGACACTGACTCTTAAATATGTCACTACTTCTCATTGAAACACTTCAGACGTGGAGCCGAGGCAGCCGCCAGCCAATCAATCATTGTCAGTATAAGTTCACAGATTCAAGCTGTGTCGCTGCTTAAAGCTGAGACTATTTGCATTTTGAAGCCTGGCTAATGACAGAACACAGGCTTCCACAGTTTGCCAGTCATGATCATCAGTCAGCCTCTGAAGACATGGATATGTTATGGCAACAATTTAGACATTCAAAAGAACAACAAACATTTAGCGCCTCGTCAAACAGAGCAGTCCCTGTCTGCGCCCACTCCTACTGTGTGCCACTACTGTTCTCAAGCTGCTCCGAGGCTCTTGCTTTATATGTAGTGTACACACGCGCACGCACGCACACACACGTACACACACACACACACACACACACACACACACACACACACACACACACACACACACACACACACACACACACACACACACACACATGAATAGTGCACACATACTGTATGTATGCAGGAAAACACTTTTAATTAGGCAAATGTGACACACACACACACACACACACACACACACACACACACACGTAAATACAAACACTCCCGCACGCCGAGGTCTCCAACGGTGGTAAGAGTCTATCGACACTTAGTGACATCTGGCTGGGTTGCTGCCTCGTGAAGATGGGCTCTGAGCCTGCTTGCTATATTCACTATGGTTGGTGTGTGTGTGTGTGTGTGTGTGTGTGTGTGTGTGTGTGTGTGTGTGTGTGTGTGTGTGTGTGTGTGTGTGTGTGTGTGTGTGTGTGTGTGTGTGTGTGTGTGTGTGTGTGTGTGTGTGTGTGTGTGTAGGTGGATGAGTGGTTGGGCGTGTGCTGGGTTATGCTCTGCCAACATCTGGAGTCTAGACTGAATGAGCTAGTAGGCAATAGTCCGTCTCCCTGTCTCCCACTTTGTTGACCTAGGTGCCGCGTGCGTTCCTCCACCTGGATGTGTGTGTGTGTGTGTGTGTGTGTGTGTGTGTGTGTGTGTGTGATTCCACAGAGCTGGTTCACCCTGTGCCAAACTTTTGTGGCAGGTGTAAGCGTGTCCAAAGACAAAGGCTGCATGCTGAAGACGCATGCTTACATTTCAAAGACATCAAGATATAAAAATCCGGAACATTGTTTACAATCATCCTAACAATTGACCCTTTTAACTGCTGGCATTTCAACATTTGTCATAGCTGTAAAACCACAGGTGTAATGGAGAACATTAATTGACATCATTAATGTTATTAGCGACACCTGTGCCTTATTGTGTCAAAATATGACACACATGTAGTATACTCTCAGTACATCCCATAACAAATAGTCTCGATTTCAACCATAGCAATGGATTAATAACGGTCCAGGCTGCTTTCTTAGAGAAATGCTTGAACTACATTATGATCAATACCTATGGAGTTTCTGACAGACAAACACCATCGATAGCAGAGCAGATAATGTGCAAGTGATACTACCGGATCTGTGTTTACGCTTTAGTTTGCTGGTTACGGTTAGGGAATATGTTGTATTAGTTAAATATTTCAATGAATTTACACTGTGCTGCCTTTTTGTGATAATTGTGCCAAACTGACTAAATAAATAATCAAATACTCAATACCTTTGTTCATAGTGTGAATATATTTAAACCAAGGACAGAGCTCTTGTGTTCTGCTGGGGGGGGGGGGGTCAGTAGAGAGGGAGGAGGACCTCTCCTCATGCCTGTCTTCCAGTCAAGCACTTGACTTGAGTTAATTAAGTCAGTAATTACACAGTGTTTGTGTTTGTTTAGTCCTCCAAATACCAGAATTAGACATGTCGTTTCAGAGGGGTGCTCTCTGAAATGTCATGTGTCATGGTGGAGACGAGACGGTGTGGATCCTCTGGCAGCATCTGAAGTCTTCCTGCATCCACACTATTCACACTTTACTTAGTATTACCATGTAATCACCTGGTCAATGATCAAATTCCTTCACGATTTTCTGTACTTACATCTATTGCAGTATGTCCGTCCTGGGAGAGGGATCCCTTACTCTGTCGACTCTCCCTGAGATTTCTTAAATATTTTTTTATTCCCGGTAAAGGGTTTTTACTGGGAGTTTTTTCTCAGCCGAGCTAAGGGTGTAAGGGCAGGGTGTCATATTGTATCATATATCATATTGTATGAAATGTAAAGCCCACTGAGACAAATGTATTTGTGATTTTGGGCTATACAAATAAAACTGATTTGATTTTGATTTGATTTATGTAATGAGCAAGGGCAGCTGACATTTCAACACTAAATGCTTTGTTTTTATTAGAATCTGGCGGCCCTAAGTTGTTTGGGGGTATAGTCCATAGTTTTGCTTTTCAAACTGTTTTTATCACTGAGATGGGCTGTTCTGTTGTTTCTGTGTGTTTCGCTATGTTTATAGTGATTTATTATTTATTTTTGTTCATGATTTTTTTTTATACAGTAATCTATGTCATTTGAAGTTACTGGTTGGGAATGGTGAGATATGTCATTTTATCAAAATCCAGACAGTAGTTATGGAATTAATGAAGATTTGTTTAGTGCTGGAATGCTGTGGTGAAATGCACCATTATCCCAAGTTCCATCAAAATCCAATCAGCAGAGCCTAGTATTGGTATGTGACACATGTGACAAATAGAAGTGTGACTCATGGGGGGGCTGTTTGCTCATTTGTTACTCTGTTCTAATTTTTTAGTATTCCTATGGATTAGATGCCACTCATTTTCTCCATCATTGGGGTTTCCCTGTGGAGGGTGGGGGGGGGATACAATATGACAATTCTTCAGGGTTAGAACATTAGAGCGTTAGACTGAAATCTGTGTATAAACCACAAATGTGTAGAACATTTCCAGAAAATGCCGCCTTCAACAAAAGCAGTGTTTTCTCTCTATTTCCATGGGAACTATTCACACTTGACAGAGAGCAAAAGGCTTGGCGGTTATAGGAGGGCAGTGGAGAGAGGCAGCGTGCAGGCAGGCAGCAGGTGATGTGTCTGCCTCCTGAATGTCTCCACATGCTCTCTGTCCGTGGATTTATGGCCGTGCCACACAACGGCCTGGATACCCACAGGACTGGGGGTCAGAGGTGAACCATGGTGCCCTGTACAGCTGGCCAGCTGGTCCTGCTCAGCCCTGCCACCCACCAGCTGAAATGGAGAGAGGTACAAACACACACAGACACACACACACACACACACACACACACACACACACACACACACACACACGCACGCACGCACGCACGCACACACACACACACACACACACACACACACACACACACACTCCCGGCCAGATAACCAGCACAACAGATGCCAGTGCAGGACAAACCATGTCGGCATTGATGCATCCTTGAACGAGTTTTGAAAATGCACAGCAGTGGGGAGGAACAGGCTGGTAACACACAAAGCAGTAAAAACACAAGGCCTCACATTCATGGTCTAATATAAAGAAAGGTTTGTATTTGATATTGTATACGCACAGGAGTGTTATTTTCACTTCATTCCTGCACTGCAATGTGTCCAACTTGAGAATGTTTAAGGATTTTTTTTTCAATGATCACAAAGATGACTATGACGTCATGTGTGATTCAAAAGCTTAGTTCTGGGGTTTTTGAACGCAGGATTTCAGAAAGGGGGAGACAAAGAGAGAGCGTTGTCTCCCCGTCACAGGGGACCCATATTATGTGAGGTTGAAAAACCAGGCAAAAGTGCATTTTCATAATAGGTGGAAGGGCAGTGTTCAATAAAATGTATCCAAATGATTCCACCCTTACTCCCAAAAAAACATGTTGGTAAGAAGCATGGATTCATCAAGTTAAATGCCGACTTTTTGTCACATTAATTGTCACTGTTATCACCGGTTTAAACTTGTAAATACTGTTTGTGTCCAAGTCATAATCATGATGAGGAACTTAGATGCTCCACTTTTATCCGACTTGGTGTACAATAAAACGGACACAAATGCAATCAAATGGGATCTTCTAATCAGCCAAAGCAGTTCAATTAAAATGCCATGGATGTTGTCCCATTACGTTTACTGTCTCTGCTCTGAATGTCTGGCTGGACAAAAGATTCCACTAATGAACAGGGCCCAGCTCATTGCTACTGTAGGGAAAGATTACATTTATCATTGTGAACGAGGCTGGTCAGCCAGCAGGGAAACAAGCCGGCAGGTTAGCTTCATGGTGGTATAGTGCTAGCTCGGCTATGTCTATCTCATGACTATCACTCAAGGTCCTTGAACCTGCTACCATTATATTCAGGTAAAGCAAAAAAAAAACATCTGATACCATTGAAATGCCTACATGTGTGTATGACTGTAAGACAACTATAAAATATATAATAAAGATGGCTGCTGAGGGAAAGGGACACTCCACTTCTGAAATGTTACCAGTGGTTATTAATGGAAGTCTGGACTGAGCCCGAGGGTGTGCACTCTACATTAAAGCTGGAGTATGTGATTTCTGATTGATCAAAGTTAACATGAGCTGTACACTTTGACCAATCAGAGCGAGACTCCGATTCTCTGTTCTTATTGGCTGTTGGGGCTGTCCATTCACTCTGGCACGACTTCGTTGGTGTAGAGCAGTGGTTCTCAATTATTTTCTGTCATGCCCCCCTAGGGGACAGAATTTTTTTTGCGCCCCCCCTAAATTGAAATACTATTGAGAACCTGCTAATATTTATTTATTTATCTGTACAAAACCACTGTATGAGTTTCTGGCACGAGCATTCTGCATACAATCACCTTATTATCAGATTAGATAACAAAAATTAGCTGAGATTACTTCTGCAGCAACAAAATTAAAAGTTCAGTTTATTAGCTCAATTTGTAACATTTAAACAAGACTGTGAATCTCAGGACAGAGAAACAAGAGCAAATGATTCACTGAGGTTTGCATTTTATTCGAAAACATTTTAAAACTGTAAACATAGTTAAGGTGGTGTTTTTTTTATTTTTATAGGCCAATAGGCCTTCCGTGATGCGATAACCAATAATTCATTAATGTTATTATTAGTCTACTTGCTTGATTTATTTTTAAATAGCCTACAGAGACACTTGGAGACACATGTGGACATTTATTTACTGCAAATAGTGGCCTTTCGCGTGGATATGACCAAACACAAGCACACATCAAGCTTGCTAGCACAAAAAAAAAATATATATTTTTTATTTCATTTGGAAATCAAGGCGCGCCCCACCATTTGAGAAGCACTGGTGTAGAGCATTTTAGGGAGGGACCATAGGGGAGGGACCAAAGAGAACAAGTGGAGCGGTTGAGGTATTTGGTTTCGAATCTCTATCCCAACTGCCATTTTCTCCCCAAATCCTCCATCCCAGCTTTAAGCTTTGCTCTTGCAATTCCATGAAATACATGGTGGATGATTTCTTATAATTACTGCTGTGTGTTTCTCCAAACTGAGGCACCATGTAAAGCATCTATTACTAACCTTGTGCTTGGCCTTAACACGCAAGGACACGTCCTGTCAGCTTAGGTCACATGCTGGGTGATAGTACTAATGTGGACCTGAAAATACACTAACTGCTAACCATTTGTTTCCTTTATGTCTGTGTCTCTTTCCCATCTCTCCGCTGGGTGCTATGCTAACCCAGTAGCCATAACATCCTCAATGCAGACAAGGTAATTCCAACCACGATCAGTTCAGAGGCAGGCCAGCCGGAGACAGAGAGGGAAATAGAATTACGTGCAGGAAATAGGAGGTGAATGTGAGAAAGGTGATATCTGAGTTTGGTGGAGTCACTTTTGACAGTTCAGGTCCCTGCCAAGAACTGAGTCATTGCAAAAGGACACTGGCGCTGTTACACAAGCCGCATAAAACGGAAAATAAAAATGTGTACGAGGCCAATCCTGGTTGGGGTCAGGTAATAAATGAGTCTCTAGTGATCCATCCCTCGGGCGGTGTGTGTGTGTGTGTGTGTGTGTGTGTGTGTGTGTGTGTGTGTTGTTTTTTAGATTTGTATGAATTTGTATATACGAGCCCCATCCCCCCCTCTCTCACTGCCACAGGTCAGCGTGTTAAAGCCGGCATATTAAACAGTGGCTGTATGTATCCACTTTATAACCTGACATCCTCCATTCACTGCGCTGTCATCACCCAGCCAGTTACCACCCTCCCATAGCGTTCTGCTGACAGACATTTTAAATTAGACTAATAAATTGCCTAGCGCTCTGCCTCGTGTGCATCTAAAAGCCCTGTTACCCAGAGACAAATTAGCACGCTGCAGGTTTGAAGACAGGCATTCTGCACAAAAGGCCAAGTTGTTTTTACGAGGCGCGGCCGTGTGTATCCGGGTGGGAGATGGGAGGGTCATCCGAGGAGGTCACACGAACATAGAGTAGCGGGGATAAGAAACAAGAAAACAGGCTTTTATATTCTATAATGTGACTACCATGCCTATGCATAGTGAGGGAATGTGTGGTGTGTGTGTGTGTGTGTGTGTGCTTGTCTTTACATACTAGTGTGGAACAACCCATGGCGGACAATCCACATTGTGAGGACTTTTATCTTTCTGATGACATTTTGGCCGGTCCTCACAAAGAAAATGCTGTAATGAGCTGTGTGTGTGTGTGTGTGTGTGTGTGTGTGTGTGTGTGTGTGTGTGTGTGTGTGTGTGTGTGTGTGTGTGTGTGTGTGTGTGTGTGTGTGTGTGTGTGTGTGTGTGTGTGTGTGTGTGTGTATGTGTGTGTGTGACTCCATTGGGCCGGTGTCTCACTTTAATGCTCCTTTGCTCTGATAGGGTTGGTGTGGCATTTCAAAGCCACTCAGAATAGGAGGGAAATATACCTTGACTTGTGTGATATGTGATCTGAAGTGGTGGGGGAGCAGGACATGTGTGAGTGCACTGGCTGACACCTGGGAAAAGCACTGAGAAAAAGAAAGAAAGAAAAAGTGAGCAACAGTTTGAAGTCTTTCTCTGCAGAGCACGTCATGTTGTTGCGGCAATGGTCTTTGTCAGCGCTCATTTAGTGGTATTCTTTCAACTCTACGGAGCCAGCCTTCACATCCTCTCTAGATGAATTGAGCTGCACTTAAGAAAGAGAGTGAAGAGAGGGGGAAATGAAGCCCTTTACACAATGCGTGGACCGGCGCTGCCAAGCACATGACAGAGTGGAAAGTGTTGTATTTCAAAACCATATAATGTTTCTCAAATGTGAAGCAATGCCAGTCAAAAGAAAAGTGAAAGTGGAGAAATAAAAGGAAAAAGCGGAGTGAGCGTTATATTGCCTGGGCCCGGGGATAATTGACACTCTCAGAAAAACAAGCCACAACTTCTCCTCTTTCTCTCCCCTCTGGTTTGGGCTGAGTGCTGCACTGTTGCTCAACTTATCGTGCCCATTGTGAGTGACAAAGCAAGGAGGAATGTTTGGCCAGGGCTCTCTGGGAAACGCCACTTCAGGGCCCCAGCAGCTGTCACCAGCCATGGGGACTTGAATCCTGCCACAGAGAGAGAGGTCAATGGTGGAGGAGCTGGCAGAGAGAGATATGCTTCTTTTTTCTTTACTTAAGGATGGCAAGCTGTGAACGGACCTGATGTGAAACCAAAACTGATATTGGGCTATACTCACACGCTCTCTCTTAGCCTCTCTCTCTCACTCTCCTCAATCAAACACTGGCGCTATCACTCTCGCCCCATCTCTCTCTCACTTTAAACACTTTTCTTCGTCTTTCTCTCGCTCCTCTTCCTCCCTCTTTTCTAAAGCTCAGGCCGTATTGGGACTAAAGTTGAACAAACAATCGCCCCTCTGTAGAGAGCGCTTCCCATCCTGCTTTCCTCTAAAGGAATGCTGCTTCCCATCCTCCGTCTCACCATGGTTACTGGGAATCTGCTGGGAATCACGTTCCAGGCAAAGGTGAAAGACGGCCACTTCCTTTTCATAGTGGCGCCAAAGACTGATCAATGTGCATCTTCTAATCTCGCATTCAAAGGCTTAAAGGAGAAGTTCAACAATTTTTTTTTTGCCTCCCACTCAAGAAAAGGTGACAGAAACCGCTCCCTGTAACTGTGCATGCATTTTTGATAAAGAAATGGGAAAATGTTGCTTATTGCTAGTTAGCTTAGCTCAGACACTGGTAGTCAAGGGGAGCAAGTTTGAAAGATAAAATGTACAATATGCTCACAGAAGCGTTTAGTGATGTTGTAAAGTTCAAGTTACTAGTGTTTGACCTGGAGGAGTGACCTTTGCCCATTTCTATATCAAAAATGCAAGCACAGTTACAGGAGTGGTTTCAGTCACCTTTTCTTGAGCCGGAGAGTGAGGAAAAACACTACGAATTAAACATTTTGAACCTTTTTTTTGATAAAATCAGCACAATAATGTTTTTGTGCAGTGATTATCCACAATCAATTCGCTGGCACAATTGCCACCAGTGAATACGAATGTAATGAAATCACGTTTATGACTCCATCACATTAATAATATTTTTTTTTAAATCAGCCTTTTTAAATGAAGTGATTAGAATTCCACGAGGGCAGGCAGAAACCTCTTGAAATAAACATGATCAGAGAGCACTGTATAGACTCAGCTCTCACTGTTATCCTTTGACCATTTATCTTTTTAGAAAAATAGGGATGTCTAGATCAAAGACACCTCAGAAGGTCAGATAAATAGTCTTTCATGCTGTGCTGGTATGATTGTGCATGGGTTTGAAAACCTGCAGTGCCTTGGATCTCCCTTTTATTCCTCACCATGACCGGAGGACCTGCTTTATTGTCCAAAAAATTGCTTGATGCCTTGATCCCGGCAGCAACCAAGCCTCCTATGTGTTTTTGAAATAAAATAGCCGCATTCTTCCCAACAGCCTTGAAAACAAACTATTTACAAATTTGGACTGTGTCATTGTGTTGAACTGCTTCCATGGTCAAACCCTGGCACCAGGCCATGTGTTTTTCTGTAGTAGTCTTCTTATGATAATTTATTTATTTATTTATTTATTATTCTTTCGGACAATTCCACACAATACACAATTTTCTCTTGAAAATATTCATACATCATACTTTGTGTTGTCCGAAGGGAGACGGAAGAAGCCAAAGGCTTATCAGGTCCCGCCCCCATTTTCATCAAATTCGGATTCAGATACACAGTTACTGTTACAGAAAATAAAAATAAAACAAAAAACATTTTTTTTTATATATAGCTATATATATATATATATATATATATATATATATATATATATATATATATATATATATATATATATATATATACATACATAAAACAAACATATATACACATACATACACATACATACACATTTTTTTTTTTTTTTTTTTTTTTTTTTTTTTTAAGAATCTGCAGTCCAATACACAATCAATTTTAATGTAATTGCTTCAGCTTTTAAGATCAGTTCAGCACAGTTCAGTTTCTCTGTGACAATGCCAAGTGTATAAAGTGTGAAGTGGCCTTGTATTTGGCCTGTTCCATTTCTTAACTGGCCAAACCCTTGCATTCTTCAGCAGTGATCTCATTTTTATAGCACAATAACTGTGTTAGACCGACAAAGATACTGGTACCCAGAAGGCAATGGATAGCTACAATGTATGAAGAAGTTCACAGACGATGAGGGAATTAGAGGGTATGAATACAATGTGCCAAAGCAATCTCCATCTACTTGTCTTTGTGGCCTTGGTCTGTTCTCCAGAAGTGACATCGGCTGTCCCTGCTTAAATAGCCTGGCAAGGTCGTTTCCCCTCCATCTACCATACAATTACAGCACTGCTGTTGGATGTCAGGCATTGTACTGACATGTGTCAGTGAGTGATAGAATGAATAATTAGGTGTTAGCGGTACACGCGGTCTTTTTTATAACAGAACCTTCACTCTGCAATGGAAGGATTTATACACATATTTAAACATATAATACATATCATTTAAGTGAAGGATTGCATTATGTTAACTAGTAATTCAGTGTAGGATGAAGAATTAAGGTCCTTTACTTAAATCTCCTACGAGGAACTTTTAATTGTTTAAAAATTGATCTCTCATGTTTCCTCTGATGATCATAAAGGACCTGTGACAGCAAATGAGACCGTCAGTGAAAAGAATGCTATTTTGAAATAGTTTGTATTTTCCCGAACGGTATTAAAATCAAAGTTACATCGCTTCACCATTTTAAAACTGTAGAATACTTGAGTTAAGGGTACTTCATTCCACCACAATATGTTGATACATTACAATTGATTTAATAAACTAAGATTGTAAAGGAAATCCTCAGTATTTTATTCTTAGAGCGCTGTTAGATTTTAGTACTTGTAATTAAAAAATTGCAAAAGAGACCCAGTATGCAGACATTTGAAACAAATCCCAAAGGTAAATATGCTTTATTACCATATATGTGTTTCAATACAGCTAAGCTGCTCATGGCGCTGAAATGGAGAGTTTAGACTGAAGGGAAATATAAACCACTCAAGTAGACCCTGAGGAATCACACACACACACACACATTGACACACACTCAAAAATACAACATCCCCCTCCTCACACAAACACTCACATATTTCTGGAAAATAAAATGCAAATCTAATTTTGTGCACTTCCATCTCTCCTCCTGTAACTCCCCCTCCAGCTCTAGCTTTGCCATTAGAGCTATTTGCATCTGACTGAGAGGCCATTAGAATAATAATTAGCCTGACCCACCAAAGAGGGAAGGCC
>CM049401.1:5980000-5997500 GCA_026929865.2 Hyperoplus lanceolatus | reverse complement strand
CGTTTTAGAATGAGGACCAGGATGCACCCTGATGGTCTCTGCACACTTAGAGTTATTTTCAGTTTGTTTGCAAGCTGGGATCACCAGTGTCCTCTGGGCCGGCCCTTCTCCCCTGCTTCATCTAATATTTATGGGCTCTATATACGCCGCTCACTGACTGAGTGAGTGAGTGAGTGAGTGAGTGAGTGAGTGAGTGAGTGAGTGAGTGAGTGAGTGAGTGAGTGAGTGAGTGAGTGAGTGAGTGAGTGACTGGCAGATCAGCTCCCTCTGAACGCAAGGAGGTATTTACTAAAGCATATTAGAATGATTCATTTGCCAACACATTCGTCTTCGGCGTCGGCTCGGACCCCCGTTTCTCTAAACGATGAGCCCTGGTGCGGGGGGGGGGGGGTTGATTGATGAGTTTTATTACATTTTAAATGTTTTATTGTTGTGGATGGAGCACATGAACACATTATAAACATTTAGACCAAAACATAGCACATATAATGTCAAAAGTCTGTTAGAGGTTTTTTTTCGTTCATAAATATTGTTATTGCAAATTTCCTTGCAATATGGTGATATAATTCTAAGGCTCTACCGCCCACCCCTCATGTTAAGTGATTTACTGTGGCAGATATCCAGACACGTGCTCCTTCTGGATGTGACGGAGCTGAAGGAAGTAAAGGCATCCGTGCTGCTTCAACCTGGGCTGATCCCTTTGTTCTCATTTCCTACCACCTCTTTGTTGTGCTACTGACTGTCTGACTGCTCCTCTGTCTGTCTGTCTGTCTGTCTCCTTTGTCTGTCTGTCTGTCTGTCTGTTAGCCGACCAGGGTTTATTTGCATTCTTCCAACACATCCATATTCATGATGCAAGCGGGTCACTCCACGTGGAGGTGTGCGTGCTTGTGTCTGTGTGTGCGTGTGTGTGTGTGTGTGTGTGTGTGTGTGTGTGTGTGTGTGTGTGTGTGTGTGTGTGTGCATGCAGCATTTAATTGGGCTGTGGTCAGAGGGGGATCCTGCACACTGAGTCCCAGGTGGAGAGGGAGCAGGGATCCCACTGTTCCGAGCATTATGCATTTTCTATTGTTTCCCCCCCCCCCCCCCACACACACACACACACGATCACACACAAACACACACACACAATCACACACACACACACACACACACACACACACACACACACACACACCAGCGCTCCTGCGGCGACGGCACAAGACGCCTTTTCATCAGGCTAAATTTCGGTCTGATCCAGCACTAATTCTGCTCATATCTGGCGGATTGATTTGAAGAGACCACATGCTGGGAAGCCTATATCTCGCTGTGTATTTCAAAAAGAAAAGAAAAACCCAACAATGGACTAGAGGTTTCAGCGTGACATTCAATTATATTATTTTTAGTGGAACACTGTGGACTTTTGAATGTGGCTTTTTACGAAATGAAATATTGTGAGTGCTGCGTTCAGGGTTATCCGCAAGAGGTCTTTGCCGAGAAACAGGAATAATGAATGCAGATCTCAGTCCCATTCATTCATTCATTCATTCATTCATTCATTCACAGATTGAATTTCTTTTTAAGTGCGCCACAGCAAAATAATGACTAATATTGAATGTTACCTTTTTTTGGGATGACATTGAGGCTTGACTGTGAGATGTCACATCACAAAGGGCACAGCCACCTCAACCCTACAGCACAGCAGGCATTGGGCTTTGTGCAAAAAGGGGGCTTCCATTATCGTCAGAAATGTAATTGCACTGTTGTTGTTGAAGGACAGAGGACATGAAGGAGGGGGGTAGGGATCGGGCTCGGAGATATGAAAGTACGTGCAGAGCATTAATGCACAGCCCACTTCTTCTGCATTGTATTTCTCTGACTTCCGTACATGAAGGAGCCTTTGTAAACCCTTAACCCCACCCCCTGTATGTCACATGTCAGGCACACACACAATCACTCGCCGCTGCAGCACTCCTTCACCCCTTAAATTGGAAATGAGCATTAACACCCGGGCTGGGGATTGTATGGCAAGAAACCAGGGCTTATCAAGGGGGTCAATGGCTATGGGATAACACTGTTTCAATGTGCAAAAAGGTTATAGGAAAGGGACTGCTCTTGTTTTTAACATGCCAGCTGCTTTATATGAGGAGATACAGTGTCTATGAGGTATTCTATTTTTTTGATTTAATAAAGATTTTAAAGAGGGAAATGAAGCAATATTTTGACTATAGAACTAAAGTGATTCTGCTGTATTTTTATTTGATTATGTAAAATGACAGAGGTGTAAAGGGACTATACAAAAATGATTAAGGAGGTACAGTATGTCTGGTATGAGGCTAAGCTAAGACCAGGGATATATAATTTAGATTCAGTACTATTCTACAGTTTTTCTCAGTCGCTTTGGTGCTTTTCTCACATCACTATTAACATTTGCACAGCAGTTAGTGCATTTCTCAAAACAATTAGTGCAAACTGCAAAACCTAGTGGATAACCTGCGTCACTTGCTCAAAATGGATAGTCTATTCCTCAAAAGCAAGTATTCATGTCAATGAAACTGCCAGTGTCATCAAAATGAGAAATCTTGACACCATCGTTTATGAACAAGATAGTCAAATGGCTTTGTCATGTTTTCATTATGAATTTGATAACTAGTTCAACAATTTTGTATGTAATGACTCAAGCAATGAAATGAAGACTATTAGTTTTATTAGGAACGACTATTCAGCATCCATAAGTATAGTTAATTTTGACTGACATGACATAAGCAAATGGCAATGTTATAAAACAGCAGAGAATTGTATGAAAGCAACTGATACATGTCCAAAAGCATTCGCAATTTGTTCAGAGGAAGGGAGAAATTGCTACTATGATGTGCTCAAATGACTAAATGTTGCGGAGGTTGAACTAATAGTTATGAGAATTTTCATTCTGATCTGAGAAAAGCACCAAAGCAACTGAGAAAAACTGTAAATGAGGTGTGTGTTTGGCACACTGCAGAACATGAATTATCATATCTACTAAGTATATGGGTACTGACATGAAGTTCATTCATTGTTCACATATTGCGTGCCATGTGATTGTTCTGATATTGCAATTATTTTAGCATTGTACAGAACTTTGGTCATCTTACAGTAATAGACATCAAAAAGCCTGATCCCAGCTGGTTAACAGTTTTTCTCAGTTGCTTTGGTGCTTTTCTCAGATCAGAAGGAAAATTCTCACAACTATTAATGTTCAACCTCCGCAACATTTAGTCATTTGAGCACATCATAGTAGCAATTTCTCCTTCCTCTGAACACATTGCAAATGCTTTTGGACATGTATCAGTTGCTTTCATACAATTCTCTGCTGTTTTATAACATTGTCATTTGCTTATGTCATGTCAGTCAAAATGAACTATACTTATGAATGCTGAATAAAACTAATAGTCTTCATTTCATTGCTTGAGTCATTACATAGAAAATTGTTGAACTAGTTATCAAATTCTGTCAAGCTAATTTTATACCTTTTCTTTTTCATAGATACTTTCCTCCCTGCATTGCAAGGGATAATATCCGTTGTGATGTAGATGAAAATATGTGGCCAGACAGACAGGAACGTCTAGGTGTGCCAGAATGATTTACCTAGTACAATATGTCCTGTTATATTGTTCACATTTGTGCACAGCTCTACCAAAAGGGTGTTTTTTTATGTTTGTTCTAAATAAGTGACTGAAGTGTATTTTTCTTTTGCACAATGCTGTAGAATTGCAAAGAGCATATACAGTAAACATGTGAAACATACGTATTCAGTGTCTTGTACTCACTTACTCCCCTAACTACAGCAATGTGTAACTTTACTGTAGTTTTCAAATGGCTGTACAAGTAGTGTATAGTGCTGTCTTGAGCATTTTCAGGTAGTGACCTTTTTTTTGCATTGGAAAACACTGAGAGAATAAACTGTCATAATGAAAACATGACAAAGCCATTTGACTATCTTGTTCATAAACAACGGTGTCAAGACTTCTCATTTTGATGACACTGGCAGTTTCATTGACATGAATACTTGCTTTTGAGGAATAGACTATCCATTTTGAGCAAGTGACGTACTTTTGCAGGTTATCCACTAGGTTTTGCAGTTTGCACTAATTATTTTGAGAAATGCACTAACTGCTGTGCAAATGTTAATGGTAATGTGAGAAAAGCACCAAAGCGACTGAGAAAAACTGTAATATTCATTACAGTCTATGATGCTTTCATAATGAGAATATCAAGAAAAAGATAAATAAATACCTATCACCCTGATAGATAGATAGATAGATAGATAGATAGATAGATAGATAGATAGATAGATAGATAGATAGATAGATAGATAATATAATAATAATATAATAGATAATAGATAATATGGATGGATGGATGGATGGATGGATGGATGGATGGATGGATGGATGGATGGATGGATAGATAGATAGATAGATAGATAGATAGATAGATAGATAGATAGATAGATAGATAGATGGATAGATAGATAGATGGTGTTCCGCATAAATATAGACCAATTTTTTAAGTGTTTTTATATGCAATTCAAAGATCCTAAACTGCACCGATTCAACACTTTTAAATGACCTTAATTATTAATGATTTGAGAGTTACAATTATGTTTTTTTTTCTCAAAGTCAAGCGAAGACATTTTTAATAAAGGCGAAGGGGGTCTTTGATTTCATATAAGTTCCACGCCCCTCCCCACCCAAATCATTCTCATACCGTGGCTCATTGCGAACTCACTTTCCCCCTGACTAACACAGCTCGTCTTATCCAAACGTGTCTTCAAGCCCAAACCTTCACATTGTGAACAATTCAACTAAATGAAAACTAGAAGAGAAAAACACCAACCAAAAAGCTGTCTCGCCTCTTGCGTTCCAAACAGCCCAAGCTGTGCACATTACGACACGGACTGGAAAGGTAATTTCACATGGAACGCTCACAGTCGGCTTTAAAACAATTAGTGGCTTTGTTTGATAGGAGAGAGAGGGAGATAGACAGAGGGAGATAGAGAGAGGGATAGAGAGAAGGAGATAGAGAGAGGGATAGAGAGAAGGAGATAGAGATAGGAAGAGAGAAGGATAGAGAGAAGGAGATAGAGAGAGGGAGAGAGAGAGAATGAGAGAGAGAGAAAGCGGAGTCTATGAGAACTGATTATTATTGCGATGGGGATCTTTTTATATTGCCTTTTTTTTAAAAGCTAATTAACTCCTGAGAGCTTGGTGTGGGCTTTTGTCGACAAACGGCACGTCGTTAAAGTATTGTGGTAGAAAAACATTGTTGTGGCGTTTATAATTGTCATCCATTCGGAGTGGGCCCTGGCAGACTCTTAAGAGAGAGAAAGGGGGTCTCGCCCCAACACAATGAGACACTCACACACGTGAAACCTGACTTGGCATTTCTCTGGCCTTCTTCCCTTATCTCTGCTCCAGCCACTGTAAAGGCTTTGAGTGTACATTGAGTGTTGTGGCATGAGATACACACACACACACACACACACACACAAAGCACGCACACACACACACACACACACACACACACACACACACACACACACACACACACACACACACACACACTTGCACGCACGCACGCACGCACACACACACACACACACACACACAGTGCAGGCATTAGGTTCATGTATTGTCCACTCACATAGAATTTTAAAGAGCAATTTGGATCGGCCTGCTGTTTCATAGATGTTTAGCTGAATAATCTGCATGTCCAGTTAAGAGTTCTGCAATGGTCAGCATTCTTTTCCTTTTGATGAATAAAAAACCCTGATAGAATCTACCGTCCTGCAAACCTCAGCAGTCATTTATTCAATTGATTTCAAAACATTAATGAATCGTGAATTGAATGTGTTAGCAGGACAGTCTGCGCCTGTCCATATGTTCTTTTGGACTTTTATTAATAACACGTTGATGGAAAAACACTATATTACATGTATCTATTGTTAAATTTGGATTATTAATATTTTTAGCAGTTTATTTGATAAGGACAGCTCATTTAACAATTCACTCTAATGAGCTTTCACTTGGATTTTTTTAAAACTGTACACTACTAGTACACACTCACAAACTACAACAGCACAAACTACATACATACTGTACATGAGACAAATGCAAATGAACACACTTTATGAGCATGACCATGGCCAGTTTTTTCTTTTAAAGCGCTCTGCTCATGAATATATTTTTCCAGATCCAATTATATCAACATTTCACCTCGCCTGATATAGGCCCAGAAAATTTATTCAATAAAGAAGAAAAAATCAGGACAGAAATAACAGCAGATCTCTCTTTGTGTAACATCACCAACTGAACTGCTGTGAACTTAATCCTTAAATTCTCCCTTTGACTACATAAGCACCCTTATTGCCCTTCATTTATCTTGTTAAATTTGATTAATTATTCTCCTTTTTTCCCAGTAATCTTACTTATACTGCAACCAACACCCACACCAAGGAGACACTTGTGCATTTAATATCTATTAGAGGCTTTGACAGGTGAGATGATTATACTGAATGTATTAAAGGGAATGGTGGAAGTCAGCATGTTTTATTATACAAAACTAAAAACATATTTTTTGATAAATATTGAACATAACTGCTTCTGAAAGAGTGGAGCAAAAGTACACATTTGAATCTGTTCTTGTGGTTTATTATATAAAAAAATCTACATTTGTTTTATTGAAGAGACTTGAGTTCCATTTAAAAGACATATGACACACATACAAGATTAAAAAGGCAATCACACTAATGTTTCCACATAGGTGACTGACTAGTATCATATAGTATTGAGACGGACAGCAGCATAGTAATAGAATGTGTAGAATCACTCAGTTGACAGATACATTTGTACGTCAGATTTCTCAAAGGAGCATGGAACGTGTTCCCTCCGACATTACTGAACAGATAGATAAAAAAATAACATAATAAAACATATATTTTGAAGGATTATGTAAAAATGGAACAGGACGAGGCTAAAGGCCGGGATCACCTGTTGATTCAATATAACACAGGTATATTATAAATCTAAAAATGAGCTCGCACTGCATAATCAATTTCAGCAAAGCAAATACAGAGCAGGTAGAAATGTTTAAATAGAACCTAGTCTCGAAATTCACTATAATTGTCTTCGATACATTTGCACAGTGTGTGGCAGTGAGCAGAGACTGTAAGGGAACCGTGATGTCAAATGGGGTTCACATGGACACTGAGCGGAGGACATAGTCATTAAAAGCTGCTTCCCTGAACTGAAGCTCCTGTACACACACACACACACACACACACACACACACACACACACACACACACACACACACACACACACACACACACACACACACACACACACACACACACACACACACACACACACACACAGCTGGTTCCTCTCCTATTAATCGAACAGCCATGTCTAGCTGCTCTCTGGGGTTTCTCTGAGGCCTGGACTCACACACACACACACACACACACACACACACACACACACACACACACACACACACACACAGGTAGGCAGGCATTCAGTCTGTCTCCTGGGAACTGAAAGACACTTTCCTCTGCTCTGCACTTGTTGTGTACATCATTTGGACCAGAGCAGCTGACCTCTGTATGGAGCCTGTATTAGTGTTCCAGACCTTAGCCTTTCTGGTATAAATGTTAAGTCTAACGCATCAGCCATAATATCCCCTGATGACATCAGCAGGGGGTTTATTTCAGACATTAGAAAGCTCCTCCGGCCCGAATAATTGATTAAAGGTTGAGTCTGCTTATAACAAATAAACTAATTCTCTTGTGTAAAATCAGTGGGGTGCCCCTTTAAGGTAAGACCACATCCACCCCCTGCCTGCTTGACACCTTTAAGCCTATATGTAAAAAAATGACTCAAGGTTTCTCTATTCAGAAACTGTTCAATCCTAATGTATGTGCATTTTGGTCCTTAGCAAGGAGGACTGATCATTTAATAATTATGTTCATTTTTGTTAATTTATTTTTTAAATCAGTGCATATCTCCTCACGATCTGCTACCTGTCCATACTGTGTGTGCTCTGAAAAGAAATCTGGTATTACACAGCCTAGGCTTTGTAAACTGGCATGTAAACAAAGGCCCACAGTTTACAGAGCCTGTGTGATAATAATGAATTATTTTCAGCGCACATACAGTATGCACAGGTAGCAAATCGGGAGTAGATATACCCTGATTTTGACAGAATCACTGACTCCACCTTTAATATAGTGGAACGAGCATGGTAATGTGTAGGCGACATCTTCAGTTGTTGAATAAAAATATAATCCCTTCATGTTCATTCTACCTCTTACAGATACTTTAGTCACTCTTTCTTTGATTTATTTTTATAGATAAAAATTTGCCTCCTAATTAATATCCTGTTAATATTTTTTCATGAAATCATAAATCAAATGGGGATTCTGATATTTACATGTATTTTTTAAATGAGGGAATACAGTGTGAACTTGTTGCTTTCATATCACATGTATCGAGGGTGAACACTTATTTTACAGACAACACCGTTCACAACTATGGGTTAAACATATGGTATATCTCACTCATTTCCTTAAGAGAATGTATATTCTAGTCAGTGTCTCCACACAATCAAGCTTTATTCCAGCTTGGTTTACCTCAACAGTCCTCATTAAGAAATCCTCCATGAACATACAGGAGCACAGCAGCTAGAGAGAGAATAGATCATTTGTTTGAAAAGTCAAGATATTGTTTTTTCTGTTACTTCCCCTGTTTTACCCCGGCTCTGCTCGGTCCCCCCGGAGGCCACGAGAGGAAACGCACAAAGGCCCGCGCCGCTTTTGTTAATTAAAGCTGTCAATCAAGAAAAAGAGACTTGTTCCTTTTTTTCTTTTTTTCCCTCTCTCTCTCCGGGTCTGTTTGTGTCGCTCCTCTGATCAAAGCCGTGATGAAAGGATGAAAGCCCATTTTTTTCCCAAGTAAACAAGAGGATCTGTCATGTCTTTTTAATGCCAGACTCCTTCATGTAAAACTTTTGGTTGATGTGTTCAAAGTTTTTTTGTTTGTTTTTTATTATTATTGTATCTTCATCTTTTATTCATCTCTTTCCCCCTCCGTAGATTCAGTCACTAGTAACACACATTTTGGCTTCATTACGCCAGTATACTGGTGGCACAAAGGAATATTGTTTTTCTCTGCACTCGCAAACACTCGAGACAGAGAGAGAGAGAGAGAGTTCTTCTATGATTCATGAGACAAAACATTCCCTCTCTTCCATCCTAAATTACCTTTAATGCAAATGAGAATTTCAATGGAACCGTTGTTGTTGGAGGAAAAAACAAAACACTTACATTTAACCTAGTCCTGAGACACACTAACATTACTATTATAACATAATAAAAAAAATTCCATATTCAGCTAATACTGCATGGTCCTATGCCGATTGCCTTTATGCACAATGCTATTCCCCTCCCTGTTGTCTAAAAGCTTTTCTTTCAGCAAAAGGTCTTTAAAAGGAGGAGGTGTAAAAAAAATAATGGCAAACCAAAGCACTCACTGTTATTTGCATTAGCATATTTTAATACAATTTGCTGAGAAAAAAAAATATGACTAATAAATTGTATGTCAACAGAGCAGGCCTGAGTTTAGGAGAGCAGAAATGAGACGCAAAGGAGTAATAAGAGCGTGAGCGCAATACAGCAGAGAAGAGAAAATACCTTCAGGTGCTCATACACACATGCATAGATGTGTTGGAAAATATTATTTATGGAGCCTAGGCATATTGTTTTGTGGCTTGGAGTTCACTGAATATGCAGATACTGTGAATTTAAATGTACATGTGGTTTGGTTGGCATGCGTTTGTAACCGTGTTCAAACAAAAACATTCATTTCGGTGTGTATTCCTGCAGACACTTTTATGAATGCATGTATGTGTCCTGCGAACAAATGAGGATCGGTCTGAGGAAAACAAGCTACTGAGTTGCATCATGGGATATGTAGGACCCAGTGTTTCTGGAGCTTGAACCTTCCTAAGCAAAAGCGTCAAAATATCTCAGGAGTAAATTTGCCGGAGCAGCCCTTTCATGTGAAGAATTGTTCACTTGTGATCCCTCTTCACAGGTTATGGACAAGGGCTGTACACAGTTCAAAGAAAGCCAGTGTTTCACAAGGAAAATGCAAGAAACACCAATCCAAACCCAATTCTGTGTGACAGAAAGAAGGATTTATTTCCCGTTATCCCTTTTTGAATCCACAAATTAAGGGGTTGAGAAACTTGCTGCATGACGTTTGCAGGCTTACATGAAAGCGGTCCACGTATGCACGGTTTCATTCATACTGCCCGCGTCTGCCTGTGTCAGTCTTGTGGTCCGTGCATGCGCTTTTTGCCAAGCCACTCAATTATTTAATAATTATTAGTATATTCTAAGAATGATTATGGAAAGTTTAATTGATATAACTTCTTTACATGTTGAGATTTTTGGTTCAGAGTATTGAAAAAAAACTACTTTTATGATGTTGGCAGTTAAAGATGGTTGTATAGGAGAATTATACAGACGCACACAGACAAGGCTTTCAAATAAACACCTTTATGTACAATTTGGACCTTTTATTCATACTAGTTTGAAATAAAAGGTGTTATGGAAATGCATTCGTATACAGGCAGCAAAACCTATTTCTTATCTTAATACTAAGTAACTCGCTGATTAAGGTGAAGAGTGGCACAGATAGCAGGCAATAGCATGATAGTGACAATGGACTGCCTATTAGCGTATATGTACTTACAGTGCAGCATTCTCTGCATCTGTATCATTTATATGCAGCATAGGGAGGTGGAAAACAGTCACTGATTACTGTGTACGGGAGCGGAAATGGCAAGCAGGCATTAGTGCACAGAGACATTAGCGTTTTGTCCCAGACAGCCTGTTAGCTGAAGTGGGTTTTAATTAGCTATTAGCAAATGGAAGAATTATCTGTGGCCCCAAAAACAAGATTGAAGCTGGGCATGAGATATATACACAAACACACACACACACACACACACACACACACACACATTCACCTTTGCATGTGCACAAAAAAATATACACAATCACACACGCAATACCTGGCACACACAAAAGGACCGCCAAGTACAAAGACAAACACTCAAAGTAAATGACAGATACAGACGTATCATATTAGCATAATGCGTGGCTCACAAATGGGAAAAACCCATTATCTAGTTGTACGGACAAAATGATTTTTTTTTCACCTGCTTTCAAACAACAAACCGCATCAGCCCCACTCACACACACACACACACACACGCACGCACACACACACACACACGCACAAACACGCACGCACGCACACACACACACACACACACACACACACACACACACAATGCTTTGCTCATTAAAGAAGTGTTTATAAAAGCAAGATTGCTCTCAATTTCATTCTATCAGCTGTGGTGATGCGGGGCACTCCTGGCTGTCTGTTGCTGCTTTATGGAGCTGCTCTGAGCCGTGACAACACCATGATAACACTATGGTATGAAGTTATTAGCCAACGCTTTTAATTAGAATATATACCTGTCAACACTGTCTGATTGTTTCTTCTTCTTCTTTCTATATGAGGGTGCACCGCGGAGGCATTATTAATATTTAGATGGGGAGCCTCAGAGGTGTTCTAGCATATAGCCTTCCCCACATCACTGTTGGATGGAGGGCTGAATTCCCCTGATGGCCCTTCATCTCTGCATGTAGCCTCTCTAATAGGGGAGACTAAGACTCAGGCCAATTTGTAGTGTAGCAAGAACATGTTGTGTGTCGCACAGGTTTTTTTTTAAAGTCTACAACGCTGTTAAAAGCAACGCTACAATGGTGTTGGATTACAAAAGAGAAAAAGTATCCATGCATGCAGTACAATTCATCTGCAGTTGTTCACATTATATCATTCAAAATGAGGGGATAATTACCTAATGCATAATGTATGTTGACCTGTGTGAGTTCTTCCACTTCAAATGCTGCCTGAGCACTGTTAGCACTATGCCTGTGTTATAGTCACATTGAATAGAGATGTAGAGTTGAATTCATCAGACCAAAGTGTCCACTTGTTCCATTAGCCTATGCAACTTGTGCAATGGAAATTTAACAAGGGAGTCTAAAACAGGAAACAAAGAACAGCTCACCTTCAAAGTAAAATGTTTGAGTTTTTACGGTCATTTATGGAGAGCTAAACTATTCAATTTCCCTTGTGAAGTACTGTCACCTAAACATTGTAGTATTCACAGTGCCCCGCGCTTGAGTTAATAGTCCTACATTATGTTCCATCATTGTTAGGGGGCTGGGCAATATGGCTGAAATCAATATAAAAATAATGAATAAATATTTCTTGTCATTTAAAAAAAAAAAAATCACATTATGAAATTGGATCATTTGAGGATGAGCACTATTAATCGTGTTCCAGTGTTATGTACATGGAGAGAACAACCCTGATAAACATATCATTTTCCTAAAATCACTAAATCGGAAATTTCATATGACAAAGTAAGACATACATTTTAATTTTGTCACATGAAAAATCATATTGAATCATTGCTTAACTCTACTATCACTTGTACTGTAAAATAATACCGCACTCATATGTGACTGACTGTACTGCAGCTTTATGTGTTGAAGGGAAGGTGACCAAGCTCCTCTATATTCATAAATATGGAGGTGCCAGTACTATGACCCGTGGCAGTTTAATTATACTAACGTTGAGGTGTGGCTGTGAAATAGCAGTTTGCTAATCCGGGCCACTCACAATGCTTTCCTACTTGTGCCGCTTTATAATGCAGTGGAAGTTCAAAGAGAGATTTTGCAGCAGAAAGTCCCCCCAGGCTTTTTTTCAAACAGCGTTGGGCCGACTGTGTTGGAGTGTGTAGGTAGAGTTGGAGGGAATAGAAGCTGAGCGAATATTTGAAAGCCTTCTCCAAAAAACTGAATAACAATGAGGTGATTTTTTTTTAAAGAAAAGAAAAAGAAAGTCTCCCTCTCCAAATGGTGTGTGGGAGAGTGACATCTGTTGTGTGTGCAGGTGAGCTCAGGTGAACGTAGTATAGAGGACTAAAAATCCCTGATGCAATAACCGATCTGTCGACATTCTTGGTCCACAACTTTTCCAAGGGCCTGACTGTGTACATGGGGGCTGCATTCACACTTCTTACTGTGCCTTTAAAGTCATTACCGTATAATAAAACCAAACAGGCTAATGTGATCAGGCCATAGCAGGTGTTGTGAGTCCCGCGGTATACCTTCTTTAACAACCCTGAACATAACAGGCATGAACTTTCAACGTTGCAGTGCAGACAGAGACTTCTAGTTACAAAGCAGCCATGTCATGTTGTTGACTCATAAAACCACTTGAATCCAGTGTTTCAGTGGACATCACACCTACACAACTCAATTTAGGCTGATCCTTTTTATCCTAATGTGTCATTTATACAGACCTATATACAGTGTGATAAACAATGTAAATCCCTCAACTACTGATTTTGAAAGTTAGAACGCTTCTGATCTTTTGAATAAAACAGTAACTCGTCTGCATAAATTGGACCTCTTTCCCTTGTAAACACTCCCCTCCCTGTCCTCCCCGAAGTCTTGAAAAAGTCAAGGCGGTGATATCTCATCGACTGTGACATCTCCGTGTTTCAAAATGGAAGAGCCGTGTAGCTCTGAAAGTTTACCCACATCAAATATAAAGCAAAACAAAACCTCCGCATTCCAGCGAGACCGCTTTCAACCTTTAATATTTCAAACCCCCCCCCCCCTCCCTTCTTACTCTCTCTCTCTCTCTCTTGCCGGCAATCAGGAAACAATCTTTCCTTGTCTCTCTCCACGGGACCTTGGGGGACTTGTGGGTACATAGTGTGAGGGGAAGACGTCTGAATGTGAGATGACTGCTCCAGATCGCGTGGTGGATAGAGTGTTGCTTAGTGGAGGGGTTGGTTTAATTGGAGAGAGTGGCTGGCTTCTCCTGCGTATAGGGAGGGTATATAGGAATATGCCAGAGTGGCTCCCAGTGGCTCGGCACACATCGCCATAACCACTGACCTAGAAAAGGAACACTGATCACTCCCCGGAGCTGACGCCACCGCTAACGCTAACCAACAACGCACATGGTCTGAAGTCTGCTGTCGATCAGGGAGAAAACACAGGGGCATTGTGGGTAGGAAAACAGAGGCAGGGCAGCGGCTATGCAGGAGCCACGGTGACTTCTGTGGAGAAGAGAAGAGAAAAGAGAATTGAGTTACCGTGGACTGCTTTGTTCCAATAGAAGGATGCAGACCAAGGTCCCATTATATTTAATTACTAAAAAAAGGACGTTACCCGATGGGGGCAGAGGTTGCTACGGAGACAGTAAGGCCCAATCAGACACAGCTCCAAACCCCCCCCCCCCAACAACACTCAACACTGTATTAAGAACTTATGTCATTACAATAGCATTTTACAATATTTATGTTATTCATCATCTGTTAATACTACAGCCTCCACTCAGGGGTTAGAAGCAACAGAAGAACCATATAGTTGCCTAGATTACGGTTTGGGATGCACCGGTTCATGATAGAAGCATATACTGTAGATTTGAAAAAATCAAGCTCATCACCATCCAACCCCCAGTACAGTATACTATATAGAATATCGTATATCGTATAGAATATCTATATATATATATATATATATATATATATATATATATAGATATATATATATATATAGAATATCGTATAGAATATCGATATATATATATATATATATATATATATATATATATATATATACAGTATCTCACAAAAGTGAGTACACCCCTCACATTTCTTCACATTTTTCTTTATATCTTTCCATGGGACAACACTGAATAAATGACACTTTGATACAATGTAAAGTAGTCAGTGTACAGCTTGTATAACAGTGTAAATTTACTGTCCCCTCAAAATAACTCGACACACAGCCATTAATGTCTAAACTGCTGGCAACAAAAGTGAGTACACCCCTTAGAAAAATTTTACAAATTGGGCCCAAAGTGTAAATATTTTGTGTGGCCACCATTATTTTCCAGCACTGCCTTAACCCTCTTGGGCATGTAGTTCACTAGAGCTTCACAGGTTGCAACTGGAACCCTCTTCCACCCATTTATGACAGCATCACAGAGCTGGTGGATATTAAAGACCTTGCGCTCCTCCACCTTCCGTTTGAGGATGCCCCAAAGATGCTCAATAGGGTTTAGGGCTGGAGACATGCTTGGCCAGGCCATAACCTTTACCCTCAGCTTTTTTAGCAAGCCACTGGTCGTCTTGGAGGTGTGTTTGGGGTCGTTATCATGTTGCAATACCACCCTGCGGCCCAGTTTACGAAGGTTGAGTGCACATGGTCAGCGTCGTACACAGAGGTTGGCTTTGGAAATAGACGTATGAGTGCTGCCAGCATTGCTGAAGGGCTTGAAGGGGTGGGGGGGTCAACCTGTCAGTGCTCAGACCATACGCCGCACTCTGCATCATACTGGTCTGCATGGCTGTCGTCCCAGAAGGAAGCCTATTCTAAAGATGATGCACAAGAAACCCCACAAAAAGTTTGCTGAAGACAAACAGACTACGGACATGGATTACTGCAACCATGTCCTGTGGTCTGATGAGACCAAAATACATTTATTTGGTTCAGATGGTGTTAAGAGTGTGGAGCGGCAACCAGGTGAGGAGTACAAAGACAAGTGTGTCTTGCCTAGAGTCAAGCATGGTGGTTGGAGTGTCATGGTCTGGGGCTGCATGAGTGCTGCCAGCACTGGGGATCTACAGTTCATTGAATTCTAACATGTACTGTGACATACTGAAGCAAAGCATGATCCCCTCCCTTCATAAACTGGGCCGCAGGGCAGTACTGCAACATGATAACGACCCCAAACACCCCTCCGAAAGACCACTGGCTTGCTAAAGAAGCTGAGGGTAAAGGTTATGGACTGGCCAAGCATGTCTCCAGTCTTAAACCCTATTGAGCATCTTTGGGGCATCCTAAAACGGGAGATGGAGGAGCGCAAGGACTCTAATATCCACCAGCTCCTTGATGTCGTCATGAATGGGTAGAAGAGGGTTCCAGTTGCAACCTGTGAAGCTCTAGTGAACTGCATGCCCAAGAGGGTTAAGGCAGTGCTAGAAAATAATGATGGCAAAACAAAATATTGACACTTTGGGCCCAATTTGGAAATTTTTTCTTAGGGGTGTACTCACTTTTGTTGCCAGCAGTTTAGACATTAATGGCTGTGTGTCGAGTTATTTTGAGGGGACAGTAAAGTTACACTGTTATACAAGCTGTACACTGACTACTTGACATTGTATCAAAGTGTCATTTATTCAGTGTTGTCGCATGGAAAGATATAATGAAATATTTGAAGAAATGTTAGGGGTGTACTCACTTTTGTGAGATACTGTATATATATATATATATATATATAGGCTACTCTCTTTCAAAGCCACTTATCGTAATACAATCTACTCCATGTATTTAAAACAGCATGATGGCTATAATGGACGGTTGTTGCTTCCATGTAAATACTGTATTTTAAATTTAAGTCTATTCAGAAATAACTGTTAAGAAATGTTCGATAATTAAGCATTTTTATTACTGAATTTACACTACACTTGCACTATATATCCACAACTACAGAATAGGCCTACAGATGGTTTTGTATTGATTTAAAATGTGCAGGTGGGTACTCACTATATCTTGATATTTTAGGTCAAGCTTGGACTGCACCACATTGGTTTACTCCCTTTATACTTGCTTTCCTCAGCTATGCAGAAACGTATTCACAATCCTCTGTCAGCTGAGCCCACAACAAGGCTCCATTTTGCTAAAAGTCACCTCCAAGTTGTCACCCATGTCACAGGGATATAATTTTACAACATGGACTGAGTAGTGTGTCTGTACTACTGTCATGTACATAATGACATATACACAATGTCCTCTCTAACAATTGGTCTCAAAGGGCTAAATTGTAAGCCTCGGTTTCCCATCAAAAAGCAATTTGGGTGGTGTAACAATAGTTCCGGTATACCTGTGTGAAACGTGTGAACATTCCCCTCGAAACTACACACAGTCTGGGCTTTATAATGAGGGGAATCAGATGGAGGGAGAGGGAGAGAGAGAGAGAGAGACTTCTATTAGTGGTGGGGGAGAGGACTCTTGCCTTCCCTCCATCAATTAGTACTGTAGCCAGGCAGAGGAGCTAGGGAAAGCAGTCAGTGGTTCAGTCAGTGCATAGGGCTGCTTAGTTACCCCATGACTTTGATTCAGCTGGCCCAGATGTGGCGACGAATAGACAATTTTAGGTTTGAAATCAAGCAAACTCTATGCACTCACACACACACCTTACCAAGGTATTGAACTGGGCATATCACAACAGACCCAGTGACCATTAGCAGGGCTAGTTAAAAAAACAGCCTGACCGAGAGATGGACAGCAATTCCTCCAATGCATCTTGCAAGACTC
>CM049401.1:5707500-5975000 GCA_026929865.2 Hyperoplus lanceolatus | reverse complement strand
CCAGCAAGCTAAGGCAAAGTGGAGCGCTCTCCAAAAGGTCACCGCCACACATCGGGGAGCCTGTGATATTTCCATAACTCGGGTGAAAAGAGAAAGAAAAGAAGCCCACTCGCCCACTATCAGCTATCTGTGTTCGTGCACCACCTTCAGGCCTGCTACAGTAATCCCCAGTGATCATACAATGTAATGGAGGAGAAAGGAAGGAAGGGATGTTTTGGGGTGTGGGGGTACGTGTCTGTGCGTGTGTGTGTGTGTGTGGGGGGGGGGGGGGGAGACAGAGAGAGAGAGAGAGAGAGATGTTCATCTCTTTTGTGTGCGTACATTTCTATATGTCTGCAGGGTGCGTCGGTTGTGTGTGTGTGTGTGTGTGTGTGTGTGTGTGTATACTAGCACAAATATTTATGGGAGAACTCATTTGAGTCAGACCTTAGGAGAGAGGATTTTTTTTTGGAAAGTGAGGATATTGTGGCGGACAGGCCTTTAAAGAGCTGAATGAAGGCAAAGAGTGTGTGTGTGTGTGTGTGTGTGTGTGTGTGTGTGTGTGTGTGTGTGTGTGTGTGTGTGTGTGTGTGTGTGTGTGTGTGTGTCGTGTGCGTGTGCGTGTGCGTGTGTGTGTGTGTGTGTGTGGAAAGGAAGGTGAGACGGAACTGAAGACGACGAAAGGACTCAAAGGAGAGCAACTGAAAGGAACAAGAGAGTAACATAGAAAAGGACGAATCAAGGGAAAATGAAAACCAATGCAGGAAGAAAGGACGGAGCGGGGAAATGGAAAGAGAGGAGGAGAAGGGAGAGAAGGATGGAGGAGAGGAGGTGGAGGGGAAATAAGAGACTTCATTACATGGACGTGTCTCCTATTAAAGCTGGGAATCAGATAGGCTCTGATTGTTTTTTTCTTTCTTTTCTTTTAGACACAGTGTAATCTGGCTGATCTCAGAACAGTGCTGTAATTGGATTCTTCTCTGGAAAAAAAAATGTCCGATTAAAACTGCTGTCTTTTCTTTAGTCTCAGAACAACGGTACCACGAGAAAGAAAGTTGATAACCTACAAGACAGATGAAGGTTTGGATTTAGGTGAAGATTTTACAATAAGAAATCAGATAATTCCATATATTACTAGGCTTTAAAATCTTATCTTTCACTTCTGAAATATGTTTTCTCAATATTATACTTAGTGTCTAACTAAGTGTGTTTTATATTTTAAACAAATATACTTCTTTAAGGAGGTGGGATTTTCCTGTATTCAGGTAATGTAAAATGTTTGAACACAGGTATGTGAGGTCGACTTGTGTCTTCACTGAATAGGATAGTTTGGTGTTGTAATGTAATGTCTGTATGTTGAGTCATAGAGCCAGCAGCAAACTGGCTTAGCTTAGCATTCATTGGGGAAATTGGATATTGTGCATGTATAACGTACATGAATAAATATAAAGGAAAAAGAAAAATTGTTTGCATACCCAAATACTAAAATAGATTTCCCTTTTTTAATTACGTGCCATACTTTGAACATGTCTCATGTTACCCTCAAGCAATTACTGTCACTGAAGGAAATTGTGAAATTGGTGTAAAAACGCCGAAGCTGACTGTTAATTATTTCCCTCCTTTGAAATGGCATTAAAACTCCCATGGAAATACCAATCCCTAATTGGCGTAGTAAACTCTTACAGGGGACGGCAAAGGAAAGGAGGATATAAACCGGGCAGAGCAAAAACAACTTTTCTCTAACATTTATTCATTTCAAAGCTTCCATCCATTAAGGTTTGAGCATTCCTTCCCCTGTGCCAGGGGGCTGTGGAAGCAAGCGGCACATTGCAGGCGGATGATGCAGAGCGCCTTTAAATATCACTTTCTCAACAAACCCAGCTTTTTATGTCTTTCTTTCCCCCCTTTATTTCTTCTTGCCTCTCCCACCATTCCTCCTGTCCCCCCTCAATCCATTTCTTCCTTTATTCTGCAGCCAATCCTTTCAAGGCTTCCACATCAACTGATGTTCCCCCTATGCCAGCGCGGCAGCGCCTGTTGGAACTTCTTTGAGAGTGTCTATTGATCCTCTGGGCCGGTATACTCTCTCTCCCTCCCTCTCTCTCTCTCTCTCTCTCTCTCTCTGTCTCTCTCTCTCTCTCTCTCTCTCTCTCTCTCTCTCTCTCTCTCTCTGTCTCTCTGTCTCTGTCTCTCAGTAAACAGGACCCCACAGTCCCTGCTGCTTTGGACCCTTTATAGAGCCTGGCACATCTCTGGCCCCTCACCAGCTCCGTCACCTGTTAGCAGCCCAGTGCCACCAAGTTCCATTGAGATTCTACACACATCTATCTTCACACACACCTCCAGCCTCTAAGTGGAGCACATCATTGGCCCTGCAGCCCTACACATGTTGATACAAGGCCTTTCACCCACTTTACAACAACCCAACATAGTGTGAGCAATTTAGGCCATGATCCAAGCATACAATATACATATACATATATACATACAACAAAATATGCATGTTGAAGTGGTTGGGGCATCTGGTAAGGACGCCCCCTGAGCGCCTCCCTAGGGAGGTGTTTCAGGCACGTCCAGCTGGAAGGAGGCCTCGGGGAAGACCCAGGACTAGAGCTTATATCTCCACACTGGCCTGGGAACGCCTCAGGATCCCCCAGTCAGAGCTGGTTAATGTGGCCCAGGGAAAGAGAAGTTTGGAGTCCACTGCTGGGGACCCCAAAGTGAACTGTGACCCCAGATAAGCGGTTGATTTTAAAATCTAATTTGAGCGTGCAACGCTGACTCAAGTCATCAGTCTGTCCACACTGCTCTTTCAGTCCCAAACAAGCAAGTGAACAAACAAAAAACTAGAAATTGATACAATGAAATGGCTGCCACTACTAAGGTTTTTCTAAGCTTTTCCTTCCAGTCCTCACTCAGAACCACCATCTGTGTGTTTGACCCATCTGTCACAGACTCTGACTGTGACTCCACTACAGCATCTTCAGCTAGCATACAAGCTAGCAGCTGTGTCTCAACACCTTCACTGCCAACTAGTAGTTGGTATCCAAGCCGCATGTAAAAAACTTTCATTTGTTATCAACTGGTATGATGGGAGGGTCTGGTTGGAACACTCACTGTCCACTTCGGTTCGACTCCGTGTTCTTATGAACAAGTGTTTGACCAACCCAAACCCTCAGTTTAACCGTTACTTGCATTGATCCTTTACCATGTCTATACATTTCTCTAAGCCTTGTCTTTCCCCTCTTTCATTTGCTTTATTTATTCCTCCTTCACCATTGCATTCGCTCCGCTCCTCTGCTTCACAGCTCTGATCTCTCTCTCTCTCTTTCTCTAGACTGACCCACCATTTCAATAGCAGTGGCCAAGGTTATTTGGCAGCAGCAGCCACCATGGAGCACATTTGTTTTTCTCCCTTCTCTGCTACTGAAGAAGACACTCACTCTGCTATTCTAATGGACTCCAGAAGAGAGAGTGCTTTGAATGGGGTGTAAAGAGAAGGCCAGCAAAGTCTCTCTTTCTCTCTCTCCTTCTCTTGCCTTTGTAGACCACTGACAAAGGCTTCTCTCTGTGTTTGCCATGGGACCAGATGTACCCGGGCAGCAGACAGGATGCTAACTCCTGGACGCCCATATGTTTCCTCCTGCTATATAGGACATTAAAGCTACGCTAGGCAGCTTTGCATATCGGCAGCTACAAATGGTTTAGTTAGAATGGACTAGAAAACCCCATCCTCAGTGAAGACAGAGCAAAGACATTTACGCTTCACTATAGGTCACACTTTCAAACTAGAAACAGCGCCTGGTAGGGATGCACCATATTATCAGCACGTTATCGGTATCGGCCGATATTGGCTTTAAAGTGAAACATCGGATATCGGACAAAACATATTTTACACAAGGAATAAATATTACATAAATGTAAGCTATGTATTTCATGTCTGCACTTGCCTCTGCGTCATCACCATAAGAGCATGCATGATAATATGTTAATTGACACGTTGAAGTAAAATCCCTGAAAGCGTGGAGGCATAACAAGGTTGAGCTATGACACTTAACAAAAGCATAAACCAGAAGTCTTGTGGACAAAAGAACGAGAGAAAGGAGATCCCCCTGTCCTTCGTGTTACACCTTTAAATTAATCCCCCCTGGCCAAAACCGCCTAGCTAATGGCTGACTATGGAAAACAATCAATAACAGTTTCAACAAAAATATCGACGCTAGAATTTCATTCAGGCTTTTCAAATGTACAATGAAACAGCGTTGTATCCAGGCTGGAGTCAACCAACATGCAGAAAAAAGAGAACCCCTTTTGCTAAAAGGTCATTTCTCCGAGCAATACTTTCCTGTATAAATAGAGGTGAGGTGGATATTACACCTAAGTGTGCTGTGGTTTGATAAACTCAATTTGTCTACGCAGAAACCACATTACTATTTCATTTGTGGATTGTTGTTGGGAACAGTTAACTCAAGATTCAACACCAACCAATTCATGTTTTAAGAAATGTACTTACACAGCGGTTACACACATACAGACCCATGATTGTTTTTTTTTTTACTGCTCCCTCGTTGGCCAGAGAGGCAGCAACATTCACACTCCTTTCCCCAGAGAACCATTGACCCCCACATGACTTCAATCCAACTCTGCCTTGTTTTCTGTTGTGAGTTTTACACACTGAACTGGATTAAACTGCACGCCATGCACACGCCAGGAAGAAAGTGATTCTTAAATGGGAATAAACGAGGATACGCCTTCAAAAAAACAGTGGGATTATGCTCTGTCTTTTATCTCCGCACGTTCTCATTGAGCAATTAGCAGCCGATGATATGCTTTAAGTAGGTTATATGGAGAGTTTAAAACGCTTTGAGAACAATGTGCGACTATGAAAGAGGGAGAATGTAGGAGGGCTTTCTAATTAGGATTTGCTGTACTGTATGTATTTCTTCCACTGTGACAGAACCTCAAGTCTACCTCAAGAAAATGAGTTTTAATACATGAAACTCTCTTGTTTACTCATACCAGTGAATGGTAATAAATATATACCCTTTACATTCAATGTGCACATGTTTAGATGTGTTAGACCATTTTATTTGTTCAGGCTCTCGGCTAAGAGGCTGGTAGAGAAGAGTGCAACAATGAAAGGAGTAACAATTGTGTCATGAACACTGTCTATCACCTTGGCAACAGTCCAAAAACAGGATCTGTACTGTTTGGTCTAAGAAAAAAATCATAGAATCAGACAATTGACAATGCATGAACACATCCTTCTGTAATAACCTTCAGAATAGTGTTTAGAATGATTATGGAAAGTTTAGTTGATGTGAGAGCTTTCGCAGTTGAGGTGTTTGGTTCAGAGTATTGAAAAAAATAACTAATGTTAAGATAATGGCAGTTTAAAGATGGTTGTATAGGATAAATACACAGATGCAAACAGACAAGGTTAATACGAATAAACCCAGATATACAATATTAAGGCTACATTATGGAACCTTTTATTTATACTAGTCTAAGGGAGTATTCACACATGCCGTGTTTAGTTCGGTTGAAACGAACTCAGATGCACTTCTGCCTTCGGTGCGCATCTTTCAGGCAGTTGTCAATACAGCAATCATCGCACTCGGGTGCGGACCAAACAAACGCTCCGAGGCCCAGCTGAAGAGGTGGTCTCGATGCGTTTCCAAACGCACTCTGCTGCAGTTCGTTTGTGGTGTGAATTTGTTCGGACTCGATCCGACCCAAATGCAAGAGGCACTGTGCCTTTTCTTTCTTTTCTTTTTTAATACATAGCCGTCAGCTTCACATTATGGGAAAGTGTTGTTGTCGCCATTGTTAGGAAGATTAGTTGTGGTTTGACCGGGAGCCCAGAACAATATAAATGCTGAATGTGTTCAGCGATCAGATGAAGGAGAGGGGAGCGTCTCTCGCACAGTGACAACAGGTTCACGCTGCGCAAGAAGTGTGTGTTATTATTTTGCTTCCCATGTACGGGACCGTCAACACTCTCCCAGGGGCCGGTTTGGAGCTGAACTGCGCCGACCCAGCTGATACACAGTTTAATCAGCTGAGTGTCAGCTTGAGCCTATTCTTCTGGCGTGACGCGCATCCAGCACCAAAAATACAGTAAAAATTATGTTTCACATCGTAGGCTACAAGCCACATAACGTGGCATTGACATAGGGCTACACATTATGACCATATGAAACAACAATAATTTGATGTTTTTCTTCTTTATTTATAGGTTAGATGTAGGCCCTTTTATTATTTTTAGCCCCATATTATATCAATGATATATATTTCGCAGTTTTCACTTCGTGCTTCCTGCTTCTCTCCACCCCAGAATATCTGTCCAATGAATGAATGACCTCATATCACGTGTGGTTTTACTTCTTAATGCTGGTTCACTTTCAAAAAGGGGCAATATGAAAGTGGACCACACCAAACAAAAAAAATCAAAACTCTATTTGGTCTGGACCAAAGCAAGTGAACTAGCGGACTTTCCCAGTGTGAATACACCCTAAAAGAAGCAAAACATATCCAGGAACCGCAAAAGTGAGCGGTGCTTGAAAATAAAAAGGCCAACCATGTCCCTTTTTTAGCTCATAACCCATGGAACATTACAACACACACAAGTTAACGCATCCATCATGGTGGTGACATCATGGTTCAGAGGAGAAGGGGGGTAAGCCTGTCTACTGATGCTCTTTTCTTTGTGCATTCTTCTCTCGCATCCAACAACAGGCTCATTAAACTGTACCAACTTCAACCCAACTTCTTCCTCTCTCTTGTTTTACATCATTAAGTGGCACACTGTCTGGCTCAAAGGTAGCCGGGCTGACTCTTTGAGAGAGAGAAACCAGCTCAGTCTGGCAATGGCAAGCGCTGTGGTTTTGATGAGCTTGTCACTCCCTCACCCCAAACATGCCTCGTTAGTAGTTCAGTTGAAACACCTATCTACACACACATATAAACCACAAACACGCACGCAGTTTATTTCTCTGTCTCCCCTCTCCATCCCTCCCTGCCCCCCTCCTGTTTTCCAGCACTAATTAGCATGGCTTCTCCCTCTCCTCTGTGCTTCCCCCCAGTCACATCTCAAAGGGAGACGACGGATATGATTTTCTTTAACCCAAAGGCCAACTTAATCAGCTGAATTAATGACTGTATTACCCGTTAGGCTCGCGGCCATGCAACACATTCCCCTTCCAATGCCCAGCGCTCCCCCTCTCTCTCTCTCTCTTCTTCTTCTTCTTCTCTTACTATACCCCCTGCAGGAATTTGTACATTTCAAAAAGCAGAAAACAGATGAGAGAGAAAGAGAGGTGGATTGTTGTTGGGAAGATATTAGTAGGAATAAAATAATAATTGAAAAGGGACAGAGTTGCAGACACACCCTAATGAATACCTTTAACAATTAGCTTCAAGCCATTAATGTATAAGCAATGTCAGTGTGGGTGTCTCCAAAAAATATATATATATATATATATGTATATTTTTAAAGGTATAGCCTATGTAATTGTAAAATGTTGAGAAAATGTTTTCTGTAAAAAAAAAATCTTGGGATCTGGAGTTGAAACAGTATAAATGTGGTTATTGCCACTTCTGGCACACCGTATAACATCTATTATTTTATTTCAATAAATGTAATTAGACACAGTGTCTGTAAAATGTGGCAAATGACAACACACACAAGCAGCACGCGCGCGCGCACACACACACACACACACACACACACACGCCCTCTCTCTCTCTCACACACACACACACACACACGCTCTCTGTCACACACACACACACACACACACACACACTTACACACACGCCACACCACGTAACGGCAATAAAAAATAACTGCAGATCTCGACGTCTAAACATTTCTTCCTTTTAATGGCTGAAAAGCGGTAATTAGTAGATACATCAGTGTCTGTCAGGAGATATATTGCCACCACTGAAAAACACCAGTGATAAGGAGATGCACCATTAGTCTTCTCATTTACATGACAAACTCTTAACCGAGCCCAAGGCCCGTACATTGAATTAGGTCCATGTTAAGAGACAACAAAATAATGAGCTGGGTCTGCAGCTAGGAGAGCGGCCTCTGTGAACTGACTTCACATTGTAGCGGTTGGAGGAAACAGCAGCCTGATACAAATGAGTGTGTGGAGCAATGGTTAGCACTCAGTAATGTTGAATTCACATGATGCCTATTATTACTGTTTTATACTAGAGATATTCCCCACCAGATTACTGTCAGTGTACACACAATGCTTTGAGATTTATTTAGAAGGTTTTGGTTACATGTCTGTCTATGACTAATAATTAAAATGATAACTTAGTATAATTCCTAATATATTTATTGTAATATGTTCTAACTGTAGGACAAACAGAGGCAAAGCCATTTTTGTGTAGTTGTGTTGAGTTTATAAACATTTGTCAATTTTCAATGTCATTTTTTTTCACCTCTTGGCTAAAGCCTAGATCATTAAATAAAATAATTCGGTCTTATCCTTTGCACATTTTCAGAAAGACCCATTTCCCTATCATTATGAAAACTCTCACACAGGTACAAATAGATGCATCTCTATTGGGTGGTGGGGTTGTGAGTTATGAACTGTGAATACCATATTTCAAAATAAGACATGCTGACCTATTACTGTGTTGAAGGTTTGTTCTGAAAATGTGCACACAGGCCATGCCACTGTCAAGTTACAGTGATGCTCATCCTTTACATTTTACACCACGTACACTGTAGCTGCTTGCTGTTGTGCAAAACGGAGTAACATTAAGATTAAGATGCAAGGCAAAATTGCAAAAGTTATTTTACCTTCTCTACTAATAAGCTGCATTCTTAAATATGACATTTTGTACTTAATAATGCATCAGAGGGTTTGTTTATGATCATTTAAACATTGCAATCCAAATTGAGAAACCCAGTGTAGGTAGGAACCAATCCAGAATCCTAAAGGAATTCTGGGACATCACAAAATAAAATGATGCTAAATACCTTCTGTCCTGCTTAGAGAGCCGCTTTAAATACACACAGAGCAATTTAGCAAAAACTTTGGCGGGGATAGAATAGATAAATAGAAAAACAAATATATTCATATATTTTGAAACTATTAAAAAATGTATTTCTATCAATAAATATTTCTCAGTGCACAATGAGAGATTCTTCTTTGACTGCGAGGCATAACAAACAAACAACAGCTACAGTATATGTCTCCCAATCAACACCATCACAACCACCATGATGCTATGTTATTGACAGTTCTTGTGAAGAGCAGGTTAATTGTCGACGGATGGAAAATACTCATCAACAGCTTATGCCACCTCAGAAGAGGAAGAAGATTAAACCTGTGAATATTAGTGTGTATGCATGTTAATTCAGAATCTGTTCTATACCAAGTCTATTACCATTACTAATTACCAAAAATACAGGCTGCATAGCCATTTATAGCTTTTTTTTACTCTACATAATAAGCATTTTTTTATATTAAAAATCTACCTTCTCTTTACACTTGCACGTGGGGCTTTAGGTAATAAGGTTGACACACACACCCCGACAGTTTTTATGGAAATATTTCATTTGAAAGTCTCACCTGAATGCAAACACTGCATATCAGCGGCAGAGTTGAGTTGCAAGGTGTGACTGATGTTTTTTATTGCGCTCAGAAAGCAGCAACATCCTCTCTCTCATATCTGCCTGTTGTGTTTTCATACAGTAGCTCCCGTCCCACAGGACCTTTTAGTCAATTACACCTGAGCACTGCTGCTTATAATACGGGCTGAAAACATACCTTAGTTCCCAGCATCAAACACTTCCTTTGCTGTACATTCTTCCTGTGCTATACACTCCTGATTGGAGCGGCGGGGTTTGTGTGTATGTGTGTGTGTGTGTGTGACATTCAGAAAAAAAGAGGGAGGAATTATTCATCAGCTCTCTATTTGGCTCTCTCAGCCTCCCTCCTGATCCGCGTGTTTCAACAACTCTGGGGCAAAGGCAGAATTACAAATTAGCTCCCGGAAAATAAATAAAAAATCTAATTAATTGGCCATCCTCGCAGACTTCTTGTCAAAGTTTGGGGCTGATGGTGTCAATGCCCCTCCCCCCCACACACACACCCACCCCTCACGACTCAAAGAAGCATTGAGCAATATGCAACATGGCACGGAGCGGAAAAAACAAAAAGGGGAGCAAAGCAAAGCACTCCATAAAAACAAAACTACCCCCCGTATGACAATTAATGGAGCACTTCAATCAGGGCTAAACTTTTCTGACTTCTCCTAACCGCACCGTAACTCACTCAACCAAGCTGCCGTCACTTGGGCCCCTCAAGTGTAAAATCACAATCAGTCAAATTAGTCATCAATGGCCTGTGGAGGCCTCAGTGTTTCTCCTGCCAGGCTTCTTTACTGCTGTATGGAAAGGGAACATATCTGAAGTATGTGCAAGATGGATCACATTTTCAATTGAATTCTTTAAGCTTTCCCTAGAATGGGGTTTCATTAACCATTGTTCTTTTTAATGCATCTCTATTGTTTCAATATAGACGCTGTACTGTATTTGTTCACTCCATCAGGCAGTGATCAGTCCTGTTATCTGATGTGTGTTTAAAGATGCCCTTAATAGGTGGAAGCACACAGCTGACAGCTCCACTGTTCTCTATCAAACAGGCGGCCACAGTGAAACAGAGCTACAGCAGCTGTATCCGAGGAGCCAACGTTTGTCTTAGCACGCCATCTAGTGCTTCCATTATGTATAACACATGCATGTACTGCAATCTTTTATGATGACGTATTACTCTTAACACCTTTAAACACATTCAACTATCCTTACATAAAAATAGCAAAACAAACATAACTAAATCCCTTGTTCAGTCCTCAGAACACAGCCACGTCGTGTGAGCAGCAATTTCAATTCTTGTTCTCAAATAACTGGACTACAGTGGTGAAGAGGTAAAGAGACAACATATTTCTTCACTGTCAAAATGTTGCAATTGAGTGCGAATGATGCTTTGATGTTGCACACTGTCCACCATTACTGTAGCCTCACCGCACCTTACATGATTAGTTAACCTCAGAGTCTCTAATTAGGTTTGTGTATTTTTAATTAGAAAAGTTAAGCTAGATCATTTGATGTCTTGAATAATTATTAAACTGTTGGACACAGACTGGAAACAGTAAGAGAATGCTGTGAAGAACATTTGTCCTCATTTTATCTTATATCCATAAAGCAGACTACTCTACACTGTGTATACTGTATATTAACATTATGGAAGCATATCCAATAACAATTTTTTACTAAAGGCCTTGTATAATCTTTAGGAAATATGCTAGACAGACTGTTCTGATGAGTTAGTTTGACAGCATCAATCAAGACTCAATTGACTGATGAACAAAAACATTGTGTCAATCAACCTCCTAAATGACGTTTTACCAAAATTGATAGATGACTTTAACAATTCTGACGTGAAACCTGAAAACCATTGTAATGTGCACTACCACTAGCAAAGAATGATTTCAACATGTTTAGCAAAGTCCCATTTATTTAGAAAAATAGATATAAATAAACACAATTCTGAGTTTAAAAGTCTGTACAATTGAAGACTGTGGAGGACTACACAATAAAAGGCCGGGGCATCACAGCAGGGTCCCTGAATGTAGTCTCACTGTGGGTCCAGGTATTTGTTACGTCCATGTAAATCAGGCCTGAGGTTTCCTTGTGAAGGTATAAAATAGTGTGCGGTGTCACAGTGCAACATGAGTTGGTGGTTTGTGGGTAGAGTGTGTCCCTTTGGTCAGAGCACAGAGCGGTATTTACATGCAAACATGAGCCACACTGCACACGCGTTCTCAGGATAGGCAAACACCCGCACACGCACAGCCAGCCTCACGTGGTCCCCGCGACAACACACTATCTCCTCACAGAATGGAGACCTGCGCAGGGAAGTGACAAGAGGAAAACAAGGGCGTGAAATATAAAGTACTGTTAAGTGTTTATCTACAATAATAAAGGCAAACATACTGTATACAGGGAAGATTATTTATACCCTAAAGCAGTACTTTGTCCAGGTGCATCTCAAATAAGTCATCAGTGATATTTTGCTTTTTCCAAGTGGCTTGAAGTCCAGTGTCAAGTTTCAACTGTCAGTGATAATTTGGGGTGCCATGTCATCTGCTTTACGGAGAGGTACATTTCCTTTTCAAGCAAGACTTGGCACATGCCCAGAGAGCCAAAACCACTTGTAACTGGTTGGCTGACCATGGTATTACTGTGTTTGATTGGCCAGACTACTCTCCTGACCTGAACTCCATAGAGAATCTATGGAGTATTGTCAAGAGGAAGATAAGACACACCAGACCGAACAATACAGACGAGCTGAAGGCCGCCATCAACTTAACTAATCAAATTAAAACAAAAAGGCCTGCAGCAATAGTTAACTTTATGTGTAATGAACCTCAAAAGTTTCACTTTTTCACTCAAATAACAAAAAAAACTTTTGGTGACATTCTAATGAGATGCACCCGTAATATGTTTGTACAATGGACATACACTCAAACACACATCCCCCATGCTCCCCACTAGCCTACCTGAGACAGGTGTTGAAGGCCCTGTACTAGCCTACCTGAGACAGGTGTTGAAGGCCCTGTACTAGTCTACCTGAGACAGGTGTTGAAGGCCCTGTACTAGTCTACCTGAGACAGGTGTTGAAGGCCCTGTACTAGTCTACCTGAGACAGGTGTTGAAGGCCCTGTACTAGTCTACCTGAGACAGGTGTTGAAGGCTCTGTACTAGTCTACCTGAGACAGGTGTTGAAGGCCCTGTACTAGCCTACCTGAGACAGGTGTTGAAGGCCCTGTACTAGCCTACCTGAGACAGGTGTTGAAGGCCCTGTACTAGTCTACCTGAGACAGGTGTTGAAGGCCCTGTACTAGCCTACCTGAGACAGGTGTTGAAGGCCCTGTACTAGCCTACCTGAGACAGGTGTTGAAGGCCCTGTACTAGCCTACCTGAGACAGGTGTTGAAGGCCCTGTACTAGTCTACCTGAGACAGGTGTTGAAGGCCCTGTACTAGCCTACCTGAGACAGGTGTTGAAGGCCCTGTACTAGCCTACCTGAGACAGGTGTTGAAGGCCCTGTACTAGCCTACCTGAGACAGGTGTTGAAGGCCCTGTACTAGCCTACCTGAGACAGGTGTTGAAGGCCCTGTACTAGTCTACCTGAGACAGGTGTTGAAGGCCCTGTACTAGCCTACCTGAGACAGGTGTTGAAGGCCCTGTACTAGCCTACCTGAGACAGGTGTTGAAGGCCATGTACTAGCCTACCTGAGACAGGTGTTGAAGGCCCTGTACTAGCCTACCTGAGACAGGTGTTGAAGGCCCTGTACTAGTCTACCTGAGACAGGTGTTGAAGGCCCTGTACTAGCCTACCTGAGACAGGTGTTGAAGGCCCTGTACTAGTCTACCTGAGACAGGTGTTGAAGGCCCTGTACTAGTCTACCTGAGACAGGTGTTGAAGGCCCTGTACTAGCCTACCTGAGACAGGTGTTGAAGGCCCTGTACTAGTCTACCTGAGACAGGTGTTGAAGGCCCTGTACTAGTCTACCTGAGACAGGTGTTGAAGGCCCTGTACTAGCCTACCTGAGACAGGTGTTGAAGGCCCTGTACTAGCCTACCTGAGACAGGTGTTGAAGGCTCTGTACTAGTCTACCAGAGACAGGTGTTGAAGGCCATGTACTAGTCTACCTGAGACAGGTGTTGAAGGCCCTGTACTAGCCTACCTGAGACAGGTGTTGAAGGCCCTGTACTAGTCTACCTGAGACAGGTGTTGAAGGCCATGTACTAGCCTACCTGAGACAGGTGTTGAAGGCTCTGTACCTGTTTACCTGAGACAGGTGTTGAAGGCCCTGTACTAGCCTACCTGAGACAGGTGTTGAAGGCCCTGCGTGCGTTGCGGTGCAGGAAGTGGATGGGGAAGCCTTTGAAGGTGTGTCCGTCTGGCACCGCCCTCCTCACTGCATCCTGGAACTCCTCGTTACCACAGGAGACGCCATAGCAACGCTCCAGCTCGTAGGCCGACAGAGCAGAGGACAGCAGGTAGGACAGCTGGTCATCCCACACTGTAGCTAGCTCCAGGTCCTGTATTAAGACACAACACATCACCACACTGTAGCTAGCTCCAGGTCCTCTAACGTTAACACACAACACATCATGGGCACTATACTTCACCCATACGGAACCAGCGTTCTATCATTATAAAATCACTATTATAATATAGTGAATGAGGTTTTTCTTTAATCAGTCTTCCCTAAGTCTTCCCTTGGCCCAGCTGTCCTGTTAATCCTAACCCTTACTGTGATGTCACAAGAAGGAAACTGTAGGGTTAGACAGTGAGACCATATAACACTCAATCTGCCTTTTCTCAGGCTAAGATGCATTTTTTTGCACATATACTACATAGGATCTCCGAGTTCAATACACCTTCATATTCCAACCGGTGAAGTATGTCTTTAACATTAACACACAACACATCACCACACTGTAGCTAGCTCCAGGTCCTGTATTAACACACCCCCCCCCCCCACCCCCCCCCCCCACCACCCCCCCCACCACCCCCACCACACACACACACACACACACACACACACACACACACACACACACACACACACACACACACACACACACACACACACACACACACACACACACACACACACACACACACACCACCACACTGTAGCTAGCTCCAGGTCCTGTATTAACACACAATACATCACCACACTGTAGCTAGCTCCAGGTCCTTTAACGTTAACACACAACACATCATGGGTACTGTTGAAAATCTCCTCACAGCTCCACACAGATCGGAATTATTTGTCTCCTTTAGAAGGAAATGTGACAAATAAGTCACACACTTTATGTACATCATGATTTACTCCTTACCTGGTATGTAAACAAAGGGTATGTAAAGGTGCCCTCAGTAGATATCAAAATGCACCTTTACAGAGCCTAGGCTGTGTATTCACACCAAATTCTTTTCAACGCACACACAGTGTAGACATGGGGTGGATCCTGAGGAGATATACACTGATTTTGACAGCAAGCGTTCTCCAGAATCGGTGATTCAATCTAAAAGTCCCATTTTATCAAATTTTTTAAACAACTTTCCAAGCATTCCAAAAACAATTAACATTTTAGTTTCCATCCCATTTTATTTTTTAATATGAAAAAACTAATGTGCACATAAAAACATGGATGTAAAAAGTAGGGGAGAACGGGGTAAGTAGGCACACTTTTTACTCTAGTGAGAATTGCTCATCACCTAAACATCTTTCAATAGTTATTCCTACATTAAATTGAGGCTTAAGGTGTTGGCTTGAAATGTGTACGCCTCACTTTTTCTATCTTATTGTAATAAAGAAGAAATAAATCATCAAAGACATCCTTACACATTGTGACAACCAACCCCATCAAGGGGTCGGTTGTCACACACTATGGGGTTGTTTGTCACAATGTTATCTTAATGGGAATAATCTTAAAAAGAAGGCAAGAAGGTAGAACTAAATTTGAAAGTTTAATTGCATTGTCAAGTTAACAAATAGGCCTACATAACTTACTGTAGCCTTGGCAGTTGGTCTAGTTTGGGATGCACTGGGTTGTTTTGATTTTGTTGCCCTTTTTTCTTTTGCATGCTAGCTGCCTTTTCCTGCTCTATTCTTTCCTTCTCTGGGGTGTCAGTGAGGATACAGCTTGACAATTTCTTTCGTTATTGGGTTCCTTTTCAAGCTGCAGCCTTGAGATAACATGTGACAACCAACCCCCCAAAAAATGTGACGACCAACCCCAAATTGAATTTCTTGCTAGCATCAAGGCCAACAACCATCTGACAACTAATTAGCTTGCTAACCACAATCTAAACTATAGTTTACCCTTCACACTTTGTATGAGTAACAAGTGTTTCGTTATAAACCCATTGTGTAAAAGCCTCGAAGAAAAATACTGAGGAGCAAAATATTTTCAATTTGACATGCAAACACAAACAGTCCTCTCACCTCAAATTCAGCAGTCTAACTCCAAGGAAGACTATGTAGGTGACCTCTGATCCCAATTCTGGATATTTACATACCAAAATTTCACAGACAGCGCCTTCTGGTTCCGAGATATAACGATTGTGACAACCAACCCGTGTGACATATTACCCCGTTCTCCCCTACTTATGTATGGCTATGTGCCCCTCAGTTGTCTTTCCCAGCACAGCACATGCGAGTTACACATTAAACCACAAACACCCGAACATTAAGGCTCAAATCATATCTTACAAATGTGCTCCATCCCTGTGTCTTACCTTCCTGTGCTCAGACACCAGGTAGCGCATCTCCAGCTCCAGCTGGTTGCTGGCAGCAGCAGCGTCCAGAGAGGGGGCACAGAGGGGAGGCAGAGGGGGCAGAGAGGTGGTGGAGCCAGGGGAGCAAACTGACTTCAGAGCCTCTTCACTCATCGCCTTCCACCGAGATTGATTCTAAAAGGGAAACACAACAGGTGTTTAGCTTGTGCCCTTACCCTGCCTTATATCTTTCTGTTGGCGCGGTAAAACCACAACACTGTAGCTGACTTGATTTTTAGGGTAATGGCCGCAGGTTTGTCAAAATCACTGAATATCTCCTCACAATCCACTACCTGAACTTACTGTGTGTGAACAAAACCAAACCAAAATTATCTGGTGTTAATACACAGCCTAGGCTCTGTAAACGGGCATGTAAACAAAGGGGACCGATCGTAGCTAGCAACATGCCAGTTTACAGAGTCTAGGCTGTGTATTGACACATAATTCTTTTTTGTACAAGCGTGCACACAGTACGTACAGGTAGCCGAACATGAGGAAATATTCAATGATTTTGACAACAATCACCAGAATTGCTGACTCCACCAACACATGCTAACAACACAAATGTCACACTAATAATGGATAAAAACAACAACAGACCACCCTTCTTAAAAAACAACTGTGAAAGACAATCCATTGTGTGTACCTGGAAGTCAAAGACACAGAGCTCCACAGCATCAGAGGGCTGGCAGTTGGCCAGGAAGGAGAGGTGGTTGAAGACACAGCCCACAGTACGGTAAGGGGAGGAGGGTTTGGGCTGGGGGGCCAGAGGAGGGGCATCTGGGTCTATGGCCTGGTGCAGGTATCTGACAATACATATTGACATCAGTGTTAATACAGACATACTAACAAAAATAGAAAAGTATACTGTATAAATTAAATCAATTCTATTTAAAAAGAGCAGTAGAGTAAAGTGTTTATTAATTAATTTAAGTAATGCCATTCCACAGCATTTATTACATGTAGTGACTAAACTGCGCCTCCCAAACAAAATCCAGTGTTAGTACACAGCCTAGACTCAGTGAATGGAATAAACACCAGGAAGTAAACAAGTGTTCCCAGAGCCTCAGCACCAAATTTCACTGGAAATGCTTTTCATGGGATTCTGACATATCCTGTTATACACAGAGACAGGCTTTTGTGAGACTTAAACCAATAACACAGCACAGGTCAAATGATTTCTGAGACAATGTTTGGCTTTGAGCAAAAGACAGGAAAACTGAAAACGATTAACATTGGGGGGAATTTGGAAATACGATTTGGACATTAACATTCAAAATATCCCTCCACATAAATACCATGAATGGTATGATGTAAAATAATAGGGGTTAAAGTAATGGACTCATGCCTTAAGCCTGTGTACATAAATGATCAGGTCAATAATGAGTAAAGAAAAATCAAATGGGACCTGTGTGCCGTCAGACTCTCCCAGAAGGTGATGCTGGCGTCAGTGCCGCGGGTCAGCACCCAGGTGTGTGGCGTCCCCTTGGTCTTAGTGCCCACACACACATAGGCATCCAGACCAAAGCCCAGCAGCAGGCTACACAGCAGGGTAGCATGGTCCTCACAGTCACCCTGGGGACGAGACACACACTGCAAGGTTCAGCACATTTGGAGGCCTTATAATAATGGGATATACATGCACATTTATTTTTAACATAAAAGTCAGATGTACTTCACGAGTAAGAGTCTATTAGTCTGTCCTTAAAAGTAAATGTGTCTTTTTTTATATCCAAAATATTACTACTTTATCCTACAATATTACAACTCAGATCTAGGAACATGGCCGCAGACATTGCCTCTAGTAGACCGTCTTAAGAAATACATTTGCGATATTGTGCATTAACATTTAGCTTGGGGCCCCTTTGATATTGATGCCTTTTAATGTCCACCTCCACCGACACTCTCCTGGAATCTCTCACAAAATAAGACCAAGCTATTAACATTTTTTAATTAGTGAAGTAAACAACAGTAAAGGTGTGACCCCTGTTTGGGACAAATTCATCATGTACACTGTGACTGCATGGAGTTTAACATTGATGTACTCTCTCAGCTGCTATATTTAGCATGCATCGCTTTCAACTGATTTACTGTTGTCTTCACACCCTCGCCTGTCTAATTCATCACGCCATTAACAACAGTCTGTGCACAATATCCTGCTCTTACAGCCAGTGTTAGCCTTTCTCTGAAGGGTTGAACGAACACACACACACACACACACACACACACACACACACACACACACACACACACACACACACACACACACACACACACACACACACACACACACACACACACACACACACACACACACACACACACACACACACACACACGCGCCTGCTGGAGAGGAAATAGGCTCTGCACTCATCAAATTGTCCTTGACAGTAAGCAACTCTCTTATTTCCCTGGTAGAACTTTTCCAGTAAGAGGCAGGCCTGTCTGGGTTGAGTTGGGGACTGCTGCTGCTGCTGTGTGCTGCAGGCACAGTCAGAATGATAGATGTTCCCCACAAGTGCTAATATGAACGGCAAGGCATCGGAACAGACTGGGGACTGATGAGGCTAAATTAATTTCCCCCGGAATGAAAGCCATAAATCACGGGCTGACAAGGGCCCACTTTGTGAGCGTTGTGTTGTGTCTGTCTTGCCATGGGGAACATTCATCCTGTGGTGGTCTGGGGAAATTCCCCGCTATCTGGTCGGGAGGAAGATTGGAAATACATCAGTCCGGTCCACGTGAATCCTTCTTTCTGGGAATGGATGTGATGGCCATAATGCTTTCTGACTGATTGAGTTAAAGTGGACAAGGGAACTTTTTGAGGGAGGGTGGGGGGGGGGGGGGGGGGGTCGAGGCTGAGTTCAAACAAGGAGAAGGTCTCTTATAATGACTGTCCTCACACAATTCTCTTTCCTGAAATCTCTGATGCTTTATATGCTTGGTCATGTCTGGCTGTGCTCTTTGTATTTGTTATCAGATAAGGTTCCTTCTCAGAGAAAAAATCTAACTATGTTTGCAGTAATTTACACTGCTACACTACTTATTTTACTATTGGGTTCTGTTTGTACTACACATACAATAATATTAATTCTGAATTTAAGGTGGCTTCATCAGATAGCAGTGCTGCAACCTGAGAAAAAGGTCTCAATTTGATGTTTGGAAAATGTCCACGGCACACTCAAGATGTCATGGACTTGGTCTGTCATAAGATCAGCGTAGTCAAGTTGAATTTATGGCGTTTGACCAGCGGAAATGTGACAATATGGCTGACAGTATGGATGACAATTTATGAGCTAAAGCTAATGACTAGAAGGATATGGATGGAGCAGTTAAACAGACTGCGAAATATGTTTAGCTAAGTTTTGTAGATATTCTCCCTTTTTTTTTTTTTTTTTTTTTTAAACTCCCTGCAGGTTCAAACTGATGCAATGCAGCTTCTTTGTCAATGTGTTGTCTGTCTTCTACGAGCATTGACAGTATTTTCCTGTTTGCATCAAGAGGCTTGAGGACACATTTTGGATCTTACATTCACTGTGTTGTCTATTCACAAAGCAGCGCTCATACTTCTAACACTGCTTCAAAATAAATGAGGAACACAGGAATTGAAAAATATCAAGAAGTGTTTCCCCTTTTTTCGATAAACACTGACTGACTCATCCAGTTATTTCCATGCGTCATGTAAACAGCACACAAACATATCCCGGGCTGTTTAGCAATGAAACTGTCTGCTGAGAGATTTACTCGTTAGCACGGTAAGATGTGTCTAAACAGTTTAGACAGTCTGACAGAGCAAAGGAAAAGTTAAGACTAATACAAACATGATGACGCTGCTTTTAAAGAGAGGCCCACTGCAGAGTTTGGAAGACGGCCTTGCACTCACTTTAAGACAGTGTTACACATACACAAGACACGGAAAGTAAGTATAGCCGACAAATTCTGAAAAAAGAAAGATGTCTTCCACATACTTGGATCTATGGAATTCATATATTAAAATAGATTCCTAAAGTATATGTTGAGAGTGAAGGGGAATGTTATCTAGCCGATGGGACAGAGAGATACTTTACAAACATATTTAAATTTATTTCCATCTAGAGTTATGATTTATAGCCACTTCACACTTGGGAAAAGCTATAAATCAGTGGGGTTGTGTCGGACGTTGACAATAAGCAACAAGCAGCACACACACTGAGTGGATTGTCATGTTAAAAAAATCTCTGTTTTTGGCTGCCAACAGAAGCTGGCCAGTTCTCCCTTACCTTGCCTCTGCATAGGAAAGCCATTAATGTGCACCACTGCTCCTGCTTGCCTCCTCCTCCCCCCACCACAGGAGCTCTCTCCTGGGCCAGCAGGCTGGTGAAGCGCGCCGCCTGTCGAGGGCTCTCCAGCAGCCGTCCAGCACGCAGCACACGCACATAGGAGCACACCGGCCTGTTGACGCCATTCTCATCCTGCAGGGAACACAGAGACACACAGGGAGGTAGAGGGGTGGCTAGGAGGGAAGGATTCAATCATTCCTAACCTGGTTAGGCATATGAGAGGGCCTCGCCCCAGACAACTAGCAGTGCACTCGCACTAAGCATTCGTAGCGTGCCCAAGTACACTACCTTGGCCCTGGCCCGATTTGAAGAGGTGTGCTTAATCTTGGTACGTATGCTTATGTCTGAGCACGAGCATAGGGATATCAATTCATACAGGACTGTTCACTTCGACAGATAGGCTACTGTAAAAAAAACTATGTGGTGGAAAATTTCTGCATTTATCAATGCGTGTCGTATTGGGTGTTTTGACGTTCGTGCCTAGGCCCGAATCTTTTAAAGCAGTGTGAGTGAAGGCCATGTCTGGCCAGCAGATGAGGAGAGAGGGGGATAACCATGCTTAAGTGTGGCATGGATCAACAGGGTCAAATGTTAGTGCACCCTAACACACTTAATCAGTGTGAGTGGAAACAGCAAATGAATTAGGTGGTAGGGAGTCTGCCTATTCACTCAGTGTCACTCAACATATCTAAGGTAAGAAATAGAGAAACCTGTGCAAAGATCTTGACCATCTTGGACTGGTGTGACGGACGGATCTCCAGGAACTCCCTCCACCACTGTTTAGCATAGACCAAGAACAGTCTCTCCTTTTCTGCTGTCCTCTGCCTCTCCAGGGATTGCTGCATGACAGATACACAGCCACATAATTCATAAATGACACAACCTTTATATCAGCTCTAATTGTGATGAGCCGCGTTCATGGAATTGGATTCTTTCATTGATAAATAAACAGAGGGACAGAGACACTGACCTGTGTGCTGATGATGTCAGGGCTCAGAGTGTTGTTGAGAGGAGGGTACAGCTCCAGACCAACAGTCAAAACACCGGCTGGGACTTTACATTCACTGCCCACACACACACACACACACACACACACACACACACACACACACACACACACACACACACACACACACACACACACACACACACACACACACACACACACACACACACACACACACACACACACACACACACACACACACACACACACACACACACACACACACACAGTTCTTTAAAGATCTTATATTTCTAGCATATGCTTGCTAATTTACAGTAAAACAGTTGTTTATCTTTAACAGCAGTGGCTCCCAGTCATCCATGGACTCAAATGATAAGTAATGAGTAAAGGAAGATATTGTTTTGTTTTTAAGTCAGAGTTTTTATATTTATGTTGTTTCACCATTGAGTATAATTGTGGTGTCATAGCGTGGGCTGTCAAAATAAACTACTCCTCTACTCTGCCAATGATATGCACTCCTCATTGTTGACCGTTTTAAGAACAAAGAGGTTAATAATTCAGCCAATGAAAGAATAATGACTCTGGCTCACCCACTCCCATCAGCTCCACAGCCAAGCAGCTCTTCCCATTGGGCGAGCTGAGGAGCGTCCTCCAGTCCAGGAAGTAGGAGGAGACCAGCGTGGTCTCACTGGAGGTGTCTGTCCTGATCAGCACCAGGTGAACCGGGTCACACATGGACAGCATGCCCGTCGCATCGGCCATTTTACTGCCTTCTCCTGCAGTGGCAAGAGTGATGGTGAGAATGAGAAAACTCTACAGATAAATAGGGATGTCACGATACTATCAATGGTAAAAAACTAAATAATGAATCCCATATACTTCAACATACACTTCTTTATTAAAAACAATTTAACATTATAAAGACAACTGTCCAATTTCCTTGCTTCATGGGAGTTTCTGTCGTATTTTCTGTGCCTATGAAGAGCTGTTTATTGTTATTATTCCATGCCGTCATGTAGGGCATGCACCTTCCAGATTAAGACTTGTAGGCGTAAATGATGCCCCTTTCAGTTCTGGAAGAATTGCATCCCCGGTACCTACGGTACTATAGAAAAATAGGTAACGTCACATTTTTTTTAATTTTGGTATTGACTGCTTTGGATAGTATTGGTTCTTGTAAAATCCTTAACAGATAATACATTACATTATAGCATAACAACTTTCTGTGCCCAACAGACAAACTGACTAACACATACCTAAGCCCTCTCTATGCATCTCTAGGAGGAAGCCTTCTTTCAGGTCCGGCTCACAGGCACAGGGCACCGACTTGGAGCGAAACCTCTGGTTGCGGAAGTGCACGTAGAGCGTGAAGGTAGAACACACCTGGCCAGGTAAAGGCTCTGGCTCCTGCAGGTGCTCCAGGAAGGCCTTACCCCCCAGCACTTGGAGATACAGGTAGCGCCTGGACGGGTCAATATTAGCTGAGACAACGGGAAGAAAAGTCTTCAAATAACTGTTCAAACTTTAAAGATGGAGTCAGGGATTGTGGAGAACGCTTGTTGTTAAAATCCCTTTTGGACAAAAACAGTGAATAATATCACCTGACGATCCGCTTCCTGTCCATACTGTGTGAACGCTGGAAGAAAAAATCCTTTATACACAGCCTAGGCTCTCTTACCCAACAGGCATGATGCTAGCTTCGGTGGGCCCTCTTTGTTTAAATACCAGTTTACAGACCCTAGGCTGTACACCAGTTTTTCTTTCAGCACAATGTACGTTCAGGAAACGGATCGCGAGGAGAAATTCACTGATTTTGACAGCAAACATTGTCCAGGATTGCTGACTCCACTTTTAACAAGGACAACCTGAGTGAACGAACATAGGCCATGCTTTCATGTTAGCTTATTTGGGTTTGTAAAGGGAGATCTCCTACTTTTTTCCAGCTTAATTCGATCCTTGTCAACAAAGTGAGTAGCAGGCTTTGGAGCAGGATGTCTCGTTTCTGCTTCTGTGGGAACTTCCTACCAACACACACCAATACAAAACGTTAGGATTCTAATGAGTTTCTCAAACACTGAAAATATTGAAGAACGTGTTTCACAGTCAGTTCTGAAGGCTTATTTTCAGATGTGTGGTCCGACCTGGGTGAAGTGTAGGTCCCTCATCACATCCTCTATGATGCCCCTGCGCTGCAGAGCATGGAGGAAGTCGGCCTCAGACAGAGATGTACGAGCTGGACCATGGTGGTGGTCCTCCCTCACTGTCTCTGCCAGCACCTCCCTGATCCTCCCATGGATATCCATCTGATGACACACAAGACTGAGCTCAGCACTGTCCTTTGATAGATCTTTCAGGGCTGTACAGTGCGACAGTTTTGATCGCATTTGCTACTGAAATTGATCACGTGCGATGATGAATACAAATCCATTCGCACTCGTGCGACAGGTTGCTAATGAGGAGAGGCTGTCTTTGAAACACATAAGAGAGCTGCACAACACTGCTTAGAGGGCTCTACATTAACACTCCAAATGGGGGTAAATGTAGACTTAGGCAAGTAAGTTATTGAGTCCACCCTCCACTTTGGCTGGTGAAAGATACGTGTCCTCGGGATCTGTGCTCGTGCAGCGATTCTAGGTATAAAAACTTCACCAACGGTGGAAGGAGACAGCATATTACCGCAGTTATTATTATTAATGTTATTATTTAATAACAGAAGGACATTATAATAATAATAATAATTCTGAATCAGCAAAAAATTGCAATTGGCAGGTTAGATTATTTTCTCTAAATTGCAATCAGTGCACCCCTATTAATTTTTCCATAATTATTACTGCACACACTAGGATATAATATTAATTGAGAATCTCAAATGAGACCAAGATAACATGCTCAAAGGTAATTAGAGCGAAATGTAAGGGTTAAGGTTATGCAAGTTTTCGATCATACTTTGTGTGCTATACCAAATTTATTTTTCTGCTACTGATTTTTTTTTTGCTTGCTAGCACCAGTGCTACCACCTAAAAAAATAAGCGTACAGCCCTGTCTTTATATCTTCTCAACACAAACTCATCATCATTTAAGGTTCATTGTGTATCTGTGGCTTTCGCCCAACCAACAACATATTCATAAAAATTCATACATTTTTAACTTAAAAAATATCTTTTAAATTTCACATAAAAAATCTTGTCTGTCGTCTGCGACAAAAGATTGCATATTTTTATAGGAACAGAGCCACCTTCCCGTTGTTCAGTAGGAAAAGGATTATTGAGGCAGTTTTTATGTCTGTCCTTGATTACGGTGATGTGGTTTATAGGCATGCATCTCAATCATGTCTTAACCCATTGATGACGGCTGCTGCGCGATGCCACATTGGCTCTCCTGCCTGATGCTGCGTCGCGCAGCATTATTACTTTATCTAATTTTCATGGCATTCCCAGCATAGAATGCACTGTCATTGGTTCAAATACACATGAGGTGGGTTTTGTTGATTTTTTTAAGACCACGTGACCACCCAAAAGTTGTGTGGTTTGCCAAAAATCATGTCAATCAAAAAAATAAAAAATAAAAAAATAAAACAAAATAATTAAAAAAATACGCCGGCTATGTCGGCGACGGAACAGTTAGTGGCGTTTGGTGCGCAGAATCAAGGTCTACTATAGACTACAGACGAAAATCACACAACACATTGCATCTATTTATTAACAATATTTAATAATTTTCTAATTCATCTCATTTTGACGATTTTTAGAAATATTTGTTGGTTTGTAAGCGCTAAGGGAGCATGTTTAAATAAAACCTGTGAACCTTAACTTTTAAATGTATTTTATTTCATGTTTCTATGTGCTACACAGGCTTAGATATTAAGGTTTTGGTAGACTTGACAATTCCTACTATTTTTTCAGAAAACCCTCAGGCATTAAGGACATGCATCCTAGATTGCCATAGTCATCAATGGGTTAAACTCCTAGACTCCGTTTTTCACTCTGCCTTAAGGTTCATTACAGGAGATGCTTATGACACTCACCATTGTCTTTTATATGAAAAGGTTGGTTGGTCCTCTCTTAAAGAGAGACGTGATGCACATTGGCATATTTTTATATATAAAGCCCTGACCGGAAAGCTGCCACTCTATTTGACAACAATGCTGCATATCTCAGATGGGCTTTATCAAACCCGCTCAACTGAAATGCTCATGTTATATGTTCCATACGCCCGGTCTGACCTTGGTAAGACTGCTTTTAGCCACAGTGCCCCTGACTCCTGGAACAGCCTACAACATCAAATTAAAATAAATACACTCATAACTGTTAACCAATTTAAAGTTATTATTTTGAATCAGCCCCACTCCACTTGTAACTGTTTTAATTAGGCTATTGTTCTATTTTATTCAATTGATCTGAATGTTTTAATTGTTGTTGTCTCTTTGTAAGCTTGTTGTGTATTCTCATTGTATATTGTGTATCTGTCTCGACGTCATTGTAAAAGAGGGTAACCTCAATTGATCTTTCGAGAATAAATAAAGGAAAATGAACTTTACTAGCTCTGACCCCTTCCCTGTGCTGCATGAAATAAGCAGTGTTCTAATTGCTAGCAGTAGGCCTACCATACTAGTAAACAAGTTACTAGGGAGAAATATTCATTTCCCAATTCAATATTCCTTTAATTCCATTTATTTACATTAGTAATTTATAATTATACGAATGTGCAGTATGTACTTATCGTGCTACTCATCACGACTATTTGAAACGGTAACCTTCTTCAGAGAGCAGAAGACAAGTTATAGGACAGTAGTAACAGTTAGGTGCCTTAGTGCGGAAACAACTGTCAACAAATAATGTTAACAATAATACACATACGTATTGTGTACAGCCGAACTTATAATAAGAAGCAACTGAGTGGTGCTTAAGTCTTAAAAATGATTGCACTTTTGTAAAAGAGCACGAATACATTAATTTCTTGTATTTTTAAATGGCAGTTGGCGTAATAACTTCACTTCAAGAACAAACTATGCATACCTTGTAAAGCACGAATATTAAGAAATATGGCACACAAAGTGAAACTGTTTGGCGACACTAACATGTAGCTAGTAAAGCGGTGTACTTGCTCACCTTGAGCAGGTGGTTGTGAATTATCTGCTTGAGCTCGGAGGCTTTCTCCGGAGGCAGAGACATGACAGGCGACGAGCTCCCCGGCCGGCTGCCACAAAGCTAGGCTACGTTAGCAACAGGGACAGGCACTAGCAGGGACGACAAACAACTGCAGTTTCTACGTTTGAGAGATATTTTCTTCTTTGGGAAAATTTTCCGTCTGTAACCATAGACTGCATGTCTGAAATACAAACACAAAGTACTCTGACAGGCAGACAGTGGACGACAACAACCAGTCCCTCTCCCTCAGTTCAAACTGTGGCGGAAAAGCAGGCGGGAACGCGGCTGCGCTAATGCCTGGCGACGGCCCTGCTTCAGACAGTTAGTTCTGTCCTAGAAACAACTATTACATAGAGGCTGAAACGTAAATGTTGATATATTTTATTTCAGCCAGCGTTCTTTTTATTTGTATTTAATTTCGATGGAAGAAATAGCCATAGCTTGCTCAGGAATAGTCTTGGGTGCTCTAATGTCGTCACAACCTGCGACCGCCTGCGACAACCACTAAAGGACCCTTTTGTAGGCCAAATTGTAGTTTGTTTTGCTAGCCCTTGTTAGACCCCTTTAACTGTTTTATTTTTATCAAATCACCCAGTTTTATGTTAACGCAAATTAAAAGTGTTCCTTTTTTCCTGCTGTACTTAATTCATAGCATTTATATAATTATTTTGTTTGTGCTACAAGAGGAAGACATCTGTGTTGTGTTGCTTTTTAAGTGGATCGCTCTGAACAAATCTAATGCCCCTTTCTTCACACACAGACCAAAGCCATCCCACAGACATGAGAAAATGAAATTACTGCAGCAGTCAATATGGACAAGGCCTATTCTTGAAATATTGAATCAATTCCAGGAATCCATGGTGAGAGGCATGCAGTCTGGCTGCATTGATTTAGCCCATGGTCACAATGAAATTATGACTGTATCACGACACAGCAGAGCAGGGATGAGGAGAGCTGTGTAAAGCTGCTTCACTGACACTGTGTCAAAGTTAACCAAACAAAAAAAAACACAAGGAGACGAGCAGGGTTTGGTAAAAAAAGATGAATGTTTTATTTTAAGAAGTGGTGTTTTGTCTGCTTCAAAACACCATCTGTCATGTTCTCACTGCAGCTCAGCAGTGTACAAAACTCCCCTGAAATCTTATGTGGAAAACAAGAATGAATGGAATGTTACGCTAAAACGTTATCTCTTTCTGGGTTAAAATGAGAACAGAGTAAAAAGCCAAATCCAACAGTGGCTCTAACAAGCCAACCAGAAATGCACTACTGTCGTCTCAAGAGCCAGCACGCTTGGTTGTGACCCGACTATGCTCTAATACATTTGCCGCTTCACACTCACACTTACTACAAACCAGCCAACGCAGCGCTAACATGTCACTCATGCTATGTGGGAAACCTTTATCAGTACTGACCATGTTAGAAAAAAATCTTGGAGCACACATTTGCCCTTTCATCTCCCAACTTCAAGGCACATTAAAAGCTATCTCAACCAGCAAACAAGCATGTACAGGCATGTGTATGCTTTCAGTCTGTCCTAACTGGACGCCAGTCAAAAGGTGCTCTGCTCCCAACGTCTAAATTGCACTATTATAGCTTTAAAATTGGTCCCAGTCAATTGAAAACCAATTTGGTGATACTACGGTTTTTAAATTAAGAAGTCACCCACAACGCAGTTACTTTTGACGATCATTTTTGTCTAATGCAGGTGTCTGTTAAGTCAGAGATCAAACAGAAAATATATTCCACATAATGGGAGTAAAAGGTTCATCATTAAACAGCTTGCTTGGCTGTTACCTAAGACAAAAATAATAAAATAATAAAACGGACAGCTTTGCTTTGGTTTCCTCAAAAAACTACAACAGTGGGATAACCTGAAAATACACACATGAACCCATCCAGTGGGTGAATAGACGTACTATGCGGCGGGGGCCGGCAGATCGTATAATCCATGTGACAAACCAAAATCTATGGGGAAAAAAACGTGCACGTATAACAAGAAATAAAAAAAGGTTAACATTCTACATTTAGCAGTTTGAAACATCAGCAGGGCAGCTCCCCATGAAGTGTCCAGTCACACAAAAAAATATATATATCTGGCCGTATTGGGATGCCCTGCTGAATGTGAATGGAAGAACAAGTGGTGCTCTGGAAAACCTCTAAATGCATGCATGAAATGCAAATTCCAATACAGAAAAAAAAATTAAAGAAATGCTGTAGCTGACCTGTAGACTACGCATCTGTGGTAGGATGGACAGTCCACACAAGTCATTTTGAAATGCAAAATGTAAAACGTGTCCACAGATGATCAACACATATCTGACCATTACAAATGATGAATACAAAAACAAACCTGTCAGTTTTTTTTTTTTGCTTTGTACTGCACCTTTAGTAAGTTTCTTTCAAAGCCATTTTGCTATGATACATTACATTCATCAACAGTGACAAGAAGGAAAAGGAAATGAAATCATCGTGCTGGCACCAAGATCCTGAGATGGTACTATTTTTGTTGAAGATCTTACATGAAAAATATACACACAATCATTTGATCTAGCGCTCCCGCATTTTGACTTTAAGAAATAAATACCCCTCAGTTATACATATTACCATCTAAATCTACTTAGGGAAAGTACCTAATCCCAGGTACTGGTGCAAAATAGGAGTCAGTTTTGAAGTGAGCCAGTGTTACTGGGAGTAGATCCAGCAGACCAGCAGGCCCACAGCGATGGCTGCCCCTGCTCCCACATTGAGCAGAATGGGTCTCCAGTACAGCCAGCTCTCCTGTTTCCTCTCAGAGTCACACAGTCTCTGTTTCATCTGCTGGACCTTCTGTGAAGTGCAGGCGATCCTCTCCTCACGGTGTCGCTTTCTCACACTGAAACAAGAGTCAGCTAAGGGTTAGTAGTCAGTAAACAACAGGCTGAATCATCTCAGGCAGAGTGCTGATGATGTGCCAGAGAATCAAAGAGTTATTACATAATGAGGGACCAAACTGTAGGAGGGAGGGTTGGAGATTAATTTGTCTGAGGTCTAAAAGTCATTTAAAGGTTATATTTAAGTGTGTTGATGGAAACAGAAACATGATACTGAGCTTGTAAAGCAAGCCTGTTCAGACTTTGGAATGCAAAGCAAATGTATGTTCACAGTTAATGGTGGAGTCAGTGATCTGGAGAATGCTGGTTGTCAAATTGACTGTCAAAATCAGTGAATATCTCCCCCATGATCAGCTACCTGTCTGTACGTGTGTACACACAGTGTGGCTCGGCGAGGCTCAGATCAGGTCAGCTCGGTTACACTAGATCTGGAGAGTGTCTCCACCAGTGACACTACAGGTAGGAGGGGTGTATACTGGACAGCAGAATATGGGTCAGAGTATAGAGCAATGGAACGACTTCAGTCAAGCCAGACGTCTTTGGTTCTTGCTTGGTCAAACCAGCGCTCCTATATTTAAGCCCCGTATTTTAAGACGGCTCAGGGCGAGCCAACAGGCACAGTGAGTGAACAGCGCTGGCCGCGTTAGTGACGTCACTATGGCGACATCGTAGCAGCTAAGTCCCTATGGCGACATCGTAGCAGCTACGTCCCTATGGCGACATCGTAGCAGCTACGTCACTATGGCGACATCGTAGCAGCTACGTCACTATGGCGACATCGTAGCAGCTACGTCACTATGGCGACATCATAGCAGCTACGTCACTATGGCGACATCATAGCAGCTACGTCACTATGGCGACATCATAGCAGCTACGTCACTATGGCGACATCATAGCAGCTACGTCACTATGGCGACATCGTAGCAGCTACGTCACTATGAGATTGTAGCAGCTACGTCACTATGGTGACATCATAGCAGCTACGTCACTATGGTGACATCATAGCAGCTACGTCACTATGACATCATAGCAGCTACGTCACTATGACATTGTAGCAGTGGGACACAGTGTAGCTCGCTGATTAACTCAAAGAAGAGGAGAAACATTACACAATAAACAGAGCTGTGCACCGACATTTATCCCTAAACACAAGACTCTCTTCACTCTTATCGAGGTGACTAAACACAACAGTTTAACACAGAAATGATTCTTTTTAACCAATCAACAGATGGCTGGTAGCGCAACGGAGTCCGCACCGCTCGGTGGAAATGAGGCAAAAGGGCCCCCCATAGCTATCAACATGCCTGGCTGTGTATTAACATAATATTTTTTTCAGTGCACACACAGTACAGACAGGTAGCGGATCCTGAGGAGATATTCACTGATTTTGATCAAAAGTAATCAAGTCAAGTGTTCTCCAGAATGGCTGACTCCACCTTTAACCTGATACCATTCCTTTTAGCAGTCCTGAGCCGTTACTTACCCAGTGTCCCCTGCCATGCTGTGGTCTTCAGTGTGTGGCTCTCCTGCCTGCAGGTGGTCTCCTGAGGCCTCCTGGGGCTCCGGGCTGAGGCCTGGCTGTCCGTTGGGCGTGCTGTCATTGAGGTGAGGTCTGGGGGGAGGTGGTGGAGGAAGGGGAAGCTCTGGCTCACAGTCATCTTCAGACTCCACTGTCTCAGTGATCTGCTACAGGGGAGGAGAAGGAAAGGTACGTTTCCCTACAACTTATGACTAGAGTTTTTTAGTTTATGTACTGTGATTCTGAGGAAACAATCAGCTGATTTCTCAGGTGCATCCATTCGGAAGACAGAAGTAGACACTGAGTCCTGACACTCTACCTGCTGTAAAGATACATACGTTCAATCTAATGCTTTAGAGTACAACAATCCCATGGCAATGGCACAGAGCAACAAGGTGTAAATCATCTTGTAAACAGCACACACATGATCCATGTGTAGCCTAGTAAGTGAGCTACCTGTGTGGGGGGGTAGTCTGTCAGAATGAGCCTGGCTCCCTCCAGGACAGCCATGTAGGAGAAGCGCAGCTGGTCTGGGGTCTGGATCAGGCCCATGCGGTACTCCCTCATGTCCAGTAGCACCTTGTGGATGTCCACTGAGGAGGGGTTCTTCCTCCGAGACATCTGGAAACAAAGGCTCAGCAGTTCAGCTTGTGTTGTCAGTAAATACTCCTTCAGACAGTGGTACCCAGGGCTAATCTCATAACAATGTGTAGTAATGCTTCAGGGTCAGGGTTTCCTGAATGATACCCGAGAACCCAAAGGTTATCTACTGTCACTGGGTATGGGTCGGGTCACTGTTAAAGGAGGAATCAGTGATTCTGGAAAACGCTTGTTGACTAAATCAATTTATGTCAAAATCAGTGAATATCTCCTCACGATACGCTACCTGTCCATACTGTTTCTGAGCTAAAAAGAAAGCTGGTGTTCATACACAGCCTTGGCTCTATATATTGTTATGTAAACAAAAGGTATGTAAAACAAGAGGGATCGCCATAGCTAGCAACATGCCTGTTTACAGGGCTTAGGCTGTGTATACATCAGATTTTCTCTTTCAGCGCGCACACACACACACACACACACACACACACACACACACACACACACACACACACACACACACACACACACACACACACACACACACACACACACACACACACACACACACACACACACACACACACACACACACACACACACACACACACACACACACACACACAAACAAAACATTTTTAACAGGCATTCTCCAGAATATTGACTTCACCCTTTAAGTTTGGTAGGTCTGTGGCATTATATGCAAAAGATTGGTTCAGAGAAGGCAAACCATCTGCTGTTAAGCACCTCATATCTACACACGGTTCGGACTGTACTCGCTCTTTGTTTCCCATGAGATTGATAACTATGAATCCAATGAATCTAAGAAGTTGATATACTGCTTTTTGGAGCAGCATGTGTATAACTGGCTGATAAGAGTAACTGAAAGGGGAACAGAGGGCTTATCTGTCCTTCAGGTAACATCAGTATTTTCACAATACAGTAATCAAAGCTTCTATTTAAAAAGCCATGGAAAATGTAGTACAGTTTAACAATGGAAAAACTCCATTGTTACAGTGTGGACAGTGTGGGTGTAGTTAGATCAGATTGGTCTGACCCACCATAGTCTATCTCACCCCCTTTTCACTGTTTGGGTTGAACCCATCCAACACTTTTGTGTTGGAATGCTTCTTATTCCTCCTATGATCCATTTGAGATCAAGGATCCTTTTAAAAGTAGTTATGCATGTGTACTTATCTCATTCAGTATGAATTTCTCAAGTTACAGATTTTGATTTAGTATTCACGGCCTGTTCATAAATAATAGTACTTGGTTATCTCACTTTACAAACCGTCTAATATTATGCAACGACCATGACATACATCTCATAGAAACAAAAAACTGCTCTAGAAAATGTGTAGTTCAGGCCAATACGATGACAAAGTATTACCTAGGAATATGCTGACACAAAGCCAATTTCCCCCCCAGGGATCAATAAAGCGTGTCTGATTCTGATGGAAAAGGGCTTCATGCATTTTAGTGTGATACCAACATGCCACAGCTTCTCCTTTCTTAGACGTCACTAAGTAGGTATAATCCTAACCTCAACATCTCATGTTACCCTCTTGCCATAACTTGAATTTCTTGAGAAACTCTTGAGTTTTCAACTTGAAACATTAAACCCATTGAAGGACTTCCTTGTCCTACTCACCAGAATGAGACAGGTGTCCACCAAGGCGAATGTCCCCGAGCGTCCGATGCCCGCGCTGCAGTGCACCACAGAGGGCCCATGCTCTGGCCCCAGAGAGCCAGACTCACGCACCTTCAGGAGGAAGTTGAGGAAATCTGCAGGGGACTCTGGGACTCCAAAGTCAGGCCACGTGGTGTAGTGAAAGTGGTAGATCTCCCTGGTCTCCCCCGTCTACAACAGAACACAACGTGTGATGTGGGCTATGAGGAGGAGCGTTGCATGGACAGAGTAGCAAGTGAATGGGCCGATTTCTTCCATTTTCACAATAGTTAGACTCAGTCAAGAAGATAATAGAGGTTAAAAGGTCTTTAGCTTGTTGCCTCATACACGGTTTCAAGACACTGCAACATTAACAATTCCTTTAACTGTGCGTGCATTTTTGAAGAGGAAATGGGTAAAGGTTGCTTTTTAGCTTAGCTCAATTACTGGTAGTCAATGGGTTACATTAGCCTGCCTCCGCAGACATTTAGATGATAATATTTACAACATCACAAAATGATGGGGGGTATACCATCATAGTAGCTAACGAAAGCCTAGCTCACCTGAATAAGCCAGGCTGATACTAGCGTCATCTCCCAAAAAGCCTCCAATGGTTCCACTAATGCAGGTCAGGCTTGTTTAATCAAGACTTAAAGCCAGGCCTGCTCAGTGCTTAGCCCTGCTTAGAGCAATCATATAAGCCTAAACTCTCACTGAATTAGGCCTGAATTATCCAAATAAGATAGGCTTTTCCTTAATCCTGCTTGACGGAATACCCCCCTGCTTGTTAAGTTGTCCATTTACCACGTAATATTGCAAGCTATATTATTTGCACTTTATGTCATTTTAAAAACAAATGAATACATAAAAATAAGATTTGCTGAACTGTTCCTTTACATAACGTTCAAAACCAATGAAGACAAGTCCCCCAGACAGATTTCTCCACTTTTTATTACAGACTTTATCTGACAGCTTGCCTCTCATGCTCACCACTGTTTTTTGCAGTTGGAGCACTCGGATTGTGTAATAGGAATGGTCCTCCTCAGAAAGTAGCCTGACAACAAAGCCAGTGTCTGTGAAGGACATCTGTTGCTCCTCCGTGGTGGGCCAGTACTGCGCACACTTTTCCTGTGGGGACAACCATGAATCAAGCTCAGTTTGGGACAGGAAGCCGCATGCCTTCCCAGTGTTTGGGAGGATGAGATGAGCCTAGATAGCCAGTTCCCACAAAGCATTGCAAAAGATTGAACCGACTCTAACCCTCAACCCTGATGCGAATAAAGGTTCCATGGCAGTTTTTAAACACGCGGTTTCCTCCTTATTTCCCTTGGGAATTATGCGTGGGCAGAATTTGTTTTCACAATCATTCGCTGATGGAGGAATGTTCCTCTGTGCTCACCTTAAGTCTCAGTTTACCACTTGTACATATGAGACAGATGTTGGAACATCACAACTAGTTTACAAGTCAATGCTGATCCAACATGCAACTTCTTTGATGAGGGAACTTAAAACCTCTATTACACACACACACACACACACACACACACACACACACACACACACACACACACACACACACACACACACACACACACACACACACACACACACACACACACACACACACACACACACACACACACACACACACACACACACACACACACACACACACACACACACACCAAAAGGAGACATTTTGTCCCTATTCTTTTACATGTACTTAAATCTTCATATATTCCATTTTTCTAAGATGATATGTATCTTTATTCCAAATATTACATTTCTTAATATAAACCATAGTTTAAGGGGATTGTGGGAAAGAATATCATGAAATAGATACTGAGGTCAGAGGAAGTGAATTGATGACGTCATTTGGTTGTGGGAAGTTCAGAGACGAGCAAAAGATGAACAACAATAAGCAAGTCCAAGTGGCATTTCTAAAAAAAGAAAAACAGACTATGGTATAGCATGTTCTTGGACGCATTGGCTTGAGGTGAACTGGTGGGGCATATATCTACAGCTTTTTCTGTACTCGTAGTTGACTATTTCGAAATATTTTAGTTATAAATAAACATTATAATTCATATAATTCATTAGAAATAAATATTACATTGTAATAAAAGCAAATTTGGTTGAAACTTGAAATGCTCCGTGTGTAACAAGGACATCTACAGACAAGATATGAGACCTGAACACATGTACAAGTTTCCCACGACTTCTGATTGAAACAAAGAACTCGCAGGGCATTAGAAATGCACTATTAGCAGGTGCTGAGGGTGTACTCACATTTCCCTTTTCAATGACTCGGTTGAGCATTAGCACAGCTTTGGAACACTGCTCCCAAATCATGAGCCAGAAGTGACCACAGGTGTTCCTCAAAGGGCCCTGTGGAGAGACAGAGAAGCATGGTATCATGACAAAAAGACAAAAGGATCAAATTACAAAATGACAACATTCTTCAGCAACGCTGACTTTGGCGTTTGCACTGCACCCGTACCTGAGAGAGAATGTAAGCTCTTTGGGCTTCTTCCACCATGACCAGACTTGCATTGATGTAGTCATTTTCACAGTTTTCAAGTTTCACCCGACTGTGGTCGTCTGAAAAAAAACAGGGGGTGAGAGATCATAAAGCCATCGTTACAAAAAAAAAAAGAAGAGGAAAATCCCGAAGATGTCATTCTCATTATACGGATTGGTCTCAAGAACTCACATGGACTGACGTCTCTGTAGCGGTTGAGATTCCGGTTGGCTGGAAGTTTGGCCACTTTGTAAGAGTATTCACTGGCTTGGTTACGGATCTCCTGTGAAGAGATGAAAAGTGAAAATTTAGGATTTATGACATTTTTTTTTTAAAGTTAAAGGAATACATCACCCATAGGGAACTGGCATTCTATCATTATAAAATCACTATTATAATATAATGAATGAGTTTTTTCTTCCCTCAGTCTTCCCTTGGCCCAGCTGTCCTGTTAATCCTAACCCTACATTTCCCATGTGTGATGTCAAACATGGTCAAATGTAGGTTTAGACATTTAGACCATAAAACACTCTTTCTGCCTTTTCTCGGGCTAGGATGAACCGATTTCTAAAATATTTGCACATATATACTACATAGGATCTCAGAGTTCAATACACCTTCATATTTCCACCGGTGAAGTAGGTCTTTAAGTGGACAACAGCAATGGGAGACACACTGGTGATGATGTGATGTACATAGACATACGCCTCCTGCCTGACTGAAGTGCTTGTTTCCTGTAATACTGGCTGCAATGATATAATACCACACACAGATAAAAGGCCTTCTCCATACAGTACATCTTTTGTGCTTGAGTCATTGGAACCGTCATCTATGACCGACAAGTACGACTCTGCTTTGTTCCAATAGTCATTTGTCGAATTACTGTATTGTGTGTGTGTCACATAGTTTTTTTATTATGTGAACGGGGTGCAGCCAAAAGAGGATCTCCATGCCTTTGCTGGACAATAGCTTTGTTATTGTTGTTTACTTAGCAACTAAAAAGGAAAATAAAACATGACGAAAACATGATAGAAACATCTGCACATCTCACTCAAGATGTGACCATTAATTAGCAGTTGTACAGCTTTAATTCCTTCAGTTCCCAGAGTAAATGTAAGCTCCATTCTGTACTGGCTCAGAAACTTTATTCATTCTTTTACTTTTCATGACTAAAAAAACATTATAAAGCATTCACTGCAGAACAGCATATATCCTGAAGCTCGCCACCTCCTAAGGTCTTTAAAACTAACTTAAAATATCAGCTGGGAGGTTCTTTCTTTTTAAAATCAGATGTATTCATGCACCCATGACTCAAGACACTGTATTTAGTGAGGGGATGATGTTGGAGCCAATTCCCCACACGTATTGATGTTTTTCCCAGAAAGCTATTTATGTATAAAGAGACTTTATTCAAACATTGTTAATGCTTTATGCCAAAATATTGTATTTTTCTATATTTATCTGTAGTGATTTGAAGTGTGTGTTGCCAAGACAAGTCCCAATCGACTGTTAATAATGCAATAAAGGATTGAATCCTTAATCTATTCTCCCAATAGAAGCACAGGATAACTGCACAATTATACACATCTTCTTTTAAAGAATGAATTATAGCACATATCACTTTCTGTATCATTGTACTAAACATTTACTCTTTATATTCTTTGACTTGCTTTTATTTAAGTTATTTATGTTTGTGTATTTTTTAATTACTTAATTTATTATGTGCATCATCAGAACACTCAAGTGTATGTATAAAGATTTATTTATTTGATAGGGACAGAGCACTTTAGCTAACAGCATTACAAATACAAGATGTAAACATGCCGGAGTTAGCAAACATGCTAATTTAAATCCGTAGTCCCAGCAGTAGTTTGGTTCTGCATGTGACAAAAGAACTGATGATAAACAAATACAAATAGAATAGAGAAAATACATTGTATTACACATATCAGGTTAAGGCTTTGTGGTCTGCCTTGCCATTGTTTAAGATGGTTCTTTAAAGTAGAATATATAGGGCATTCTCTAATTGCAAATGCAAGGCTATTCCAGTATTTACTTCTCTTTAGTGACAGCATAAATACTCCTGACGACCCTCTGTGCATTTAAATGAGGTGCTGCAAATGAAGCCAATGCATAGACTTAACATAAGCACATTTAATCATTTTAAAACTCTCAAAGCTCAATCAATTCTATATTTTCTCTCATGTTACAATGTTGAAATGAGAGATTTGTTTTTAGATCGAAAACGTTTATGACTTCCCTGAAGAGTGATTGTATTGGTTTAAGTGATGTGCTTGTAAATGAAGCAGTACTCAATGTGCCATAGAAATATCATTGAGTGTAAAAACATAAATGCAGCATTAACAGTCCGTCACATATGGCCTGATATGCTTTAAATGTTGTAAATTATATATAACAGTGTTAGACCCTTTTTGCATGTGTCTTTTAAAAGGTTTATTGTACAGTCCAATGTAACCCCAGAACAATTGAAGTCACGTAGGCCAGGTAGGTGAATCAGAATAAATCTGATTCTGATTCTAATCTAGCTGCTGTGGTAAAATGCATAATCTTCTTTAATCTATAATCTCATTGTTTACGGTGTGACACCGCTATTTTAACTTTGACTGTTTCCACCACAGTAACTTGCAAACTGTGTGTAACAGGGGGGGGGCTAGTAAACATCTTCATTTACATTGTCCCCTCCTCTTAGTAGCTGCATATTACGGGGCCGTGGCTAAAGTTAAAGCACAACAAAGAATATTATAAACTAAACGTCGGACGCTTTTAGACAGCTGGTGGTGAAACACATGCGCCTTTCTCTGGAAGTCCTGATGAGTTCTCAGAAACTGCAGCTGACGTCTGCTAGCGTCAGCCTGCATTAGCTTACCGAGCTCACTGTGCCGCCGCTGCACGTTTTCCAGCTACGGAAGTCGGCGACTACTAGCCCAGAGAGCTAGTTTTTCATTCGTGTTAACCAAGTACACAACACTACAGTATAGCACCTGAACAGTGTGATGAAGTCTACAAGATAACACGGCTGAATGAGTCGCATAGGCGACTAAAAGTAACCAAAAATCCTGGGGAAGGTGTCCGACGGGCTAGCTATCAAATTAGCTAGCTAAGTAAGTTAGCAACCGATCGTCATAGAAACACGAGAGGCCCAGTGTCCCGACTTACATTGTAAAGGTTCTGCCATCCCATGGACGAGTCAATGTCTTCAAATTCCTGCTCCATTGTATTGCGATTAGTGCCCCGAGACACTTGGTAGATGATCACAGAGTGTTTGCAGCACCGTTCACTGAGTTAGTCCTTTCTGTAAGCCATCTACACAGCAATATGTGTGTAACCCTTGGGATCCCTGCGGGGAGTCTGCTGCTGCTGCTCCTGCACAATACTGCCTGCACGCGCATACGCGCACTCACTGGGGTTGCCAGTTACGTGTTTATCTCAACCTACCCAAAAAAAAAAAATAAAATAAAACATTCGACTTACTTACTGATTTGCGTGAGTATAAGCTTCGACATTAGCATTGCAGCCAACTTTATTTATGTATTAGTTGAAGATAAAGTTGATTTTTAAAAAATATTTTTTTCACATTAGACAACAATTTTAAGAAAAAAGATATATTAGCATGCACTATATATGAACATTTTACAATCACTTTTGTCTACAGCCCTTTCGTTTAAAGTTGCTCGTTATGAGTTGCACACTTGTTGCAATATAGATTTAGGTAAATATCCTGCTAAATCTGGCAACCCCGGTGACTGGAGGAGGACTGTTTGGTCAGAAATGTAGCTGTTATTCGGCAGAGTAAACTAATTTAATATTGCAGCAGCTGTGCGTTTTATTGTTTCCCTTCAAATTACATGTCTGTCGTTTGGTTCGACATGTGCTGTTCCAACATAAAAGTTATCATAAAGTACTAGAAACATGAAATACCCACTATAGGATTTACCCTACCTAAAACTGATGTGAATGCGCCCCTCTGTGGTCATCACCGGTGCACTGCACGCAGACACACTCTGCACACACGGGACGAGGACCCGCCAAACATACACATAAGCAGACACATGACACGCAAGCTAGGACACCAGTAGCTAATGTTGCTCGCATATTGTGGTCTGTAATCATGTTTGTAGCGCGTAGCATCGCTGCAGACCATAAAGACCTTATTCACGATGTTTCGTATGACTTCCACGGCCGGAGAATGGCAACCTGCTCCAGCGACCAGAGTGTCAAGGTAATGTTGGTGAAGTTGGCTAATGCTAGCGTTAGCTGTCACCGCTAGCTTATTAGCAAACACTACATTATCAACATCCTCAGCTCACTGTTGAATTAAGTCTCTCCTAATTGTCCATATGTCACCATATGTTGAAATCAATATAGTTAAACCATTTGCTTAATACACCTTTCAACGTCGAAGGCACCTTTACTTTTCTAAATTTAGCCGGTTGCTAGCCATGGTATCTGCAGCATACGAGATATCCAGGTTAGCTGTGTACACAGTGTAATTGTGGAAACTTGGCTGCTATCAACAAAATGTGTTTGAAATACCCCTTGCGTGTATAGTACACCAAATTCAGGTTCACAAAGTGAAAAGCTGAGTGTCTTATGTTGCCAGCATAACAAGCGTGCACACATGTGATGTACTTTAATATCGTCAATATTTGTCAGCATTGTCCCATATCTTTTTTCTCTTTAGGTTTGGGACAAAAGTGAGAACGGAGAGTGGCATTGCACAGCCAGCTGGAAGGTAAACCACCGACCCCTGCTTGATCCGTTTGAACTGCTAACAGCTTTCCTACTAAAATATCATGTTATAAGCTGCTGCTTGTCTAATGGGATATTACATTTGCTTAGTTTCCTTTTACCTTCATCTTGTACTCTTGTTTCTCTTGAGGATTGCTGGTGTTCACTGTTCAATCTCTGTTCTCTTGTGTGCAGACACACAGTGGATCAGTGTGGAGAGTGACCTGGGCTCATCCAGAGTTCGGGCAGGTTCTGGCTTCCTGCTCCTTTGACAGGACTGCTGCTGTGTGGGAAGAGATTGTCGGGGAGTCGAATGACAAGCAGAGAGGACTGAGCCACTGGGTAAGTACAACTGTAGCATTTCTGAATCAAATAAATGTATTCATTTAGTTAATGAACTTCTGCAGTAATTCATAATAATGGAACCCAGTATGGTGTCCTTATGATAGTTAACCCTATGAACATGAAAACCCTAATTCCACACAGCGGTTCGGCACTGCTCGGCACACGTTTCTTTGTGTTTCCACTGTGAAAAGTTGGGAAAGGTGCTGAAATAAGCATACCATGCGGCACCTATTTTTGTTAGCTTTTCGTTGGGGTACCAAGCCAAAGGGTCCCAGAAGGGTGAAGCTTCATGCTGCTGTCCCTTCATTGGTCACCAGAATGATCTTTTCTGTGCAGGAGATAAACCGCAGTGTGTTGTCACCTTGGCAAGAGTGTAGAGTCTTGTGTTAAGAGTGAAATGTCAGAGCGCAGCTCTCTGTTTACTGTTTGGTGTTTTCCCTCTTCATTGAGTTAATGAGCGGGCTACACTGTGTCCCGACAAAGAGAAGGTACCGTCGGTAGTGAAAACCCGAGCCAAATCTAGGGTGACCGTGCCCTGCTGTGCCCAACCGAACTGTGCTGCTCAGTGGAAACGAGGCAATAGTCTACTGTTCTGACCCAAGTATTCCACATTGTTCCGTTGTAGATAAAGAGAACCACACTGGTGGACAGTAGAACCTCTGTGACCGATGTGAAGTTTGCCCCTAAACACATGGGCCTGATGCTGACTACGTGCTCTGCTGACGGAGTGGTGAGGATCTACGAGGCTCCTGATGTCATGAACCTGAGCCAGTGGTCCCTGCAGCACGAGATCTCCTGCAAGCTCAGCTGCAGCTGCATCTCATGGAACCCGTCCAGGTGAGACTCTGGGGCTTGCTTTGTATCAAAAACTTTTTAGATATGAAAAGATATAGAGGCTTTCCAATTCTTCTTCGTTTCCAGTCCCAGCTGTATTGCACCAGAAAAGTGAATAACCATAGAATCCGGTGTATAAGACACACTTTTAGTTTTTTCCAATCAGCGAACAGAGCGAGTGGCTGAGAACGATGGCGTCAAAGTTGCGCTCCAGTTTCAGTTGAATGCTGCATTCCTTTTATACTCGGAACTCGGAAATTTCCGACTTGGTAGTTCCGAGTTCCGACCTGTCTGTGTTCCAGTGCATCTGCTCGGGAAAGTATGGACGCCTACAACCTTTCTCATCCAAATAACTAAACGTTAGGCTCTAGCAAGTTACCATTGCCAGGTAGATCCATAGACTATAATATGTTGTGAAGTCGGAAATTTCCGATTTCCCTGTACAACTGGAACGCACCTTCAGAAGCCGGCTCATGACATACGTCACGCCCAAACGCTATGCAATTGGTTGGCTAATCCAGAGTGGCACTGAGCAGATCCAATAGTTTTAAACTTCAACAGACACCCGCCTCCAAGTGAGTGAACGTTTGCCAATTACAGCAGTTCCAGACCTTCTGTACAAATGAAATGAAGTACGATGGTCTGGTAGTACCAGGCTAAGAGTGGGGTGCGTCTTATGCCAAATCCGACCTCACACCAGACAACTTCTCACACGATTTGACAGTCGAACACCATTTTCCAATGTCGGAATTAAATCTCAAGAGTCTTGGCTCTAGTTGTGGCGCGCATCCGTAATCTCAGTCGTTTGGTGTGAGGTGGTCAAATAACAACAGGATGTCCCCCGCTCGGTCTACAATTTTTAATGAACTATTTTTTTATTTCCTTAATCACAATGGTGTTTGCAGTTTTTAACGTGTTCAGGCATGCCACATGATAAGGGCATACACTGATTTATATTTACTTGTTTAAGATAAGAGTCCATACAGTCCACTTCTCCTGCTAATTTTTTAATTTATTTAACTGAAATCACTGTTTATCCCTGGTAAGTCTTTTAAAAGTCCTCTAGTGTGTGGTAGGCTTTATATGCCTGTGCCACCAATATACCAGTATAAAATGCAGAGGGATTTTAATGTGCTGCGGTAATTTACCCAAAAGATGGCGCTATATTCAACTTAAAGGCCTACTTCACCGGTTGGAATATGAAGGTGTATTGAACTCAGATCCTATGAAGTATAAATGTGCAATTTTTTAAAAAATCGGATCATCCTAGCCTGAGAAAAGGCAGAAAGAGTGTTTTATGGTCTCACTGTCTAACCCTACATTTCTCTTTCTGTGATGTCACAGAAAAATGTAGGGTTAGACAGTGAGACCATAAAACACTCTTTCTGCCTTTTCTCAGGCTAGGATGATCCGATTTCAATTATTTTTGCACATTTATACTTCATAGGATCTCCGAGTTCAATACACCTTCATATTCCAACCGGTGAAGTAGGCCTTTAAGCTTTGTCATAGACATTGCCTCATCAATGATCGGTGTGTGTGTTCTTTATGAAGCAGCCCTGCAGGCTATGAGAATCAAATAACCGGAATAAAATAGGTTATCTATCTGTATTACTGTATTTAACGTTAACAGGATAGTTACTCTCCCAAATTCTGTGGACTATTTCCAGAATATGTGAACACCTCTCACACTGACAATCTCCTGCTGTGTGCTGCATCGGTGAATAGGTAGATCTGCACTTTCTCTGTGTCCGATTCTGCAGATATTTTTGGAGTGCATGTGTTAAAGAAATGGCTTAGCTGATACAATTCTGTCAAACTCCAATGAGATCCATGATGCCAGTGATGAGAAGGCTGATAAATGGATAACTTATTAAAAAACACATTTTATTTTATTAATACCTGTGTTTTCCCTACTTTGACAAGTCAAAAGTTCTGCTGTGAAAGTGGCGTAGTCTTTTGGATCTGAAATCGAATAATTTTTAGAACTCACTCACTCACTCACTCACTCACTCACTCACTCACTCACTCACTCACTCACTCACTCACTCACTCACTCACTCACTCACTCACTCACTCACTCACTCACTCACTCACTCACTCACAAAGCCCTCTGAAGCGACCTCATGTTGAAGGGGCAATCATGTGTTCGTCACAGTGAAACATTTGGTCAGATGTGTTTTATTCACTACTGAGGGCAGTTCAAACATTCTGGTAGATCAGTGTCAAATTCCTGACATTCTTTAACTTGACCTTTTTGAAATACGATGTTTTTCTGCTGCTGACCTCTGAACCTGAACTGTGACTCTCAACAGCCTGTCAGATAACACAGTGGAGTTTAAGGATGTGTAAGTGTAACCCTGTGTTGTTTCTTCTCCTCAACACACAGCTCACGTGCCCACCCGCCTATGTTTGCAGTAGGGAGCGATGACAGTAACGTTGTAACCTACGGTGGGAAAGTTCAGATCTATGAGTACAATGAAAACACAAGGTAGGTCTTTGTCGTACTTTTATAAATAAAGAATTGAACACTATCCAAAACTATGTTTTTTGTAAGGATTAGATTAGGCAACTTTATTGATCCCAAGAGGGGCAATTAATTTGCAGTTACCACATCCACAATCACACCAACAACATGTCACTAGCACAAACAGAAGTTGAACAGTAAGGTAAGGTTAATGAGGTTGAATAAATAAGAATGAAATAAATAGCAATACAATAGATAATGAATACACATTGTTACATGTATTATCATGTAAAGGTACTGACACATTTTTTTCATTTGAAATGACTACCGTCTGAGTTTAATAACATGCTGAGGTTGGCTAATTAATAATTCTTACAAATGTTTTTTTTGAATGTTGAACAGGAAATATTCCAAAGCTGAGACGCTGATGACCGTCACCGATGCGGTCCACGACATAGCGTTTGCCCCAAACCTGGGGAGATCTTTCCACGTGCTCGCCATCGCCACCAAAGATGTCAGGATCTTTAAGCTTGTGCCTATGAGGTGACTGATTCCTGTTTTTTTTTTTTTTAGCCTGCTGCATTTCACATGTCACTGCATCCATGTCATGTGATTTGATGCACTGCTGCAGCTAATACCACTTTAAGACAGTTCAGAGTCAGTGCAGTTACATGGGACAACTAGATTGGATTAAGACATATACCGAACTTGCCACTCTAACTCGAGTATACATAGCCTTTCAAATATTTGATAAATGGCCGGAGCATTGCTGACTCCGCTATACTAGGTGGCGCTGTAGTCCTTTCAACAAGTGGTTATAAAGCCACGTCCGGTTCCTTTCCGGCAACAACACTACTATTTATTACGTCGTCTCCGTCCACCTCCTTGTGAAATCCTCCGCAGGGATATGCGATATGCTATCCCGTATACATGCAGGTAGAATGCCGGCTATGAACGAGTTATCTAGGTGTTCTTATCCGACTTCTCTTGTGCGTTATTGTGCCGATTTGTGTCCGAAGTAGATCAGATAAAGGTGTTTACATGCATTTTACAAGTCCCGTTGAAGTCTTATTTGTTTATTTACCCGATTATGAGTCTGCATGTAAATGCACTAAGTGACAGAAATGAGAAGGTTCCATTATGTCACTGAATGTTCCCTGACTCTGATACCATCCAATAGGAAGGAGAGCACGTCTACGGGACCCACCAAGTTGGAGGTGCAGATCGTGGCTCAGTTTGACAACCATAACTCTCAGGTGTGGCGCGTGAGCTGGAACATCACCAGCACTCTGTTGGCCTCCTCTGGGGACGACGGCTGTGTTCGCCTCTGGAAAGGTAGTAGTCACTCTTAGCTGCACTCGATGACTGTCTGCCGTCTTCTTATTTTAGTTACCGCTGTACGGGAAGTTATTTTATGTGTAACATGTATAAACAATTGTGTTTTTCCAGTGAGTAAAAAGTTGTACTCACCAGGTTTTAAGTGACTTTGGTCCTATTTCCAGCATCAGGAAATACAGGTCCTTCTCATATAATTAGCATATTGTGATAAAGTTGATTATTTTCCATAATGTAATGATAATAATTGAACTGCCACTGCTGCCCTGCTTCTGGCCCTGAAGATGTCTGTGTGTAAATGTTGTTGTTGTTGTTGTTGTGTTGTCCTGCTTGTTGTTTTTTATATGAGACCAAAGACAAATCTCCACACCGTGGACAATAAAGAATTAACTAACTAACTAACCAACTAACTAACTAACCAACTAACTAACTAACTAACTAACTAACTAACTAACTAACTAACTAACTAACTAACTAACTAACTAACTAACTAACTAACTTTCATATATTTTAGATTCATTGCACACCAACTGAAATATTTCAGGTCTTTTGTTGTTTTAATACTGATGATTTTGGCATACAGCTCATGAAAACCCCAAATTCCTATCTCAAACAATTAGCATATCATGAAAAGGTACTCTAAACGAGCTCTTAACCTAATCATCTGAATCAACTAATTAACTCTAAACACCTGCAAAAGATTCCTGAGGCTTTTAAAAACTCTCAGCCTGGTTCATTACTCAAAACCGCAATCATGGGTAAGACTGCCGACCTGACTGCTGTCCAGAAGGCCATCATTGACACCCTCAAGCAAGAGGGTAAGACACAGAAAGACATTTCTGAGCGAATAGGCTGTTCCCAGAGTGCTGTATCAAGGCACCTCAGTGGGAAGTCTGTGGGAAGGAAAAAGTGTGGCAGAAAACGCTGCACAACTAGAAGAGGTGACCGGACCCTGAGGAGGATTGTGGAGAAGGGCCGATGCCAGACCTTGGGGGACCTGCGGAAGCAGTGGACTGAGTCTGGAGTAGAAATATCCAGAGCCACCGTGCACAGGCGTGTGCAGGAAATGGGCTACAGGTGCCGCATTCCCCAGGTCAAGCCACTTTTGAACCAGAAACAGCGGCAGAAGCGCCTGACCTGGGCTACAGAGAAGCACTTTTTTCGGATGAAAGCAAATTTTGCATGTCATTCGGAAATCAAGGTGCCAGAGTCTGGAGGAAGACTGGGGAGAAGGAAATGCCTGAAGTCCAGTGTCAAGTACCCACAGTCAGTGATGGTCTGGGGTGCCATGTCAGCTGCTGGTGTTGGTCCACTGTGTTTTATCAAAGGCAGGGTCAATGCAGCTAGCTATCAGGAGATTTTGGAGCACTTCATGCTTCCATCTGCTGAAAAGCTTTATGGAGATGAAGATTTCATTTTTCAACAAGACCTGGCACCTGCTCACAGTGCCAACACCACTGGTAAATGGTTTACTGACCATGGTATTACTGTGCTCAATTGGCCTGCCAACTCTCCTGACCTGAACCCCATAGAGAATCTGTGGAATATTGTGAAGAGGAAGTTGAGAGACACCAGACCCAACACTGTGGATGAGCTTAAGGCCGCTATCGAAGCATCCTGGGCCTCCATAACATCTCAGCAGTGCCACAGGCTGATTGCCTCCATGCCACGCCGCATTAAAGCAGTCATTTCTGCAAAAGGATTCCTGACCAAGTATTGAGTGCATAACTGAACATAATTATTTGAAGGTTGACTTTTTTGTATTAAAAACACTTTTCTTTTATTGGTCGGATGAAATATGCTAATTTTTTGAGATAGGGATTTTTGGTTTTTCTTTACTTTTTTGCCAAAATCATCAATATTAAAACAATAAAAGGCTTGAACTACTTCAGTTGTGTGTAATGAATCTAAAATATATGAATGTCTAATGTTTATCAGTACATTACAGAAAATATTGAACTTTATCACAATATGCTAATTATATGAATTTATTTACTGTATTAGAATTTTACATAAAACCAATCAGAAAAAAGTATATTCTAATATTTTGAGCTACTGGATTTTGGATTTCCATGAGCCTTTATCTACAAGCATCAAAATTAAAACAAAAGAAAGGCTTGACATTTTCCATTTTTATGTGTCAAAAACTTCTTCAAAATATTAAGTTTTTTTTTATGCACCTGTACATGTACACTTCAAGTGAGCAGCAGCGTGTGGCTTTATTACCTGTAAAGCTGTGTTCCCATAAAGCCGATGCTCGCAATGCCTCTCGCTCCCAACGCCTCAAACGTGGCGCTTGAACATATTTTGGTTAGTTGAGTCTATAGCGCCTATATTCCCTCCTGCTATTTTATTTCCCCTACTCAACCATAGCTGAGATCAGACCTGGCACAACAGTGTGCATTTCAGCACAAAAACAACAACAACATGGCCAGCAACTGTGCCAAAAGACAATAAACAGCGACTGAACGGCACAAATAGCCTGGCATTAAAACTGCACTGCATAAAGACCCATGCCACTCGGAAATACACACAATTAACAGCAAGGCTGCAACATACAAAACACATTTACAGCAGCATTGTGTGTGCAGCGGCACAAAATAAAGGCAGACATTCCCCTACCTGTGCGTACAGGGCGCTGTGTCTGGTGGAGGTGAACACCCTTACTTCACTGTACTTGTTGTGAAAGTCCACACAGACTTAGCCGTCATGTTTGGGTTCACAATATCCTCCAGAGCTGCACATAACCGACTGAGTTTAATGCTAACTGGTGCTAACTTGTTTTATTCGGCTAAAGCACAGCCGCACAGCTTATTCACTGAATTAACCAGGAAGCCCAATCTCCTCACTCACTTTCCCCAAGTCTGCTCTTTCTTGTAGAACCCCCGAGCGGCTGTCATAAAGCACTGGCTGCCCACACAGACATTTTTCTCCCCCGTGTTTCTCAGCCTCTGTGTACACTGTCGTCTGTGTAGATGTCAGTGACGTCAGGTCAATCTCCAAGCTGATTGGCTATCGCCGATAAGTGTCACGCTTCAACACGATGAAAAGTTCAATATTTTCAACTTCACGCGGTGAAGCGATTGACGCGTTGGAGGCAATAGAAGCGATATGGCCAATGATTTCCTATGTAAATCTGCTTTCATCACGATCATCGCGTTTCCCTGTTAACACACCTTAAAACCTTTTACCAAATCGTTAACTTCTTGCTATGAAAAGTTAAGCTGTTGATCAAAATCAAATTCTTCCATCAGTATTAACCCTCTGGTTTGTATGATGTGCTTTGATTGACTCCGTGATCATGTTCTCAGCCAGCATGAACACTGATTTCTTCCTCCTGCGTCCCTCTGCAGCTAACTACATGGACAACTGGAAGTGCACAGGCATCCTGAAGGGAGACGGCAGCCCGCTCACAGGCTCGTCAGGCCAGCCCACAGCCATGAGCACGGTGGTGGGCTCCTCAGTCCAGACCTCCCAGAACACTCTCAACGGGATGTCTGCAGGAAGGTAGGTGGTGTGGTGCGTCCGCCGCCACTCACCCCAACCTAGAGCCAGTCAGAACTGACACCTTCTAATGCCTCACACTGACTGGGAATGACTGCAGCTACTCACTACCCCCCGGGCCTAGCACTGACCGAATGTTGCACTCACGCAAAGAGCTTGGCTTCCAGCATAGACTGGTTGTGGAACATGGAAGCCTGTGGTGTTCGTGGAGGACGATGTGTTGTGGTGTGGTGAATTTCTTTTTTTATTTGTTATTATTAAATAATTTCCTGTTGATTTATACTGATGCATGTTGTAAAAAAGAGTGGTTTCATATTTCCACTTTGCATTGTCAGTATTTGCGCTAACACCATTTTTTTTTGGTATAAAACATAAAATAAACCTGTTTGTATAAATTTGATATGTGACTTTTATTTCAGATTTTAGGGCTGTTTTTTCGGATATACAGCAGCAGCAATTTAGATTAGCTTCAGTCTGGTGCATCTCACCATTTCAAAAATGTGATGACTGTTTTCTGTTTGAGGTGACCAATCAAATCAAAACTTAGTAATACATTTCTCAATATTGACTTCATTCCACTTCATTTTAATGTATCTTTTCTTAAGAAACTATTGCCAATCTCTTTGCTGAGCCGATGAACAGCTTTAAATAACATTATTAACCATCTGTGTTAACACAGTGAAAGTAATGGCTTTAAAGAGAGACAATGGAATGTACAAAACTAATGAAGAGCTCTACCAGAACTTAACCAAGGAGCAGGATGCTCACACACAAAGCCCTACCTCGACAGCTTACAACATGGTCAAATTCACCCTTTGCCTCTCTGTCAACTCATCCACTCATTAATGCTGTGCTCGCTCTTCAGCAAAAGTTACATAGCCTTGCTTTAAATAAACAGACATTACCATTTGATATGAGAAACTTTGTTAAAAATGCCATTGGTTGGGGGCGCCCTTAGCTCAGTTGGTATGGCGTCCCCCCCGGGCTGGGCCCAGCAGCAGACCCGTGCTCGATTCCCACCCGCGGTCGTTCTCTGCATGTCACTCCCCTCTCTGCCCCATTTAACCTCTATCTCTGCACTCTGCACTATCAATAAAGCATAAAAATGCCCAAAAAATATATATATATAAAAAAAAATCCATTGGGAAAAACTGCTGACACAGAGTTGACATGTGGCTGTATTTATGTTGAACTTAATCTAACTTCACATAACCTCTGCATTTACATCTTGAGTAACTCAAGACCTGTGTACATGACACTCTAATCAACAATTCTGATTAACTTTGCAACCAACTTTGATTATGTAATGCATTTTGTAAAAGTACGTATTCCATGTTGACAAAAAATTGAATGGGAGGGGGGTTTTGTTGAAGTAATGTGGTGTTGTACTGCTTGTTGCATGCAGGATTGGCAAGAGAGCTCCCTTTGCCCCTCCCCTGCGGCAGCTGACCTCTCCAAAGACATACCAGCATCCTGCATATTATTACTAATGTCTCCTCTGCGTCAGCTGCCATTTGCCCTCGTGTTAATGCATTTGAAATATGTGTGTGAGTCATGTCTTATTACTGAATACTAAGTTGGGTATGAATGGTTAAGGGGCGCTGTTTTAGCATGAACACTGCATGGATCTGTCCTTCACAGCTTCCACTTGGTTTAAACCTCAGCGTGTTGTTTACCAGTGGTTCACCTCTTTTAAAGGAATAGTCCAACATTTTCGCCTCACTCTCAAATTCAAGACAAGGTGACGAAAACCATTCATTTAACTGTGCATGCATTTTATGAAAATGAACTAGGCAAAGGTCAATCGTCACTGATTAGCATTTCACAAATACTAGAGCGCAACATAACATGGTAAATAAACAATTCCCAACAAGCACACAGGGCCATTAGTGATGTTATTGTAACGTTTTCCTTCATGACTGTTGGTGGAGGCAGGCTACTACTTCCCATTGACTACAGTTATTTGTGATAAGCTAATTTAGCGTTAAGCCACCTTTTGCCATTGTCTTCTTAATAAAATGCACCGTTTAAGGAATGGTTTCTGTCCACTTGCCTTGAACCTGAAATTGAGGTAACAAGCTAAAAAAATGTTGAACTATTCCTTAATACACCTTTATAAAATATACCTTTACTGTCTGTCATTCTCCTATCCCCCCTGTTTTCTTTTGTTTAGTTTAGTTTTGTTTCTGGAGCATACATGCATCCCTTCATTTAAATCTCATTTCCACTTTCTTTCATGTTTTTCCTCTCTATGTCTTCCACTGTCACTGTCTTCTTCCCTGTCCATGTATCCGTGGTCTATGTCTCCTTCCATTTTGTTTCTTGTCCCCCCGTTGCTTCAGGTATTTCTTTCCTCCTCTGGACCCTCCCAGAGAGGGGAGCAGGTACGGCCACCTGCTGCCTCCCTCCTCCCTCATAGAGCCCTGTGACACTGAGCCCTGCACTCAGCCACAGCAGCAACAGGCTCTTCTGCCCCACAGATTCTCCTCTAGAGCCCTGCTGCTGCCCTTACCAGAGGCTGATTGACAATGATTTTTGGGCTGTTTTAGCTCAAATAAATAAGAAGTGACATTGGGCCACACAACTGCCTTTCATTTTCTAATAAAGAGCCTAATTTTTTGTATGTTCTGTTTGCACATATTTTTTTTTCTTTTCCCAGTTATGAGTCTACATGAAAAATAAAAATGTTAATATTGGAAATGTCATGAAGATTCTGTTAACATTCACATTATATGACCAGGATAGACATTTTTATAATTATATATATTTAGTCTGAATAATAAAACAAAAAATGTTGCTTTGTATTTGAGTGCTTTAAAGGTACATCAATGCATCGTTTTGTTGTGTTGTGGGGGTGGTTTTTTTCTAGAGCACACTGTAAACCTCAGCCATCAGTGCCTGCAGTGCTTCTGGAGGTTTAAAATCACACACTGTGGAAGTCAGAATAAACTGCTTATGATATTAAAAAAGGGTTATTTTTGACTTTTTCCTTTACATACAGACAGAAACTGACGTCATCCAGACATGTGAGACAGTGGAAAAAAGCACACGATTCACTATCACACGTTTCTATTGATAGAAATGGATCCACTTTTTTTGAAACAGGACAGGGGTGAAACAATCACAATTGTTGACAATAATATCCTGAAGCATATGAACTAGCATGTTTTCTGGACTGTCAATTGGATGGGGCCTATTTTAATACACTGAATAATCTGGAACATATTCAGATTGCCCTGCTCAAATTTCTCCAAGCAAAGAACTGATCCCAAACAATTCATGGCTTTTGTGTTACTGAATCTCACTCACTTCCTAAGGCAGATCAGCTGATGAACACAGTGAATGTTGTGCATTTCTCCTGCCAGTTTTAATCCTGAATACTGTATGTTATTTGTTTTGACTGGGAGGGTAAAGTTTAAGTTCTTAGCTCACTCAAGTAAATACTTTTCAGAATTTGGAATGCACTGCAAGGCAGTACTGTCAGTTTACAGCTGTCTGCTAACAAAGACATCCCTTCAGCTGCTCAGCAGAACACATGATAAACCCCCCCCCCCATACACACACACACACACACACACACACACACACACACACACACACACACACACACACACACTTGTCCAATAACTATCATACATCTTTGCTTTAATGTCCTTGTGTATGGCAGAAAAATATGCTTTAATTGGGGAGCTCAGTTAAAAATAACCTCTTTCATACATGTGTGATTCTAAGATTTCTAAAGTGTGTTGCCATTATCATATATATTATGAGTGAAGCCTTGGGACAAGCCTCCACCTTTTTAAATTAATCTTGTAAGAATAGACACCCGATTGATACATCCAAAGGCTATGTTCCGAATTGTTCCGTGTCCAAATTCACCAGAATGACAGGAATCACATCCTATCACGACATAGCATTTGCTCCTTCGCAGGTTTGGTGTCCAATCAGAGTGGTCAAAATTGGTTAAGTCCCGCCCACATAACTTGACGCTCACGCGGGCTTCCTGTGGTTTCTGGGCGCTGCTTGGTCCTCGGAACTGTGGTGCGGTTCGTCTGATATGCCCGATTTTAAGCAACAATGACGAACACAAGGGCCTGGGAAGTTACTTTTGGAACTTAACTACACCGTGCAACTTGTCTGCACCAGTTTATAAAGACTTCACTCGAGTTGAGTTGGAGAGGAACCGTGGTCTCCCGCTTCTGGAGTAGGCTATTGAATGTAAGTTGAGGTCTAACGAACATTTACGTTATGACTTAATTGTACTGAAATGGACCGGTCTTTTGGGTAGGAAGGCAAGCAGGTTCAACTATTTAAGTTATCTGTGCTGTCTGTAACTTGTCTTATATTATACTCGGCCAGCCAACTTAATAAACGAATAAAGAGTTGAAGTATTTTGCTCAAATTTGGAGCGTGCTGGGCAAGTTTGACAAACCCACTTGTTTTTAGCAAGTAGCTAGCGTATAAAGTTAGCTTACCTCGGTCAATTAGCTAGTTAGTTTATCTCTCAATTTGTTTTAAGACAACGTTAGGCCAAACTGTTTAGCTTCGAAACAACACGTATCATTTTCAAAAAGTATGTATTCAGTTTTTGCAAACATTCACCTTTTATTCAATGTGTTTCACAGTTGCAAGTTGCTATCAATGAACTGATAATTGTTGAAACCAAACAGACAATTCAAACGGTCTGTAAGTTTTCATGTGAATAGAAGTGTCTTGAATTCTCAAAGTTATCGTACTACAAACTAACTACCTCTTATTCCTATGTGTTTCTTAGACCTTTCACATGGTCTTCCCCTGAAGTGAGGTCAAGCCACATTTGGCTGTCACCCTTCTACATTGAGGAAAAAAACAAAAAAATAATGTCTGAGGATTTCTACAAATTGGAAGATGAAGCCTTCCCCAGCTTCCTCTGCAAGTCCCTGGACAGCACCAGTGGCCGCGCCACACTGGGGAATGTGAGCATGGGTTCAGGCCCTGGTCTTCCAGTGGCTGCCTCTACAGTGGCTAAAATTAGACCTGGCTCTGACAACAGGTGGGTTAACATGCTGCTTCTCTGGACAGATGTGACTAGTTGTAGAAACACTACCATGCACCCATTTCTGAATCATCACCTAATTCACTAGTGTGACATTTTTTTGGACAGTCTGTGCTTGTACTATTTGTAGCATGTACATTCTACTGGAAGTTGGAAGTATTGATGCATGCCATGGTATAGTAGTATAGGGCTGCACAATATCAGGAAAACTTGCAATATATGATAACATTGTTGAATATTGTGATGACCAAGTTGTGAGGGAGTCAGCAATTCTGGAGAATGCTACTAGTTGTCAACATACATTTTGTTGATCAATCAAGCCACACATCTTCATGCACCCCTTGCAACATTTTCTGGTAGTCTAATATAAGCAGGTGAATGCATTGTGCAAGAAATAGACTACCATTAATTGCAGTTCTAGCAGTCTTTGGGATACGTATACCCCCACATGTTGACATCGCAGTAAAGATTAATATTCAGTATATTACACAGCCCTATCGTAATATATTTTTAACAAACCATTGAGCGATCTCTGCCAACTGAAAATGGATACATGCTTGTTAACAGCTGGTGTGTGTGTGTGTGTGTGTGTGTGTGTGTGTGTGTGTGTGTGTGTGTGTGTGTGTGTGTGTGTGTGTGTGTGTGTGTGTGTGTGTGTGTGTGTGTGTGTGTGTGTGTGTGTGTGTTCTCTCTTGCTTCACAGAGGAGATCTTGTTGAGGCATCCTATCTAGGGGGCAGAGAGCTGCAGCAGGCTAACTCACAGTCTGCTGTTAGAGAGCAGTTTGCCCTCAGCTTCAAAGATGACATGTGAGCATACATGTATTCACACTGCTGATTTACAATGAAAAGAAGCTTTGTCAAATGTTCTAGTTCCAAGAATTGTTTGCAATGCGATGATGTTTTTTGTGACTGTTGTACTTTCACTGCACTATGTGAAGCATAATATAAACTAAATCAGCAAATCGTCACTTACAACCATTAGGAATGGTATGAAATACTATATATATATACACACACACACACACACACACACACACACACACACACACACACACACACACACACACACACACAAGTCAATTTACATGTCTCTACATCTGAGCCAACAAATTAAATACAAGTCTGTATCATATATAATATAAAAAAAGGTCTGTATGTATTTAAATGTGTTCCTATTTTCTGTGTGGACATCAAACTGTCTCTATAGTAATGTATTTTTTCCACCTACGTTTTCCATGTAACGTATGTGGTGCTTATTGTTTACATCCCAGGGACAATGCGGATGACTTCATTGCAGCCCACCGTTTTTCAGACATGCTGGTGAAGATTAACCTGGATGAGAGCGCATTGAGAAACCAAGGGTCAAAGATGGGGCTCCCACACACACAGATGGGCTCAATACACGGACGGCCCACAGAACTTGGAACAGGTGAAAGCTCTTGCTCCTATCTCCCTTTTTTAAAGGTTTAGCACTGTGCCAAGTCTGCCCCTCCCAAGGCTCAGAAACCCCATTTATGACTGGAATACATATTTGTGCTATCTGATCCATACACGTGCATCTGAAAAAATTAGAATATCATGGAAAAGTTCATTCAAAAAGTAAAATTCATATTTTCTAGATGCATTACACATAGAAGGAAATATGTCAGGCCTTTCTCTTGTTTTAATTTGGGTGAATATGGCTTACTGCTCATGGGAAAAAATGCAGTATCTCAAAATATTAGAATATTACATAAAACCAACCAAATAAGGAATTTTAATATTACGGGGGGGAAACACGGAATTATTCATTGATATCCTACTTTTTGAGATGCACCTGTATCAGATAGTCAAGTCTCCTAATCGCAATGAAAAATACTTTTCTTGGTGATACTGATGGACTTTGTTTTCTGTCTCCTCTAACAGATCTGTCAACAGGGCTTCTGACGTTTTCCCATTTTGGACATAAAGATAGCCCAGCTGCAAAGGTACCAATTCTTATACTTTTTTTATTTTAATCTTGCTGTTGTAATTTATAGACCCCAAAAGGGACTCACATGGACTATATGTGGGGCATATCCTCTCCCCAATTCCATATGAGGAAAAACAAGTGAAATCCTTTTTGGAATTTTAAACAATGATTTCCATGCAAAAAAAAATATAAAATTCAAAATCGCATACTCTTTCTTTTTACTGCGCTACATACTAAAGTACAGAAGAGTTTTAGGGCCACAGGAGAGAGAAAAAAAAAATCAGATGTGGAAGGTTTTTTTTTTTTATTATGTTGGGAAATTTCAAGAATAGAGACGGATACTCCAAAATGCTTTTGGAGTTAGTGGGGCATTTATGTATTTTCAGCATACTACAATTGATGTGCATGTATTGGGACATCCAAAATCTTTTTCTGGCCTACTAAATAATAGGGAAGTATGGGCGTTGGAACGCAGGGCAGTTATCTTTTATTCTATTCCTTTTTCTATACATTCCATCCAGGTTCATCCCTTTGCGGCTACAGCGGAGGAGGACAAAGTGCAGAGTGAGGGAGTGGACAGTGACCATTACAGTGGAAGTAACTCAAGCTTCCTGGCCAATGAGAAGCTCATGTCTGCAGACAGTATGAACAGCGATGTCACAGGTATGACTTAGAATTCATTCTCTTTTATTTTGCATGGTGTTATTACAAACCTATTACAGTAAGGTGTACACCTAATACAACCTGATTTTTTTAATTTTTAATTTTTATATTTTTTTTTTATGGCTCAAAATAAAGTTGGATTGTTGCCATGTTGTGGTTTGTGTTCGTTTTCCCAGATGACGACCATGATTCAAACCACCTTCCTGATGATGATCTGGATCTATACTTCAAGAGGCTGGTTCCTCCTCCGGCCATGCAGAGGGGCAGAGTGGAGGGACAGGAGATCTCTGCAACAGTAAGTTACTCTTCTCCCTTTTCAAATACTTCTAATGGTTTAACTATACACTTTTACATTCTACCAACATTAGGAAGCCATTCTTACTGTTAAAATTTGAAGTAACTTTTCATTTAACTCGTACTCACTTAATGTATTTGTCTCAATGTCCCCATTAATGCATGTTGTTGTTCCCAGGGACTAGCAGGTGCTGTCGATGTCATGTCAAGCCCAAGTTCTTCAGAAGCAGAACAGAATAGACAGCACTTCCTTGACAACTACGATCAGGTCAGCACACTCAAATCCTTGTTTTGTGTTGTGCCCATTTGCTGCTTCCAGCACATAGGACATTAATGTGAGCTTTGATCTGTTTTGAAAATACTCTTCATTTTGAGAAATATCACCCAGAGAATTGGGTTTTGGCATGAGACCCAGATTGAACGAATAGTTGAAGATGGTCATTGTACAATTTAAGAAAGTCAGACAAAACTACCATTAAATGACCTCCACTATAATTGTATACTTCATTTCTATGTATTTTTTATATACGTCTCTATCTTTCTAAATCTTGTGTGATTGATTTCCTCTTCAGGAGGACTTTCAGATGCCTGACGTGCGCCTGGCTGCTACCGGTATGGACTCTTGTCCTGCTAGTGACGAGGACACTGAGGATGAGCTAGAGTCTGCCAGAAGGAACAGCAATGGTCCCAGGACACGGCTGCTGCCCAGCACCTCCAGACAACTGGTCAGTTAGAGCTAAAACAATCTTCTTATTGCATTTTTTATTTTTTCTTTATTTACTTTCAAAAATGATTGCATAACTCTATCATTCTTATCAAAAAGTATTGTAAAGCAGAGTTTTTAGTGTGTGTGTGTGTGTGTGTGTGTGTGTGTGTGTGTGTGTGTGTGTGTGTGTGTGTGTGTGTGTGTGTGTGTGTGTGTGTGTGTGTGTGTGTGTGTGTGTGTGTGTGTGTGTGTGTGTGTGTGTGTGTGTGTGTGTGTGTGTGTGTGTGCGTTGGTACAGGTTGGAGAGAGTAATCGTCCCAGTTTCAGGCCAGGCTTAGAAGGAGGCAGTTCTGATGAGTCTTCCAGTGGCCGTGGTGCTCCTTTCCTCTCTGGGATTGAACACAGACGCTCTGCTGAGGGACAAGTCATCAACCCTCCTGTCACAGGTCAATAGAATATAACCATATGCAGCTTAAATGTGTGTTCTTCACCGGCTTGCAATTTTTTCAGCTTTCTTGGTATTTCAAAATGATTGCAAATTAAACGGTGTTGTCAGCGATTCTGGAGAAAGCTTGTTGTCAAAATCAGTGAATATCTTCTCACAATCAGCTACCTGCTAGCTAGCAGCATGCCTGTTTACAGAGTATAGTATATGTGTATTACAACTGGATTTTCTTTCAGCACACACACAGTATAGAGAGGTAGCAGATCATGTGGAGATATTCACTGATTTGGACTACAAGCATTCTCCACAATTGCTGATGCTAACGTTCAGTAAAAGTCTAAACTCGATCAACTGTCGTTGTGGTTATTGGATTAACATTGGTTGCAGAGGATGACCGCTGCTGGGAATTACAAAGTTCCGCCACCGTTTGATGAGAAGACGTCATACGAAAGCTGTAAAAATGAGATCGAAATATGGAGACTCGTCACCGACCTGGATAAAAAGAAGCAAGCCTTGGCGGTTACCTTGTCGCTTGAGGGGAGAGCCAAGGCTAGTGCTCTGGAAATTGCTGCTGGCGACTTAAATTCTGACACGGGAATGACTGCACTTCTGACTAAATAGGACTCGGTGTTTTTGAAAGAAGAAAAGGACCGGCAGGCTTACACAGAGTTCGACCGGATCGCTAGAGGAAGCGGTACTTCAATGGTGGATTACATCATCGAATTTGAACATCGCTACAACAAGCTACGTAAGTTTAAAATGGAGCTTCCCGATGCAGTGTTAGCCTTCAAGCTACTGGATACTGCTGGACTAAATGTGAAAGATAAACAGTTGGCGCTAACAGCTTGCCCAAGCGTCTCTTATGTTGACATGAAATCAGCCTCGAAAATAATTTTTGGCGATAACGTTACACCACCGCAAGAGGGCAGCAGTGCGCTGCGAATGAGTGAAGATTCTAGTGATGCGGCCTACTACACAAGATACACAGGCAGACGGGAGAGTAGGTCAAACTTGCAACAGTTACAAACGGTGGTTCAGGGCACAAACCCACTCGACAAACATGGGAGGAGATCTAGATGTGCAATATGTCAGAGCACTTATCACTGGGCAAAGGATTGTCCAGACAAAAAGGAACATGTAAAACGTACAATGGATGAGGGGATAAAAAATGATGTTGAAGAATGCAACATTACTTTGTTTTCAAATGTTTTGTCTGACACAGAAGTCTTCATGGTGGAGGCGTTGGGATCAGCTGTGATTGACACAGCCAGAAAAATGGCTTGATGATTACATCAGTGAACTGCCACAGAGTGAGTTACAAAAAGTTAATGACAAACAGAGTGCTAGACCTTTCAGATTTGGTGATGGGAAAGTGGTCCACTCCACGAGGAAAGTGATTATTCCAGCGAAGATAGGACAGACTAAATGCAAAATCGAAACAGAAGTTGTCCCTGCAGATATACCCATGCTTTTAAGCAAGACTTTGTTGAAAAGAGCAAGTGCCGTTTTGGGCATTGCACATGACAAAGCGACAATGTTTGAACAACCCGTTAAGCTTGAACTGACATCTTCAGGACATTATTGTGTGAACCTGAGAGATGACAGTGATGCAGAGGAAAGTGAGACCCAAAAAGATGAGGATGAAGTTCTCACTGACAGAAAACATGATGACAAAGGAAAAAAAGACAGTCCTGGTGAAACTGCATAAACAATTTGGACATGCTTCAGTTGAAAGACTACAAAAACTACTGGCCTGTGCAGGTAATAATGATGAGGAAAGCAACACAATACTCAAAGACATTGCAAAAAACTGTGAAACATGCATCAGGTACAGCAAACCAATGTTAATCCAATAACCACAACGACAGTTGATCGAGTTTCGACTTTTACTGAACGTTAGCATATCACATGTGCAACCATGGCTGACGCCATTATTCTGTCAGAGAACAGCAACCACGCTTGACGCGCACGCGCAGTAGATAGCATGCAACTTAACAGCTGACTGCACCTTTTTTAAGGTTAAATATGTGTTCAAAGGGGAAGCTTTTCTTAGTAGTTCTGAGGGATTGATAACTTTCCATTGAACTTTTCAAAGAGATATTTCTACCAGCCAGTGTCCTCAACCCTTTAGTCAACCACCTGTCTGTGTGTAACTCCAGGTGACGGAGGAGGCGGGGATGGCAGCAGTGGGAGTGACGAGGGAGGTAATGACGGCGGGGTTTCCACCATCCCTCTCCCTGCCTCTAACGTCCAGACCACCTATGATATGCTGCGTGGGCTGGGCATAGTGGGGGAAGATGAGGGGGACAGTATATTGAATCATCTGCCAGGATATGGACGGAACGCTCTCTCCAGACACACTGAGGTAAGAATGACCAGGCTCATTTCAGATGCTTTGACAAACACAAGGTGGAACTAACGCCATTAACAACGGCTGCTTTCCGTTTAAACAATTTAGACACATTATCTTAAATCTGCCTAACCATACCTCTAAATGGTTTAATCAGGCTATATTGTACTTTCACTCATTTCCTTTTAATTCAAGCCATTCTACATCTATGTGTTTTAATGTTCCAATTGCTTTTTCTATTTATCAACTTGTTGTGTATTCAAAGTATTTGTATTGTGTATTGTGTATGTATTGTTGCTTTTGCTTTGCATTTGTTTGACTCAACATCATTGTAAATGAGGGTCACCCCTCAATTGATCTCTCGAGTATAAAATAAAAGGTCATATGAAATGAGAATTCCATGTAGCAGCAATGTGCTTCACTGGAGGAGTGTTGTGCATCTTGAAGGATTTAATTTTTTACATGTTTGCCCTCATAATGTGGATTTATTGATAAAGGTTTATTACGCAGTTTTATAATTTTCCATCTTAATAGTTTTGAGGATGTGCTGCTTGATGTGTTGCAGATGGGTGACCGTGTGGGTCCTGTGGGCACTGGAGAGGCCAGCTCCTCTGAGGGAGCATCAGGAGGACCTCAGAGGCTTTCTCCTGTCAACTGGAGCATGGTGCTGGACCGACAAGAGGCACTGGTGGGTTTCACATTCATGACAACTCCAATGTTACAGCCTCCCTGTCAGGGCTGTACGCTTATTTTTTAAAGTGGTAGCACTGGTGCTAGCAAGCAAAAAAATTCAGTAGCACAAAAATAAATTTGGTAGCACACAAAGTATGATCGAAAACTTGCATGACCCTAACCCTTGCATTTAGCTCTAATTACCTTTGAGCATGTCATCTTGGTTTTATTTGAGATTCTCAATGAATATGATATCCTAGTGTGCAGTAATAATTGTACAAAAATGAATAGGGGTGCACTGATTGCAATTTAGACAAAAGAGTCTAACCTGCCAATGGCAATTTTTTTGCAGAATTATTTCCCCCCCATAGAACTATAAAAATAATGTTAAACCAATATATTTTTATAAACATATCATTATTATATTAGGCTAATAATAACAAACATTTTTAGAACATTTCATTCTTTTAATGAAAACCATACTTTAAAACATTGAACATACAGCCAACATATACAATTTAGGCCAAGTTAAATAGCTTGTGTCAATCTTTGTTTAAATCATAGATAGTTACTGCTGTTGACTGCTTTCTTTATAGGTCCATGGTTGACTGCAGGGCTGTGAAGCGCTAACTTCCTGTTCTTACCTGCTTCAAAATAAGAGTCAACTCGCATTTCGCTAGTAACCGACTTTTATTGTGAAGGCGCACAGGAAATGTTCTGTTTGCACACACACTAACTTGACTGCGTTAATGTAAACAGAGCCGTCTCCTTCCTGTTTTTAACCGTTGGTGAAGTTAGACGCTATAATCGCCGCACAAGCACAGATCCCGAGCACACATCTTTCACCAGCCAAAGTGGAGGGTAGACTTAATAACTTACTCGCCTAAGACTACATTCACCCGCATTTGGAGAGTGTTAATGTAGAGCCCTCTAAGCAGTATTGTGCATAGCTCCTCTGTGTCTCAAACAGACAGCATCTGCTCATTAGCACTGGTGCGACTGGACTTGTATTCATCATCGCACGTGATCAATTTCAGTAGCAAATGCGATCAAAACTGTCGCACTGTACAGCCCTGCTCCCTGTGGACATTTTAGACATGCTATTCTGTGTATACTTAAGGAGTTCCCCATGAAAGGTTAGGCATGGTGGCAATAGTGCTGCACAATTTAGTGAAATTGCGCCATTGCGATTATAGTGGACAATATTGCGATTTTAATATAATAACTACATTGTATTAGGAGTCTACTTACTTGGTTGTCAACTAACATATAGCAATTATTGATAGTTTTTCTGGGGAAAAAAATGGGTTGGTGTTGTGGGGAGAAGAATCTGGCAGTGCTTTGAAGCTGAACTTTTCATTTGAAAGAGCTGTTTCTTTATCCATTTATTCTCACGGAGGCTGGCGACACACAACGTAACTGCTTCCTGATTACTCAAACTATGGGGCGGGCCGAGTCACATAATAGCGCGATAATCGCTCCTTAAAAAAATGTAACGCCATTAAAAGGAGTTTGCGATATTAACGCATTAACTTTGACAGCCCTATAAAATACTACTAATTATGTTTAGGTTCTGTTTGTCAATGGGATTGTGGTTTTGAATGGCAGGATGCCATGGAGAGCACGGAGAGCGGGCCCACTGTGGAGCGAATGTTGGACTCTGTCTACCTGAGGAGTGGAGCTGGACTCAGGAGACCTCAGGACTCTGTCTCTCACCTTCAAGGCACCCAGGGGAGCTTCCACCTCTCCCAGGTAAACATCCACAACAGGGGAAAATATCTCTTATTCATTTGTTCCTAAAGCCTTGTCTCCATTGAGCAGTGCGGCTCCCTCACATTTGTTTGCCTTTCCACTTTCAAATGTTGGCAAGGGTACTAAAATAAATCAAACAAATGCTTCAGGCTGGGATGAGGGAGAGGTTCAGGAGATGTTGGAGAAGAAAGTCAGCCTCTTTGGTCAGAGGATGGTAGACAGAGGGAAATGGACTAACGGAATTCCACACAGAGCAGGATGAGAGTCATAAAAGTGATGTCACTGCTTCACAGCCCTCTCTGGCCAATGTCTTGTTAGGGTCGATTCATTGACATAGCATAGAGTGGAGGAATGTCTTTGTTCTCCAGGGGAGATAAGGCCAAAAGTTAGTTAAACACTTTACGTTTGGAGCAGTACAAAACATTTGGTGTTTTTACAGTCAATACAAGTAAGATCAGTGAAGTGGCAGAACAACAGCAACTTGTAATACAGCTCTGTTTTAACATGTTCATTGTACTATGTGGAATATTGCAATACGTCACATTTTGCATTATATCGCAATGTATGCTGATATATCATATCATGAGCCATGTATCCTATTGTTAAGTCCTTGCCAATACACAGCCCTACAGCCTACATACCTCTGTTCATCAACCCACCCTCAGGTGCTGCTCCCAGAGTCTGATGGCAATGAAGATGAGGATGATGGAATAGACCTGCCTGATGGTTTCAGGCCTTCCCTGGGTCTGCGGGGTGGACCTCTGGGTGACGTGACTGGTGCCGAGGCTTCAGGCAGTGCCAGTGAAGAGGACAACCATCCCCTGTCCACCTCTCTGGAGGCTAAGTATTTCTCCCAGAGCTTCCACCAGGAGCCAGAAGATTCAGATGATGGATGGAACCATTGCCCAGACAACATGGAGCAGGAGTTTCAACAAGGTTGGATTTATATGTGATGCTTAGATCGGATACAGTATGCACACACAGTGTTGCCACAGTTACTTTGAAAAAGTAATCCGATTACTGATTCCTAGTTACTCCTTAAAATAATAACTTAGTTACTTTACTGATTACTTGATGTTAAAAGTAACTAAGTTAGATTACAAGTTACTTTAAACGTTACTTTACAGGTTTTGAAACCCTTATATCTCAATTTAAAACATGCACATATTAAGAATCATTGAAATATACAAAATAAAGCGTGTAGGCTTATCAAAATAATAAAAATTATGGTTTAAGAAATGTAATAAAAAAAAATAAAAAAAGTTTTCCCCCCCATGAAAATGAATGCATTCCTCCAAAGTGCAAAAGACAGTAGCAGTGTCTTTAAACTTAACGTGCTTGGCCCTTCACTCTCATGCATTCATTTGACTGTTCTCTGCGATGTCTCATGTGTTGATAGACTGGGTGTGTGCGGCCACCGGTCGCCACGTCACTATAAGTTTCCAAGTTTTAAACACTTCTATCTCTTCAACGTCACCGTACCCGAATCCTAAATATCCCCATAGCAGACGCTATATTTCATGGGGGGAAACGTTTGTTTTGCGCCACAGTTCAGCTTAGACTCGGCAGTAATGCTCCTGCACACACACACACACACACTGCATGTCAGAGACGAGGGGCGCTCTCCCAAAAAGACGAGAGGAGCGGTTGGAGCAGTTGGAGCGTTTACAGACACATGTGCGCACATTTATTTACTTTAAATCGCAGTCATTTGTGCAGTTATGTAAAATGTTTCACTAAGGAAAATGACAGAAAAAGTAACGCACAGTGACTTTGATGAGTAACTTTAATCTGATTACTGGTTTGGAGATAGTAACGCGTTAGATTACTCGTTACTGAAAAAAGAGGTGATGCCGGTAACGCGTGTTACCGGCATCACTGTGCACACATGGGTCGTACTGATACTACGTTGTGTTATACTGTATGTTAACAGCATTGCTTGTCTCTTCAGGGGCCAATGCCACTCATAATGTGGTGTACCAGAATGAAGAAGGGCAGTGGGTGACCGACCTGGCATACTACACCTCCTTTGAGAAAGAGCTTGATGGGAAGACCACAGAGAATGCTGGCCAGACTGAGGAGGAGTTTGTTCCTCCCAGTACGTATTGAGTCCACAGCTTGGATAGACAGTAGAACACACTGCAGTCTTTTTTGCATAATCCCGTGAATAAATGAACACCTTGGCCAATGATGCTTTCTTTGCAGGTGACGCCATGGAAAAGATAGTTAAGGATCAAGAGGAGTTTGAGAAGGAGCACCAATTCATGCAGGTATACAACGGTTTCCCTTTTTTCCTTCATATGTATTTGTTCTATTAAAAGAAGACGTACAGAATATGCTATGAACATACATCTGTTGCCACACTGAAAATAACCAAAATCGACTTGGATTATATTTTGACAAAAGACAAATTGAATGGATTGACAAATGAATGAATAGAGTAATGTGATACTGCCATATTATAAGCCAATATGCTAACACACCTGAAACTCTCTGTGTTTTGTTAAAGCACAAGCAGATTTTAGTTTTTCATTTGAATATTGCTGTTCACACAGGAGGAGAAGATTGAACCGGCCAGCAGCAACAGCACCTTTCAGAGTGATTCATCGTGGAAGGGCCCTGCCAACAGCCACATCATGATGAGGGCTTCCCAGGTGGCCACAGAGTTCAAACAGGGGGACCAGAGCTACCTGAGACTGTCTTTTGGACAGTTCTTTGGGCAACGCTCTGAAGCCCTGGGCTGTCTGGGAACCAGTGATGATGAGGAGGAGGATTGGATTAAGCGGGTCAGTAAAAGTGCCTCTTTAGGTTGTTACAGAAATTAAGCTTGTACTCTCTGTGTTTCCTTGAGTGGCTCATTTGAAGGCTATTAACAGAAGGCAGGATCATACATAAAGGTGTAGAAGGAATATGCATGATGTGCACTTGACATCTGATTGCTGTCACGGGTCTTAATTTTTTTTGAATGGGCTAATAGACTGAAAGAACAGTTATGACAGGGCTTGATAAGGTCCTGTTTCATAGAGAGAACTGTAACATATATTAAAAGCTTGTTCATTGTTCTTCTAGCCATCCTTTGGCTACATCATCACATCTCCAGAGAAGAGGGAACCATTTCCTCTGATTCACCCCTCAGAGTTCTCAGACAACTTTTCCCATAATGACACTACGGTACTCAGTGAGGCAGACAAGACACTTAACCCAGGTATGTTCACGCTAATCCTGGTGATCAATGGCTCATTCAGCTTTGCCTTTTATTGTTTCAATTGTTTGCTCATTTTAAAGGATTTAAACTGTTTTATTCAATTCCGCTCCTGATCCTTCCCTTGCAGAGGACCTGGACAAAACTCTTGAGGCGCCAGGTGAAAGGATGACACCAAAGGGTGATACTGACCCACAACCATGTCAACAGGAGGTACAGGAAGCTTTTTTATAAGACCATCATTGGAAACAATCCTTAAAGGTAGAATCAGCTATTCTGGAGAATGTTTGTTGTCAATCTCTTTCTGTCTCTCGGCATCAAGTCCATTGGTTCCTACTGTTGTGTTGAATTCTGCTACTTATTAACAAATTCTGTCAAATACATAGCCTAGGGTCTGTTCACTGCTATGTAAACAAAAGGGCCCACCATACCTAACAACATGCTCGTTTACAGAGCATAGGCTGTGTATTAACACTGGATTTCTTTTCAACACACACACACACACACAGTATGGACAGGTAGCAGATTGTGAGGAGTTATTCACTGATTTTTACAAAGTAATTTAGTCAACAAGCATTCTCCAGAATGGCTGACTCCACCTTTTAACATGCACATCTGTATGGCTTTCTAACATACCATCACTTCTCCTCTGAAGGACCATGGTGCTAGAGCCGAGCTCAGTGACGCCTCTGGCTCTCAGTCCAGCCCGGGGAACCAAAGCTGTGTGTCCCCCGACGTCAACAGCAGCAATCTGATGCTGAGTATCAGTACCATTGCTTCAGCCATCGCCGACGCATCCATCAGCACTGACCCATCGCAGCTGGCCGCCATGATCATGGAGCTGTCCAAGAGGAGCAGGGCAAGGAATCAACCTCAGTCTGCAGGACCTGATGTCAACCACACAGAGGAACCATACACAGCTCAACATGTAAGCCTATGGATTCTTTTTTTATTTAACATTCTTATAGCTGATAGTACAGTATGTATTCTGAGTAGTTTTATTACCATGCAATGCAAAGTGCAGACAATCTCAGTTCACATTTTTATTTCTTCTGAGATTAGAACATGAAGTAATTAGTTTAGTGCTCCAATTCCAACATTCTATATTATGAAATATCTGTATCTATCCGTTTACTATTTTCGTTACAAAGGTCTCACTAGAACAAACTTAATCTGATATTGTATATTTATTTTACAAAATCTAGGGATGTTAAACGACTCTGTATTTGCGTGTCGACATGTCAGAGGCATGAATTGACAAATCGATCGATTTACTGTCATTAAAAAAAAAAAAAAAAAGCAGTGTGCATTTTTTTGCGGCAGCAGCACGTAGTTGTGGTGATAAACTGCGCTTTCCTTTAAACAACACTGGTGCCGCCCGCTGTGTGTGTTCAGAATTCATCTGCATCAAAGCCTTTTTGATAATAAAATGAGAGGCTTTAATTTTAAAAACGCTGTCCATGCGTCGGAGGTGAATGTAACTTCCTCGGCTGAAAACAGAAACTAACGGAGGGGAGCGGCTCACTGTACAGTCCCTTCAGTGACACTGTCGGCTTGCCGACATGGCTCTGTGTATTTAGACTTGAGACATACAAACAGATCGCGGAAGCCGTTCCATTAGACAATGTTAACGGGCAGGATAGCCCCGGTTATCATTTTATTCAACAAACCACAGAGTTTTTCTGCACGGCGGCTCACTCACTCATAGGCTACTTGCGAGGTCTCCCAGTGATCGTCACCGTCACAGCGCTACTCGCTGCTTTGCCCGGGCGGAGGCTTTGTGTGAAGGTGATTTAACATCACGGTCATAGACGAATGCTATAACTTTATGCTGCATGTTGCACTGCACTGTTGACCCACACAGGACATTTAATGCACATTGCAGAAATGAAGCACCTGCAGCGCGCTCGTGACCACACGTGAACTCGCATCACGGACGTCTCCCATGTCCCCAAAACATCTAATAAAGTAAAACACCCGATTTACCGATTTCTATTTTTAGAGTCGTCTTGAGCACGTGTCGAAAATCGAGCCGAGAATCGACACATTGTTCACATCCCTAACAAAATCCTATAGTAAACACTGCAAAGAAGACTTACTTTACTTTTACTTACTTTTTTTGTGTTGCCTCAAGTAAAGCAATTCAAAAAGGATCTTTTAATTCTGATGAAGGAATCTGCAACAAAAAAGACCTCGTCAACAATGGAAGTTTGTAATTCCCCATTAGAAAAATAAAATATTTAAATATATATATATATATATATATTTTTTCCTCTACATAGATCCTTCTTGACCCAAACGAGAGCGCCATGCTGGACACACTGCAGAGGAGCACGTGTGTCGGACAGCTGAGTGCCTTCGACATAGAGAAATACCTGAAGAAGACGGACGTGTCGGTCAACAGCGACGCCTCTGTGGCACACACTACCTTCGACCTGACTGGCTGGGCTGATAACCTCCGGAGCCTTCATCAGGCTGGATCTCCTGAGGAACAGGCCAGCACAGAGCAGCCGGTGGATGGGGAATCTCAACAGAAGCCCACATGTACAAACACTGAGGACAGAAGAGCAGAGACCACATTAAACACTGGTTCGGGTGCTGCTGTGTCCCTTTCAAATGCATTTTCTCCTCGTCATAAGCCCAAACAGAGCTCTATACCCCGGCCTCGTAGGTCCGTGGGCTCGGGTCAATCTTCCACTCTCAAGGCCCCTGACATCAAAATGGCAGAATGTGATAAATCCTCTTCTACTTCTACTTTTGCCACCAACACTTCCGGTTCGTCAGGTCGGACCCTCATGGAAAATGGTGTCAAGTCAGGACAAGTGAACCCCCAAGCATCCGACAGTATCAAGTGTGCCTTAGAAACATCCCAAAAGAGTGAAAAAAGCTGTGCCACCTCGCCTGGCCTGCAGAGAAGCTCCCCAGGCAGGAGGAAGGAGCAGACTAAAGGTTCCTCTCACAGACCCAGTCACAACATGGCTGCTCCACTACCTCGTAGCTCTGTGGAGAAACACGTCGGCTTCTCCTGTCAAAACACACAGCCTGCAATGCACACTGCATCTGGTGAGTACAAATCATGCCCTCTGATTCAAACAGCACATGTACCAGTTATCTAGACAGTGGTCGATTTGATTCAAACAACATAAATGGTTTGGTGAGTCAGTGTTTCCGGAGAATGCTTGATGTCAAGATTTTTTTTGTTGTTGTTGAAATCAGTCACCTGTGTGCACGTTGAAAAATAATCTGTTGTTAATAATGCATAGCCTCTGTAAACTTGTACAGTTGTGTTCAAAATAATAGCAGTGTGTTTAAAAAATTGAGTAAAGATCAAAATCCTAATAATAGCTTTTATTTCCATACACGCAAATGCATTGGGGACATTGCACATTCAATTCCAACTCCAAAGATGAAGAAACTTGTCAAATGTTTCTTCATCTTTACAGAAAGTGAAGAAAAAGTAATATTAGACTGTTCAAAAAAATAGCAGTGTCTGCATTTTTCTTTACAACTCAAACATTTACTGTATCAACTGAACAATGCATGAAGATGTAGCTTTCCTATGAATCACTGAACTAATATTTAGTTGAATAACCTCTGTTTCTGAGAACTGCTTCACATCTGTGTTGCATGGAGTCGACCAACTTATGACACCTGTGAACAGGTGTTTCAGCCCAGGACGATTGAGCTACATTCAACAATTCCTCTGCATTTCTTGGTTTTGCTTCAAAAACAGCATTTTTGATGTCACCACATAGGTTTTCTATTGGATTAAGGTCCAGGGATTGGGCTGGCCACTCCATAACGTTAATATTGTTGGTCTGGAACCAAGATCTTGTTCGCTTACTGGTGTGTTTGGGGTCGTTGACTTGTTGGAACACCCATTTCAAGGGCATTTCCTCTTCAGCATAAGGCAACATGACCTCTTCAAGTATTTAAATGTAACCAAACTGATCCATGATCCATGGTATGCGATAAATAGACCCGACACCATAGTATGCCACATCCCTCCTCCCCCTAGAAACATCCCCATAACATGATGTCTGTGCCACCATGCTTCACTGTCTTCAAAGTGTACTGTGGCTTGAATAGGGGCCGCACTGCCGCAGACAGTTTGTCAGACGACCCCCAAACACTGAATTCAAGCCATGGTACACTTTGAAGACAGTGAAGCATGGTGGCCCAGACATCATGTTATGGGGATGTTTCTCATACTATGGTGTCGGGTCTATTTATCGCATAGCATGGATCATGGATCAGTTTGGATACGTTATGGAGTGGCCAGCCCAATCCCTGGACCTTAATCCAATAGAAAACCTATGTGGTGACATCAAAAATGCTGTTTTTGAAGCAAAACCAAGAAATGCAGAGGAATTGTGGAATGTAGTCCAATTGTCCTGGGCTGAAACACCTGTTCACAGGTACCATAAGTTGGTCGACTCCATGCAACACAGATGTGAAGCAGTTCTCAAAAACAGAGGTTATACAACTAAATATTAGTTCAGTGATTCATAGGAAAGCTAAATCTTCATGCATTTTGACAAATGTTTCTTCATATTTGGATTTGGAATAGAATGTGCAATGTCCCCAATGCATTTGCGTCTTTGGAAATAAAAGCTATGATAAGGATTTTGATCTTGCCTTACTTTTTTAAACACACTGCTATTATTTTGAACACAACTGTATGTAAACCAGGGTATACAAAGAAAGGGGACTTGTCGTTGATAGAAACATGCCTGTTTACAGAGCCTAGGCTGTGTATTAACACTGCAGGGCTGTACAGTGCGACAGTTTTGATCGCATTTGCTACTGAAATTTATCACGTGCGATGATGAATACAAGTACACTTGCACGAGTGCTAATGAGCAGATGCTGTCTGTTTGAGACACAGAGGAGTGCTGCACAACACTGCTTAGAGGTCTCTACATTAACACTCTCCAAAATCGGGTAAATGTAGTCTTAAGTAAGTTGAGTCCACCGTCCACTTTGGCTGGTGACAGATGTGTGCTCGGGACCTGTGCTTGTGCGGCGATGCTAGCGTCTAATACACTTCACCAACGGTAATAACCGGAAGGAGACGGCACGCAGTTAAGTTAGTGCGTGTGCAAACAGAACATTTCCTGTGCGCCTTCACATTAAAAGCCTGTTACTAGCCAAACGTTGAAGCCGGTAAGAACAGGAAGTTCGCACTTCACAGCCCTGCAGTGCGCTAGCTTGAAAATCAACTGCTTCAGCTGCAGAGAGCAGTCAACAGTAGTCTATTTAAACAAAATTTGAAATAACTGATAAGCCACTGAAGAACTACTCCCAACACATTCACAACAACCTATTTAACTTATCCTAAATTGTACCAATATGTATACTTATTTATTTAATAGGCTATATGTTTTAAAGTTATAGGTTTTAATTAACAGAAGGACATTTACCAAAAATGTTTATTATTATGAATATAATAATGATTTGTATATACAAAAAATATATAGATATTAATTTTATGGGGAGAAATAATTCTGAATCATCAAAAAATTGCAATTGGCAGGTTAGATTATTTTGTCTAAATTACAATCAGTGCACCCCTATTAATTTTTCTACAATTATTACTGCACACACTAGGATATGACATTAATTGAGAATTTCAAATGAGACCAAGATGACAGGCTAAAAGGTAATTAGAGCTAAATGCATGGGTTAAGGTTATGCAAGTTTTCGATCATACTTTGTGTGCTACTGAATTTATTGTTGTGCTACTGATTTTTTTTGCTTGCTAGCACCAGTGCTACCACCTAAAAAAATAAGCGTACAGCCCTGCACTGGATTGTTTTTTCAGTGCACACACACAGTACAGTCAGTTAGCAGATTGTGAGGAGATGTTTACTGATTTTCGTTTTAAAGAAATGGCTGACTCCACCTTTTAAGAGATCAGTAGTCAGCCAACATAATGTATGATTAGACAGCCTTGCCCTAATGAGTCTATTGGAGGGGACATGATGAACTGTGCATGTTAACCATGACCTTGCTTCTCAGAGCTGCCGGAGGGTTTCCCTGAGCCCTGTGCTGAGGAGACTCGTAACTTCAGACCATCCACCTCTCCTCTTACTCACTCCTCTCCAAGTCAGACCTCCATTCCAATTGATTGGTATGTATCACACATGGTCTCTGTAAATGAAGAGCCTTGAATATGAGTCATTATTAAGTAGTCATCTTTTCGTAGCTTCATATTTAGTTTAATTTGATCAAATATTCACCACAACATTTTTCTAAAACGCTATGTTGTCTACTGTGGTATCGTTTATTTTTGCTGTCATTCAGCTGATCCAATCTCACTGCAAACACAGGACATTGGTATTTCGAGGCATGTTTCACTCATGACTTTGTTCCCATGTTATCTTGATTTCCCAGTATGGTGTCACCTGAGTCGTCCAGTGGAAGTGTGACAGGCAGGCGTGCAGCTCTTGATGCGTCCCCTCGGTCTCCCTGCTCCAGCCCTAGCATCAGCAGGCTCACATACATCTCAATGAACGATAGCACTGTCATACCTACTCCTGAGAGGCAAAAGGTACGCTAGCATACAGTCAACTAGACCTAACCTGGGATGCAACCCAAATGGAAGTTTCATTTTATTATTGCATGAGATGAATGTTCAGCTCACTATCATGGGGGACAATATTGTCGAATTTTCCAATGCTGCACTTGGATAATGTTAGGCCTGCAAGTTTAACAGCATTATGGCCATTGTATTTGAAGAGTACATGGTTATAGTGATGTATTCAAGGTGGAGCAAGCGATTCTGCTCAACGCTTTTAGTCAAAATCACTTTTTGAATATTACCTCACCATCCGCTACCCGTCTGTACTGTGTGTGTGCACTGAAAACAACTCCAGTGTTAATACATAGCCTAGGTTCTGTAAACTGGTATTTAAAACAAGGGTATATAGCTAAGCAGGCCCACTGTTACTCGCAACATGCCTTATGGCGCTTTTCCACCGCACATGTAGCTCGACTCGACTCAGTTCAACTTGGTTTGGTAGCAGCACGGTTCGTTTTCCACCGCTAATATTACCTCCTAGACGTGGGTGGGGTTGTCGTAAGGGGCTGAAAGCCCACTCCGGAGCAAAGTAGCAAAGCAGAAATTACGAGCAGTTGTTGCACTATTAACTGAAACAACCGCCAAAAACACGAATGAGAAATGTTTAAGGAATACCCCCCTTGTATCTGTTTGCTAAAAGAAGTAGAAGAATATTGCTACGGGCCATTAAAAGGGATGGTTGTTGTTCCGATGTGTGACTCTGCCACACAGTCAGCTGTAGGGATGCGTCACGTACATCCCTATGCACGTTAGGGCTGCACGATATTGCCCAAAATGATTATCACGATTATTTTGGTCAATATTGATATCACGATATTTTACCACGATTATTGAGTAATTGTAGTGAGTAAAATATTTTTATTGGATTGTCACGTAAACATAACAGCGCTTTCATATCCATGTGATCGGCTATGCAATATTACTGATAATGTACATATATTTGCATAAATATAATAAATATTTACCTGAAGTCAATGCATTTCCACAAAGAAAATATAAATCAAAATATTGCACCAAAACTTTACTCAAAATCAAATCAACAGAGCACTGCTTTAACTTTTCCTTGTGCTACATTTCTGTTGAATAACACATCTTTGTTTCCTCACCTGACCTCATTGCATCTCCTAAAAGCAAAATATAAAATATTTTACTCCATTCATTGTACCTGCATGATGGATGTGTATACAACTTGATTTTGAACTAAATAAAATTGTGCCCACAATGTATAACTAAAATAAGTATATTATGAGCCCTGTCAAAATAAATCACAACCTATATGGCTCTACTATGTCGGAATTTAATTTGAAAGGACGGAGACGGGAAGTGGCAGGTAACACTCAGCAACACGTTAGTTAAATGTTGCTGCCTCTCATGCCTTTACTCCCAACGCGAGGTTTCATCTTCGCTTCAGGTCGTGTGTACGCTGAGGCACTGACTGTATGGAGTTATTAGCAACCCTGGGAGCTTGTCTAATAACTGGAATAGTCACTGCAAACCCACTAGGTTCTTATGTAATGAAAATGTAGTTCAATACGCCAGTAAATAGGAACGACCAAGGATACGAACTAGCAACGGTGGAATAGTCTACTCGCCCAGCTAGACTGCTTCAGCTGACTGAAGGCTCCGGCTCAGCTGTTAGCCACAGAGCTACTGTTTTGCTAACACAACTCAAGACTCGCACACTGTACAAACAGTAAATGTAATCGGCCAACATGCTTAACCAGAGCTCCATCTAGCTAACAAAGCATTATCCCCCAAAATCTATAACACAATTCACGGAGAAAATGACTGCCGAACATTTACATGGCGGGCTGCAGCCTGAAGCCAAACCTACTCACGTCGTCTTGCTGGAGTCCTGCCGGACATTAGCCATGACTCCTGTGTTCCCTGCTCTCCTGATACATGCAAAGACGTGTTGAAAAAGTATTCCATTGTTTTCTGAACGAGTAGCCCTGTTTGTGGACGTCTATCCATCAAAACTATGACGTAGGTCCTTAGGTGACCCGTTCGCTATACATTACTCTTGACAGCGGTCTGTCTGGCTGGATAACAGACCTGGCAAAGTGTCATGTAATAATTGGTTATAAATCCGGCCCCACACAAAAAAAGAGACTAACAAGGGGATGTATGTGATTTCACAAGCGCAGATGTCTGCTCTCGCTCGCGCGATAAGCAGCAGCAGCTTGCTTGTTCGCGCGGCTCTTGGAGTGCTTTCTATCTATGCGGGCAGAAAATTGTTCACACTTTGGGGGCGGAGCCACTGGACTTACATTGACAGCTCTCGGGGAACCTGGGGTTGCCAGGTTGGAGCATGAACAGGCACATGATCAGCGAGTGGTTTGGGGAGTGATTGATTTGCTTCGCACATTCATGTAAACGTCATCGTGGGAAGCCAATATCGTCATCGCGATGAAAATTCGATATATTGTGCAGCCCTAATGCACGTAAACACGGACATGATAAAGTTGACTGTTTAGTGCTTGTTTCAGGATACGTGTTTTCAAATGCAAGCCGTGTCTCAGCCTGAATATTTTATTGAGGTAATCAGTTCAGTCCGAGGCTTGTAATGTAATCGCTCGCTATCATGTCAGTCCCAGCTGGCTACTATTCTATTTAGCCTAGCTGCTAGCTGCCCTACATGTCTCCTCTCGTATGTTAAAAGTAACTTCCCCAACAACCAACACTGGGTGACCTTAGCGAATATATGGAAAAATAATTCGGATCTGTGATGAAAATCAAATGAAAGAGAGCCAGAGTAGGCTGCACGCGGCGTAAATACACTCAAAAGTTCCGGAGCGTTGGGGAGAATAAACAGCCGCTACCAGGTACCAGGTACCATGAAATTGCGGTGGAAACGCAATTTCATGTTGAGTCGAGTTGAGCTGATATCATGCGGTGGAAAAGCTCCATAAGACATTGAATTTATTTTTCTAGCACACACACAATGGACAGGTAGCGGATCATGACGAGATATTGACTGATTTTGACAAAGTGGTTTTCACAGCAAGCATTCTCCAGAACTTCACGTGTAATCAAGTGTGTATTAATTGTATGGGCTTCTTTTCCCCTCCACAGAATAACCACACCATGTCCCTAAGCACTACCATCGTCAGATTCAGTCCAACTCCCCCCGTGGACCAAGATGGCCAGACTAACCTGGATATTCTCGGCCCGCCAAAAAACCTGCAGCAGATGCAACCGCTGCATTCTCAAAGCCTGGACGCGCTACCTGCACAGCAGAGTAAAAGCCCGGAGCCCCCCCGTAGTGGCTCTGCCCTGAGCTGTACACACAGCCACAGTGCATGTAACTACCACTGCCCTGGAGACAGGACCGGAGATCTTACAGGGAGTTGCAGGAACCAACATCACCTCACTGAGTCCAATGTCAAACAGCTGACTAAAGTGGACTCTGCTTACTGCAGTAATGTGAACATTCAGCATAGTGGCAGTGCTGCAGCTCCTCACAGCTCCCAGCAGTGGGGAGCTAGCTCTGTGTCATCCTCTGTGTACGGCATGCCTCCGTCCTACTCGGCAGAGGGCCTTCACTATGTGCCCATCCCCAGCTTTAAGCCCCAGTGTGCTGGGCTGATGGACATGCCCCAGCAAGGAGACATGCAGTCCCTCCTGGCGGGGCGCTCTCTCTTCAACCCCCAGCTGGCTCAGCAGTACCTGGGACCTGAAGCCGCTTATCACGTGGGACCAACAGGCACTGGTCTCTACACTGTGTCCACTACAGGCATGTCTTTTCTCTTACAGAAGGCACTATTCCATTTCATGGTCTCTACTCTTCTCTACTGGCCTTTAGTATTCTGTAATTTTCTGGAAGTCGTTTTCCATTTTAAGATGGTAGTCATTATAGTAACGCGTTTTCTACTCAGCCTTCATCTGGGCGATTATTGTCACAATTTGTTTTTGGATTAAGTAACAGTCGTTCCTATACCACTCAGAGAAACATGCTGGGTCATATATGGCTGTCTTATTGATATATGTATTTTTCCAAGTTAATGGAGGGACAAGCTCAAACACTGCAGCAGTAGGTACCGGGTACTTTTACATAGCGGTAAAGCCGAAAAAGTAGAGTAGAGCCAGTACTAGGATGTGGAAGAGTGCCAATGGAGGAAAGTGCTGAGCTATGTCTGAAAAAGCAGAAACAGAAGAATATGGTCAAACAAGCAATGATGCAACATGATGGTTAAACTTGTGGAATCTACTTTTTGTTTTGTTGTTCAGGCATACCTAACAGTGATCTGACAGCGAGACATGTCCACAGCACATCAGGTCCTGCTGGGTCCCATCACCTCTCTAGACCTCATCAGAGCCAGCAGGACATGGGCATGATGGGGAAAGCCTTCAGTCAATACGGGCCAGAGCCACTGGGGACAGGTGGACTAGAGGAACCCCGAGGTAGCTGTGCTCTTGCTGTTTATATGACAGTACTCTTACCTTAGCCATTGGAATAGACTGTGCTGAGAAATGCTTTTTAACTGCAGTGAGATTAGACCATTATTACATTGTGTTTTGTTTATGCCCTTCTTCATTCCTCAACCAATCATATCCTGTCGGATAAGAGAGAGATAATCATTTTCCCACTTAAAGTCGTAAAATGCAAAAAGACAATTTAACTCTGACTGTTTAATTGCTGCAGTAAATTCTAGTGTCTTCACTTGCAATATAATACATGACTTAGCTCTTATTGTCCATGGAGAGGCAGCATTACCCTGTATCAGCTCTTACTCAATCCACTTGTCATCCCCCAGGCCAAGTGGTGGTGCCAGACGAAGTGCGTTTCCCTCACGCCTGCTGTGTGGGCATCGCCTCCCAGACCTCCCTCAGCCTGTTTAACCCCTCTGAGAGGTGGCAGCAGGTCTCAATCACTGTCAGCAGCCTGGCCATTGATGGAGAGAGGGTGAGTGTGGAGCACAGCAGTGACTTATTTCATACAGTATCAAACTACAGAGAAAATGAAAAAAAGTCAAACCCTGCGTTCCAAATCACATACTTTTTACCACACTACATACTAAAGTACAAAAGAGGTTTAGAGCCACGGGAGAGAAGATAAGGGAGATTTATTTTCATTGTATCAAATGTCAATGATAAAGACGAATACTCCAAAATGCTATTGGAGTTAGTGGGGGCATTTATGTATTTTCAGCATACCATAATTGACTTGCTTGTATTGGGACATCCTAAATCATTTTCTGGCATACTAAATAGTAGGGCCCGACCGATATGGACTTGTGAGCTGATGCCGATTATTTTCAGAGGTCCCTACTAAATAGTAGGGAAGTATGGGTATTGGAATGCAGGGGAAATGTCAAGCAAGGGGCCAATTATAGTTTGTTGCTGTTGCAGTTGTTGGACAACTGATTGATCAAACCCTATTAAATGTCTGGCTAAAGCACAACACCAGGGTTCCCTCGGATCCTTAAGTATGAAAAGGAATTTTTTTAATTTATTTATTATTCTTTCGGACAATTCCACACAATACACAATTTTCTCTTGAAAATATTCATACATCATACTTTGTGTTGTCCGAAGGGAGACGGAAGAAGCCAAAGGCTTATCAGGTCCCGCCCCCATTTTCATCAAATTCGGATTCAGATACACAGTTACTGTTACAGAAAATAAAAATAAAACAAAAAACATTTTTTTTTATATATAGCTATATATATATATATATATATATACACATATATATATATATATATATATATATATACATACATACATATATACACATATATATATATATACATACATAGGGGAAGGTGGGGTGATTTGTGCAACTTTTTACTCAAAGTGATTTTAAAGTGAGGCCTTGACAGTTATGTCTCCAACTCAAATATGTACATATATTTCAGGATGTTGTGCATCCCTGGCAATAAAAACTTTGGATCTGGAATAAACTGTTTAAGAAATATAGCTTTCGGAAAAAAGTTGTCTTGTCGCACAAATCACCCCACGTAGTGGGTGATTTGTGCGTCATTGTGTCACAATGACAAAGTCACCATCATCATCTTTCTGGCCATCTGAACTCTCATCAGTGGTGTCGTTAAGTGGAATTGAGATGTCACTCTCTTCTGAGCTACTGTAGACAATCACTTTCTTTTGGTGACCAGCGTATACAGCCATGCCACTGGCACAACTCTCAGAAATGTACTTTGCACTAGTTGCTCCGTGCTTGTGGAACCAACTGCCACCTGACAAATGTGATTCCCCCTACATTTCTGCCTTTAAATCAAGGCTCAAAACCCATATGTACACCCTGGTGTTTCCTCCCCATTAACCTCTGCACTACTTACTTACCTCTGCACTACTATCTGTGTTTATGTGGATGTATGGGCTTTACGTCTTTTATTTTGGTTATTGTTATTTTACCTTCATTGTTTACCTACTGAATGCACTATGTACAGCACTTTGGACAGTGCAAACTGTCATAAATGTGCTTTTATAAATACATTTTACTTACTTACTTACTTATAACTCACCCAGGCCCTTGCGCACAAATCACCCCATCCCCAGAATTTTGGATAATAGGCATGATGCAGCAATTTAGGGTTGACATTGTGCTAATTATATAGACTCAAAGTGTAGCATACCAAAGCACTAAAACATGTGTCAAATGTTTTCAAACGTGTCTATAATTGTTCAGACACAATAATCAAAAAACCTTGATCATGGAAATTTTACTTTGAAAGGCAAAACACAGTTTTTTGAGCTTAAATGTGCTTATATCTTATTCCTTGTGTCTCCCTTCTTTACAGGATGAGTCAAATGGATGGCTCTTCTTAAATATGTGGTCACATTTCCAATTTCTTCCACGGTTTTCTAGAAACAATGGGTTTTGCAACTTCCAAAATGCACAAATCACCCCACCTTCCCCTACATTTTTTATTTATTTATTTTTTTAAAGAATCTGCAGTCCAATACACAATCAATTTTAATGTAATTGCTTCAGCTTTTAAGATCAGTTCAGCACAGTTCAGTTTCTCTGTGACAATGCCAAGTGTATAAAGTGTGAAGTGGCCTTGTATTTGGCCTGTTCCATTTCTTAACTGGTAGTCAAAACACTTCTGCAAAAGTATTCAAAAACAAGTCTGACAGCTGGCCTGTATTATTCTTTACAATATTGATATGTAAGTGACATTGACATTGTGCTCAGGTTATTAGTCTGTAATTTTCAATAATTTTTGAAACATAATTTGCTTTGAAATTGCGCAAACTGCAACTCCCTGTGACAACTTCATCAAGTCCAACTAATTGCATTAGTTAATTTATTTTCTCTTTGATGCCACGCCCTTTTTAGGTGGACAGCTTGCCGTACCAGTGGCTGATGGTAAAGAACAAGACCATCATTGGACCAAAGAGTACGGAGGAGCAGAAGATGTTGTTCATCCCTCCTCAGGCTGGGGTCTACCAGTGTGTCCTCAGTGTCTGCTCCTGGCCTGCGTCGGCTGACAACCAGGTGGCTGCCGGGGCCGGGATCTTTGCTAAGAGAGTGGTGCTGGTCGCCATAGCAGAGAATCCTGCACTAGAGGTGAGGAGGGCCTCCAGTTCAAAGCTCACACTCCTCCTAACCAAAAATAACTTCCTAACATTAGAAATATGGCAAAGTAAAACACTTGAGTGGTTATGATTTATTAAGAGAGACGGTTTCTCAGATAATGTCCCCCTGAACCTTGAATGAACTTAAAGGCCTACTTCACCGGTGGAAATAGGAATGTGTATTGAACTCTGAGATCGTATGTAGTATAAATGTGCAAACATTTTAGAAAACGGTTCATCCTAGAAAAGGCAGAAAGAGTGTTTTATGGTCTCGCTGTCTAACACTCCATGTTTCCATGCGTGACATCACACATGGGAGAATTTAGGGTTAGGAATCACAGGACAGCTGGGCCAAGGGAAGACTGAAGGAAGAAAAACCTCATTCATTATATTATAATAGCGATTATACAATGATAGAACGCCGGTTCCGTATGGGTGAAGTATTCCTTTAATCTTGTTCCATATTACCTAAGACAGGAACTGAAATTAACTCTGTTTCTCAGGTTGAAGTGAGCAAATCTGGCTGTCTGGATTTTGGAGACCTTTCAGCAGGCGGTGTCAAATCCCTTCCTCTCAAAGTGTTTAACAGGACCCATGCCACGGTGCCCATCCGTCTGGTCATCAGCGCTGTGAGTCTACATAGTACATTTCTTTCTCTCTTCTAAGATATTTTTGGGGATTTTTCATGCTTTATTGATAGTTTTGAAGAGACAGAGGTGAAATGGGGCAGAGAGGGGAGTGACATGCAGAGACCGACCACGGGCGGGAATCGAACCCGGTTCTGCTGCTGGGCCCGGCCTGGGGGGGAGGGGGGGGACACGCCCTACCAACTGAGCTAAGGGCGCCCCAACATAGTACATTTCTACACACAACTTACCGACAGAACATACTTACGAACACAATATCTCAACAACCTTTTGAGGGATTTTCTTTACATTTGGCACAACCTCACACTTGGACTCGAGGATGAACTGCTTATTGTAGATATCAAAGGTCAGGTCACTGTGACAACAATTCGTGTGAGCGCAATATTTTAAGAATGCATTGGGGGGATTATTTGTCTAATTTAGCAAAGGACAATGACGTCACGGTTCACTGTACATGAAAATAATTCTGTCGTTTAACCGTTTAGATATTTTTTTAACGTTCACACCCCTATACCATATTGAAGCTTTTTAGGGGCTTTACCTTCTTTTAAAGCATTGCCTACCACCACTGTACATTTCCCGTTCTGCAATGGTATGCCTCACGGACTCATTTAACTGCCAGGTGGTAGTTGTAGTTATATTAAACAAACATTCAGTTATTTTAAAAGTCTTATTTGCTGTATTTTGCCACATAGTGAGCATAATAAATATTCTCTGAGTTGTTTTTTCATTTCATTTCTCCAGAACGCTACAGCGTGGCGATGCTTCACCTTCTCCAAGCATCCTGTCGCCATGACGTCTGAGACAACACAGCAGGCTGGACACATGACCCCGGTGTCGGCTCCCTCTGTGATGAATCACGTGATGCATGCCAGCTACGGGGAGGTTAGAACTGCCAATGTCATTACAGCCATTTTCAGCTTCTCTGCCACTTAATCATTTTTCATGCTGCCTGTTTGTGTTTTTACAGTTTCTGCACAGCTTGCTGAGTTAATTGTGGTACTCGCCAAAATTAATTAAAATAAGTTTTTTTTTTAAATCAATTTCTGTAATCGTTAAAAAGGGATCTCTCACCTATTGAGCAATTAAGCTGGTTTTATTAGTCACATTGTTCCCTTCTTTGTTTCAGAATCCTCAGAGCTTCATTGTCTGGGTCCACTTCAGAGCCCCTCAGAAGTACACAGAGTCATCAGGTAATCAACCTAGATCGAATACTTAAAGAGCACTTTGGAGATTTGAATTGTTGGGATATGCTGACTATTTCATATGTTAAAGGTGCTCCGAGGAACTTTCAATTTTTGTTCATTCTTGCGTCCCCTTTGGACAAAGCAGTAGTGCTTTTACTACCCCAGTTTATGATGATTTATGAGAGGAAAAATTAGACTGTTTTTCAGAAATATTTAAAAGTTCCTCGTAGCACCTTTTTAATAATCTAAACATATTACATTAAAAAATCACAGAACAAACCTCAGTCATGTTTCTGTGATCCTAACACTCAGTGGTTGTGTATGTCAGGAGAGCTTGGTCTGGCTGATGAGTACAGTGCCCGGGTAGACATTGAGGTGGACTCTCCTGGAGCAGGTCATGTGATCACCAGTGTTCCCCTCAGGGCCAGGTCTGGAACAGCCAGGGTCCATGCTCCTAAAGACCTGCAGGTACCTAAACTCACCCTTTTAGTTCACAGGTGATAGTATACACTGTGTAAACATAGCATTGAGATAGAGCAGCTTGCCTTGCAAACAAATGTCATTGCAAATCATTATACCAGCACAAGGTATACATAAAGAGAATTATTTGATAATTAAAGATCTCATTCATTGACTTCTATTGTTATCAATCTGCAGATTAGATTAGAATGGATTAAGTTTTATTTGATAAAATGTGGCATGAAACTCGCTTTTTTCTCATCAGGTTTTATGCCTTGAACTTTTCTTGACCTTTTTATGCGTGGCACTCAGCAGCTTTGTGTGCTTCCTCTGTCTAGACTGTGAGCCTGTCTGCTCCGCTGGGTAAATCCACTCAACAGATGCTGCCATTAAAGAATGCAGGAAACATTGATGTGCAGCTGAAACTCAAGGTAATTCTGAGCTTTTTTACTTTTCTTATTAGCTGGGGGGGGGGGGGGGGGGGGTTTTGGCTAAGTCTCTGTGACATTTTGGGGCTCTGACTGTGTCACACACAAGAGGAATTAATTTGATATTTTTTTACTCTTGTTCTGGTTTTCTCCACTTTTTTTTACTTATCTTGCTCGCACTTTGCCTCACCTTACCCCATTTCTTTAATCCACCTCTTTCTTCCTTTTCTGTTCTGTTCTTTCTTTTGCCCTCTTCTCCTCCCTTCCTCTCTTCCATAATTCCTGTGTATAGCGCAGTGACGCTGACGACAACTTCTCCGTGGCGCCTGAAGAGCTGTCCCTGAGTGTGGGAGAGGAGCAAAGCATCACAATCACTTTCAAAGCACATGGCAGCAAGAGATATCGAGAAAGGTAAAGCAAACTTCCATTTGCTTTTGATGTGCTGTTGGTTTTTGTCCTGTAACCATATTATTTCAATGAGAAACCACAGTTGAATTCAATTCAGTTTGTTTAAGAAGGGGACAGTGCATATTAATAAAACTTATGATCATACATGGGTTAAATATGCAAGAATTAACCAAAAGACTGTCGTCTGTATATCCTCAAATATGTTATACAGCTCTGGAAAAAAATGAAGAGACCATTCCAAATGTTCATTGTCTCTCGTTTTACTATTTATAGTTTTATGTTTGAGTAGAATGAACATTTTGAATTTATTCTACAAACCACAGACAACATTTCTACCAAATTCGCCCCAAAAATATTGTCATTGTCAAGAGCATTTCCATTAAGTAATGCAGAGATGAAGATGGAGGAAAAATCCAGACTGGTCTCTTCATTTTTTCCGGCGCTGTATGTTCAGTGGGAATCTCAACTGTCTTCTGTGGATGAACCTGGTTGTGCTTGTTGTGTTTGCAGCCTCCTCACCATCTTAGTGCTGCCATCAGGTCCTCAGTATGAGGTCACCCTGAAAGGAGAGGTTGCCCCAAAGGATTGTGAGAAAGCTAGCGTTCCCTTCGCCGCTGTCCAGTGTCCCGGTGCGGCCGGCGATGTTCCACCAATCCTCTCTAACAAACAGTTCGTAGCCTGGGGAGGGGTCACTCTGGGACGAGCTGTGTAAGCAACTTTTTCCAATTTTTTCATTAATTTCACAGTTACTTGGTCACAGAGAAAAAACATTTTATAGGTATCAATTATTCATTGGAATGTAATCAATAAAAACACCAAGGCCCAGTGTTCCACCTTTTTATTCTATTAAAGCTTGTATAATGTCATGCATGAGAAGGGACAGAGTGTGTCTGCAGGGAGAGCTTTTTCCTCAGAAGCTATTTCAATGTAATACACAATTTATTTACACTCATTGAGGGGCGGGCGGGGGGGGCAAAGCACAGACGGCAGTAAGAAAACCAAAGCCTGCATGAGATGGAGGCATTAAGGGATCCTATTTCGACTATGCATTTCACCTATCTTTTGAGATTAAGTTTGACACAGAATTCCTGTACAGTAACTGTTATCACATAACCAACAGCTGCCATTGTTTTCTTTAGCCAACAGAAGCTGGTTCTAAGGAACAACTCGACCAGCACGCCACAGCAGCTACGGCTGCTTATCCGTGGTCAAGACCAGGACTGTTTCCAGGTAGATAGGAATATTGAGCATACAAAACTGAATGTGAAAAAAATAGATGATTTGTTTAACAGAGTATCCTCACATCCTGTCTTCGTGTGTTGACATCCTGCTTGGAATCACCTGCAGAGGGTTTTTTTTTTTTTTTTTTTTTATTTCCTCATTGCTTTGTGTTTGTCAGCATTCCACTGCAAGTGTTTGTTCTGGGGGGAACATGTGATTTAAAAAAAAAAAAACAATTTTGGTAGCATGAAGCAACAAACAGAGAGAGATTATGCTTCAGTTGAATACATTAATTTGGCATTAAAGGTGTACTCCATCGATTTTTAGAACCGTGCTTCAATAACATTGTTTTACCCTTGATGGACTGTTACAAAGCAGTAACAATAATCATACATGCGGTATAAGACATTGCCTTTTTAAATCTATGCAACTTTCTTTCTTAGAAATCTTGGCACCACCATTATCCACAATGCAACTCTCTCTGAAAATCTTATCTCTCATGCTATTAGAAGCAGAGGTGAGCGTGGTTTAGAGGTCTGATAACTTCCCTTTCCAAATCCACACATCCAGATTGGTTTTCATTTTCAACCTTTTGCGTCTTCAGTCCTACTGTCTCAAGTTACATCACTTACAACGTATCAGACTTCACACATAAGCCATGGAATTCTACCTTAAGGGTTCTAATCTCGTGACCCTTACACCTGACATTCTGTAATTTCACATCTAAAAAACCCATAAATGTTATAAACCCATAACAGATGATTTCATTAATCTCTTAATGAATGTCTATACTGTTGAAATGTGACATTACATCAAGTTGTTTGTCCCTCAGCTCCAGAGCATGTTCAGTGTTGAGGAGCGTCTGACGCGCCATGGGGAGCTGTCCATCCGTCCCAGAGAAGATGTGACGGTCCACCTGCTCTTTGCCCCCACCAGAGTGGCCTGCATGCTGGCCAAGCTGGAGATCAAGCAGTCTGGAGTCCGCCCTTCACAGCCAGGGGTCAAATTCACTGTGAGGATGGGACAGTTTTACTGCTGCCTTGCTCTGAGGCTTCCTTCCCTGTGCTATCACTCTGTATTACTATATCCTGGTCCCCTATCTTTCCTTCCTTATCTATGTTTCTTTTTAAGTCATTTCTTAGGACAATGTTCAAAAATTAAAATTGCAAAACTACAGTTTCCCTTCAACTACGCCTGGGTAAATATGGCAGCCCACGGCTCTCTCTAGGCTCTATGACACAGGCTAGAGGAACCTTTTATAGGTGAAGCTTGGTGAAGGTTAGCATGGCACTTCAATAATCACAATATTATTTTTTAAGTTTTTTGTTTGTTCAAGAGGAACCTTATTTAAAAAGGTTTAGTTTGGTTAAAGCTAGGTTTGGCACTGTATTCCGTATAGGGACATGATGTTTGTTTGGTAATTTTCTTTTGTAGTTTAAAAAAAAATATCTTAAAATTGAGTGTGGCCAGGGCTATAACAGTGGCTATGTTTTTTTTATTTGGTTGTCATATTTTCCCCATCCTTTAGATTCCACTGTCTGGCTACGGTGGGACCAGTAACATCATCCTGGAGGACCAGAGGAAGCAGGCAGACGGCTATGTGGCTACGCTAAACAACATCGCTGTGGGCAGAGTCAGCAAAGTGTGTCTGTGTGTGAGGAACACAGGCTCCAGGGCCGCTTACATTAAAGCTGTGGCCTTCTCCGATGTACAGACCAGATCAGTGATGGAACCGTCTGTCATCAGCCTCGCCCCGTCACAGTTTGTCTTAAAGGAAAGGACGCAAGAGGTAGGAGACTGGATTCCCTACGCGCCCTAGTTAGAGGTGCACTTTGTCATGTCATTTCGGGTGTGTCAAAGAAGTGGACGTTTTCTATAGGTATATTCACATATCTGTAAAACAAACTGTCTTTAAAGCAAAATGCAATCCCTGAAACACTGTTTGACGTTAGAAAGCTCCCTTTTTAAAGTTGCTGTTTCACTGTTGTTGTTTACATCTTCAGGGCCCAAAGTTTTGTTAACTAGACCTACGTTTGGTTCCAGGTGCCTTCCAAAATATTTAGTTTTATTTTACGATTAATTCAATACTAAGATTTAATCGTAGAGCAAATATGCTTTGTAAACTACCTGACGGCTCTGCAAATGTAAACGATTCCCCTCATTTGAAACTGCATAGTGCACTTTTTTTTTTTTTTTTTAAGATATTTTTTGGCATTTTTATGCTTTATTGATAGTGTAGAGACAGAGTTGAAATGGGGCAGAGAGGGGAGTGACATGCAGAGTACGACCGCGGGCTGGAATCGAACCCAGGTCCGCTGCTGGCCAAGGCCCATGGAGGGGACGCCTTACCAACTGAGCTAAAAGCGCCCCCATAGTGCACCTTTTTAAGGAAAAGAAATGTCTTGACTACCCTTGATTTTCTTAATTCTCATAGTTGGTGGTTCTCTTTTTAATGAAATGTTTTAGTTAAATGCTCATTCCTGTTGGTCCCTGTATTGTATATGCTGCAGTATGATGTTATTTCTAATGTTTATGTGTGTTTTTAGGTGATCACTGTGTTAATGAAATCCACCCAAAGGGAACAGACCATATGCCAGTCCGCCAATGCCCTGCTGGCTACGGTTTGTCTGTTTTGTGGAGATGAGGTCTCCAGGCAGCAGTATAGGAGGTGAGAGCTTCCAACACTTAGTTTAGTCTATTTGTTGTTTTGATAGTAAAGTAGAACTATTTGCAGGTATGGAAGTTAGTGGTGGTTAGATGGCAAATACATCTGAATTATCCTCGGTAAAGGTTTAATACAAAGCTCTGAATTTCCTGTGTTAAAATAATAAATTATTGGAATCTCTCCGGATATCTGTGTCACTTTGCCTAGCATGAAAGCACTATTTTGTGCAGTAATGGCAAATGTAAATTTAGTAAACTGCTGTGTAAAGAAAACAGTATGCAGTATGCACAGCCATACAGTAGTGTGTAATCAGAACAAAACAAAGAAATTGAGACTAAACAATGCAATTATCATTTCTTTAGTTTATTTGCACATTTAGAAAATATATATACTGTTCATAGGCAGCTTTGTTAATAAGCACAAAGCAGTATTTGCTCCTGCCTATATGCTCCTAGCCTACAGTCTCAAACACCCACTCATTGTTTCTCAATCATTAGAAGTGTTGACAGCCTTTCATAGATTCAAGTTCAGAGAGTTGTGCCTTTTGGTAAGATGAGCTGTTTTTGTGTCTGTGTTCTGTTTCTTCCAGATTGCTTCAGAGCAAACCAGATGCTGCGCGGAAGGCTCTGTCTGACAACAGTCTGCTGAGAAACATTGACTTCAATGAGAAGTTCCTGGGTGAAGAACATGTTACAGAGAGTAAGATGTTTTATTACAATGTTTCTTCAAATGGAAATTGCTGATTAGTTGACTGAAATTGAATTTGAAAAATAAATTCAACAAAAAAATATATATATATATTTCGACATTCGTAGCTCTAACTAGTGATTTTTGCCTGTTCTGCAGCCTACGACCTGCCCCAACGGCCCAATGAGGCTCACATCTTCTATGGGAACATGAGTAAGACAGTGGTGTCGGTGCTGGGGAGTGTGACGAGTGCAGACTGTGAGCAAGGCGACCACTCTGAGCTGCTGCTGCCCTCTGTCAGAGATGATTCAGAGGCCGACAGGTAATGGTTTATCTTAAATACAACACAACAGATACATTCACAACACAAACACAGATGTACAATATACATTATTTAATGTCATAAATTATTCATATTATAATGCATTTAGGTCGTACATGTATCCCACTGATTTGAAAAATATATGAAATATATTTCCTCATACAGTATATCTTCCAAATACAGCACTGTGATGAAAGTTGAATGTACAATAAAATCATTTCAGCGTGACTTTCGGTTGGACCCTAATAACATAACGCCGACTTTCAGAGGTTTAAATGATTCAAAAGTTATGTGACGTGATTAAGGCGTTGCAGATTTGACTAGACAGAAATGGATCTATGCTGTTGTGTTTTTTTTCAGTGGTTTGCCAAATAGCAATGTGTTTCTTGATGTGCTGCCAGTCAAAGGTCCCCAAGGTCCAACTCTGAGAGTGACAGAGCCCTCCTTAAAGGTACATTAAGCCTTTTTATTGGACTTCTGTCTTTTCTCCTGTTGATGACGTTGGTACTGTTTCAACTGGATGAGATGTAAACAATTCTTTCACTGCATTTGACATAAATAAGTATTAATTTTTTCAATGCACAATGTCCCCCCTCTCTTTCCAGGCTTCAGAGCCAATACACAGGCATTCTGAGGCGTGGACCATCCATCCAGAACAGCTTGTCCTCTCAGCTCCCACCATCAGTGAGTAGAGTACAGATTTCAAAAGCTTATTATTAAGTGAGCTATTGTCCCCTTAGCTTTGAGTTGAGTATGGTTGGTAAAGCAATCACCTCCAAACCATACGAATGACTCTGTGATGTAATCTGACATAAGTAGCCATCAATCCACATGTTGTTGTTGTTGTTGTTGTTGTTTTTAGATGGTACAGCCTCCACCAGTCAGGTTCAGATCCGGAACAATACATCCAGAGAACTGAGCTTTGATTTGTCCTGGCCCGCCCACTGCCTCACCATCACGCCTCAGCATGGAGTGATCGAGCCTCAGTAAGAACACTGGCTTTCATTACATGAAATATATAAGCTGCATTTCCACCGCAGCGACTAGATCCCACAACAAGGAACCTTTGCAGGAACTATGCATCTTTCTACCGCGGGAACTAGGGTCTAAACTGTAGTTCCTGGAACTATGATTACCCCAGAAAAAGATCCTGCTTGGGGGGTGGGACTTTGCAATGATTCAGGAACCACTGGGGCGAGGGTCATTTTCTGGTTTGAATTTGATCCTGGTAGTTTTGGTGGAAATGCGGCTTTTGCTGAGTTTATGGGTTGTATGCTTGCCGGATGTCTTTCTGTTTATCTTTCTTATTTAATTGTTGTCACACATACACAAATCATTTACATGTATGAATAATTATATCCAAGATGTGTGTCATAGTAGATTCACTATATTGCCAATTACATGAAAATAATCCTGACATGGTTTGTGACTGTGAATATATTTGAATTTGATCATTCCACTTGTGTCTAATTTCTTGATTATTGTTAACCAAGGTGCCACCTGCAGATTCTGATCAGCCCAAACCCTTCACTAGCAACCAAATCCTCCCTGCTGCCATGGAGTGGACAGATCTATGTCCAGTGTGACAGTCAACAGAAGGTATGGAACACAAGACACATTGAGCTTTTCAATCTTCAAGACAAGTCAATTATTGATGTTGTGTTGTAAGTACTCACTGAGTATGTTAACTGTGACGTCTGCTTCAGTTGATCAAGGTTCAGATTCGTCGTGACCTGGCTCTGGATGTGTCTGCTGCCCCGGCTGACAGCACTCTGTCAGCCCTGCCCCCCCAGGCAGCCACCCCAGTGCTACCAGTGTCCAGGCTCCAAGCCACCAAGCCTTCTCTACTGCCACAAACCCCCGAGACACCTCCAGCTCTGCTGGAAATCAGCAACAAGACTGTCATGTTCCCATCCACTCCCTCAGGGGAAACATCAGGTATGGAGGGCACAACCTGCCGTCTTTCTCTTTGGATCTAAAGCCCCTTTTACACTGGCCAAAAAAACCTGCTTAATCCTGCTAACATCGGGCTATTGTCAGAGGTGTGAATGCAGGGTTTGCTTTTGGATAATAACAGCAGCGCTACTCGTCTGTGGGTGTGCATTCAACTGATGATGCACCGACCTCTGGGGCTAATGGGAATGTATTGACCACAGAGTGTAGCCTACCGTTGATCAACTGTTTGTTAGCCTTAATTAAAACATACATTCAAAATGACACGCCGCCCTGAGATGATACAGGGTACAGTACAGCAGCATATTGTGAGGGTGGAACATTATGAAGTTGATGTTTTTGAAGCCTAAGTTCAGTTGAAAAATGGCTGTGTTCCCCTTCAGACCGTCAGTGTTATAAGTCACAGTCAGTAGACAGCACACTGTGTCCCTGTGGGCGACTGAACCTCTCTGTGTCTCCTCTGCCTCAGAGTCCCAGCTGGAGGTGCAGAATGGGGACCAGGAAGTGAGGTGGTACCTGTCATCGTTTGCTCCTCCATATGTCAAGGTACTTCTTTCTTTATTCTTCTGTCGTTCCTGTTTCCTCTCTGTATTATCTTTCCTTTGGGAACACATTGTTTTCTATTGAATTTTTCCTTTCCTTTTTTTCCCCAACTCTTTTTATTAGGGTTTTCAAAGTTAAACATAAAAACATGGAGGTGAAAATATATTCTTTTGATCCAAACATATAGAAACATTGCAAGGGAGTGAGATAGTTCTACCATGCTCTTTAAACGTATATTTAAACTATAGGCTAGTTATGGGAAAGAGTTGGTGAATTGTTCTTTTTGTTTAGTTTGTATTATTTTGTAAGTGTAACTAAATCATTTCCCTTTGTTTCATCATGGCTCACTTTGCTATTTAATTTATTCTGTAGGTCCACACTAATGTTTTTTGTCTGGTTGGCCGTGGTGTCATGACAGATAGCAGTGACTCAGGTCTTAACTGTCCCTTGCCTCTCTCCTCAGGGAGTGGACAGCACAGGAGATGTGTACCGGGCCACCTACACTGCTTTCAGATGCTCCAGGGTCTCAGGCACTCTGGGGGAGCAGGAGAAGATGCAGGTACACAGCCACATCCACACAAGACATGTCAAGAATATTCAGAGCAAATCACTTTTAAAGGGATGAGACCATACTTACCGCAAATGTTTAGGGCTAGGGGAGAAAAATGTCTTGTGATACTTTTCATTCCTAGCTGAGAAGGAGCAACACTAACCCATGCTCCATTGATGAGTTGAGTTCACTAGGTAAAGTTTGGACTATCACATTTTTTTTCATGGTCAGAATTTATACAAACCGATGAAAAGATGAAAAGTCCTCAGTAAACACATAGCAGTATATGATTAAGTATCTTTATATATTTCATTTGTGGAGGTGAGCGCTGTTCCACACATAGCTGAATCAAATTACTTTTTTTTTTCACAGTATTGTACTTCAAAAAATATTTGTTTCTTACATGACATTGTGGACATGGTAAGACATAGACTATTCAAAAGGCAGTTTGACTTGCCATAAATGAAAAAATAATGTAGGTGTAGCAGTAAGCATGTCAAGAGGATGGGGTATGGCCAATACCATGGCCCTGGAAGTAGTGCATAATTTCCATTATTATAACTGACCAGTCTAAATGTCCATGTGAGAGAATGCTTTAGAAATTATGTTTTATACAGGAGGAGTACCTAGAGCAAATCCTTTCTTTCATTCCATACATTGCTCTTTAAAAGTGCTACGAGGAACTTTAAAATACTCTTAATGCCTTTGTCATGGGTCCCACACCCTGGAACTATAGCTTCCATAGTAAAAACACGACCGCTTTTGTACAAAGGGGGTGCAAGAATTAACCAAAAACTGAGAGTTCCTCAGAGCACCTTTTTAAACCTCTGGTTGTAGTTGATAAGAGACATCAAATCATTCTTTCTTTCATTCCTATTATTTTGTCTGTTGATTGGTTTAATGTTATTTGCTTCTTTTCATGCTATACTTACCAGTAAAGCTTGCAGCAATCAAATAGTTTCCATTTCCAAATGCATTGTGTGCTCCCAGGTGCCTATAACATTCCTGCCCAGAGACAGAGGGGACTACGCACAGTTCTGGGACTTGGAGTGTCACACTGTGTCTGAGCCCCAGCACCAGAGCAGGATCCGCTTCCAGCTCTGTGGCACTGTGAGCACTCCTTTCACTATTCATCGCATCTTTTTTTATTCAAGTATTATTATTAGGGCTGTCAAAATGAACACGTTAACGCAGGGTGATTTAATTTCTGGAATTACACACACACACACCAAATGCCATTCTATAGCCTATCCTATTTCCCCAAAGACATAGTAAAGAGACAGACCAATTGAATTATGGTTTGGTAGGTAGGCCTATATTTTTTAGTTTGATTAAAATGTATTTTCAGTATTAAAACCATGATTTGGATTTTGAATTAATAAAAATACTAATTTTAAATGTACATATCCACCTTCTGTCATTTATCTTTCCGTTCATACAACAATATACAGAGAAAATTAGAATTTTTCAGGCATATTTCGAATGGTAAAATTAATCGTGATTAATCCACAGAATCCTGTGATTAATCTGATTTACAAATGTTAATCGTTTGACAGCCCTAATCATTCTATGATATTTTTAAAGTATTGTTGGTGTCTTTCACATACCCTTACTGATAGTAGTAAAGTTGTCGGCCTAGGATTCATTATAATTCTGAGTTTTGTTTATTCTCCTATATTGACATAGAATTGTCTCTTGTCACGTTTTCTTATTTGCTCTTCTTTACAATTTTTTCACCTGAACATTGTTTTTGAAGTGCATCCTTTTTCACTTTCGAAGGCATTCATTTAGTTGTCTCAAAGCAGCAAATCTACATTGGACCAATATTTATTTTAGCGCTTTTAATCATTAGCATTAGCCTCAACATTTACTTAGCACCTTCTAATCAAAACTTCATTAGTCTAACATTTATTTAGCACCTTTCACCAGACACTACAGTGTACAGCAAACAATGGTTGTGACAGCTTTTCTATTTGTTCTCCTTAACTGTTTTAGCAGAACCTTTTTGAAGTGTTTTTTTAACTCGTCTCTGATCAACAAACCTACATTAGACCAAAATGTATTTTGCACCTTTTTATAAAACACTCTGTACAGCAAACAATAATTAACTCACTAATTGTGTTACTGTCAAACCACACCACGTCTAGAGCATTAGCACTAGCATGGCAAAATCTTTACTTTGAAGCATTAGAAAGTGTTATTTCTTTGATAAGCTTAACAGAAACAGCAGGCGTGGCACTAGTAACCTCAGCATGGCTTTGTACTGTTAGTGACAGAATTAACAAATGAGGAAAGTGGGTTTTGGGATCACATAGATAAGCCCCCCCCCCTTGCTGAGATGGGCCTGCGGGCATCTTGTGTGTGTGCTGCTTTAATGTGGAGTGTTATGACAGACCCAGTTAACTTAAGAGCATACATACACAGCAAGCACACAAGTAGGTTAAGTGGCTGTGACTGTTTTTGTGTTGCTTTTATTTCTTAGATGCAGTGCCAAATCATTTAGTGATGTTAAATGCTCCAGTTTTTAAAACCTTAATTTTAGATATTTAACTGACAGCCCTGTGCGGAACTTAATATGTGATACGTCTGCCATGCTTGATGATGTCTCCACATCAATAACACAAATCTGTTATGCAGAATATATTTGAATTTGTCTTCTAAATTGTATTTTACTGACAAGCAGTTTTGAAGTAGTAGTAGTAGGGAGATGATGTCAGCCATGTTTTTTTTCCTTTCCTTTTTTTGTTACAATCTATCTAAGATCCTAAAGTGTTGTCTGTGTGTCTAAAGGGGATAAAGTGTGGGCCAGTGGAAGGACCTGTAGAAGGAGACTGCTCTCTGGTGAAGACAGAGGCCACAGTCAAACCCAGGAGGAGAGCCGACGCCTCAGCCGGCAAAACCAGGTGAGAGACGATACAACTCAACACGTCAGAGTGACAGGGAATAGATGACCACTGCTAGACATCTTGGTGCAATGTTGTGTTAAAGAAAACTGTGTGGAGTGTCCTGTGGAGGGATTTAAGGCACCAACATTCAGCCAAGAACATTCAGCCAAGGATGTCGTTCATATCTCTCTCGCTCTCTCGCTCTCTCGCTCGCTCTCTCTCTCGCTCGCTCGCTCTCTCTCTCGCTCGCTCGCTCTCTCTCTCGCTCTCGCTCGCTCTCTCTCTCGCTCTCGCATTTGTTTTATGGTTTGTTTGTTTTTAAATAAAAAAGGAAGTTCCAATTATGTTTGTGTATGCTGTTCTAGGGGTGGAGGGATCTACATTGTTGTCTATTTGCACTGAATTGGAAATGATGATATTTTAGAAGAAATGCACTGAATTACAAGGCTGTAGAGAATGGTGTGATAAGAGCATTAAAATGAGAAAAAATAATGGGACAAAAAGAAATCAAGGGACATTTAGGCTAGAATAGATAAAAATGTGCAATTAATCGAGAGTTAACTATGTGGGGAAACACTTACTTACATTAATGCGATTAATCGCGATTAAATATTTTAATCGTTTGACAGCACTAATATATACACATACATACATACATACAAACATACTGTATATTCATTACTGTTTTAACTATTCCTTTAAGACACTCATACATTCACTGCAATGACTGGATTTAATTAACTGTAGGTCATGTATTCAGAGTAGCTATCTCATCCTCAGATGGTGTTGTGATGTTTATGCTTCCCGTTTTAAACTATCACTATTTGTTATTCTCAGTCAGGAGGAGGCTGTGCGGAGGGGGGTGTACTCTCCACAGGATCTGTACACCTTCCCAGCCACGCGGGCTGGGGCATCCAGCACTCTGAAGGTCAACATCCGCAACAACTCAGCGGACACGCACGAGGTCAGACATGCATTACTATTTAATGAAGATATAAGGAAACACTCTCTCTGGCTTACTGTAGCAGCGACTAGAATACAAAACATTGGTTAAAGCAAGGACGTCTATATAGGATGGTTTTCAAGTAAGCCATTGCAGAGAGAGAGGTGTATTCTATTCAAAAGTAAGTGACAGTATGTATACAGTGTATATATTTACAAACTTGTGTATACTGTTATTCCTTATTGCTAAGATACATTGCATGAGTGTATTTATTTGTACTGAATGATACATGTGATAATAACCCCCTAACACATGTCACTGTGCTTTGCATGGATTTGATTTGTTGATGTGTGGCTTCTCTAATTGACTTGCAGCTGACATTTGTAAACCCTAGAGAGCCCTTCCACATCAAGCATTCCAAATATATGCTGAGGTGAGTCCACTGGTCATTCTCCCCAACATGATCTCTCTCTTCTTGACTTCTGACTGTAGCTGGGTGACATTATATGAAATCAGACAAGTCTTTATTGTTAGTTGCCTTCCTTGTTACTGTGTCAGTCTTCTCGTGGTCTTCTGTTGGAGTGAAGTTGGGTATTTGGGCGGTTTCACACCTGATAGTCCGCTTATAGTTGGCTACCTTGGTTTAAACCGGACGAGAGTTGGTGACGTGAACCAAAATGCAGCGTCATAAGTCACGTAAGGATGTTCTGTTTACTCACTGGTCAGATGTCAGGGGCGGGAGCAATAACTTTGTTCCTGAACTGCTTAACAATAGGTCAGAATTTCCATGCAGGACAACTACATAAAGAAACTACAGGATGTAGGGGAAGTCTTTCTCATCCCATAATGCATAGCGTAACTAAGGGAGCTTGTTTAGTAAAAAAAAAAAAATACTCAAGCTCATGTTCTCACCACAAACGGACCGCACCTGAATTTTTATGGAAACGTACCGAGGTCTCAGTACGCTTGTTTGGTTTGTCCACTTTTCTGACCTGCCCAAAGGAACAGCAGCAAAGGTAGACGCAAACCTGGGTTTGTTTCAATCAAACCAAACAAGGCAGGTGTGAAAGTGCCCTTAATGATTAGTCAGGAAAGGTAAATCAACACAAACTCTTTGGTTTAACTTATTTTGTAATGTCACTCTCTCATTGCTAATGCTCACTATGGAAGGTCCTGTGAGATGTTGGTACCTGGAGGATGATGTGACTATATACACGGTACACACACACACACACATGAGGCCTGGAGGAGTTGTGATGTTTGCCTAACTGGGGCCTTTGGGAGGGGGTTGCTTGGCCAATGGGACTAGCTGTGCTGTGCTTTGCTGTGCTGGGACTTTGTTCAGAATGGGCCTTACATGGCTTTTGTAATGTTGAAATAGTAGAAAAATATCATTTGAGTGGAATGGGGAAATAAAAGGACATTGAAATGTATGGACTTCCTTATCAAAATGGATGCACTGTCAGACACACTACTGTTGGTTTCCCTCTGAACCTGCCCTCCAGCCCTACAGTAAGTGTGCTGTTATGAGCCCTGCTGTGTGTGGATTGGTGGTTGCCTTGTGATGAAACCGGCATGCTGTGGCTCCTGATCATGCACTCATTTTCACCACATCAACAGTATACTGTACCTGTGTGCTGCTGCCCCATTCACTCTCTATTCATTATGCTGGGACATTTTACGTGCTGCATATGGATGAGTTGACCTTCTCCCTCAGTTTTGAATACAGTGTTTCACCATTATTATTTATGCCAGAATCTAATATGTCACATGATCCATATTCTTGATTTTATTTCTTGATGTGAACATGCATTTACATCTGTTGTCGGTTGCACGTGTTCTGTATTACTGATATCCATTTCCAATAGAAATAACTATCTATTTATTTAACCATTGTAATGTATTAACTGCTGTCCATTCTTCCCTACCTACTAGGTCACAGCACTATCTGAAGCTACCCGTCCAGTACAAGCCCACTATTGCAGGCGTCCACACTGGCTTGCTGCTCATCCAGTCAGAAACAAGTGGAAGTCTTGTGATTCAGCTGACCGGTGAGGCATTGCCTTGAATTGACCATCCTTACAACCACCCCTCTTCATGCTGGCTGGCTGCCTTTGGATGGATGCTCTGCTCTGTATTATTTCCCTATGGGACAGACAAGCGTAACTAGAGAGGAGAAGGGGGGAAACTGCACACTGTTTTAAGGATCAAACAAAAGCAACAGTGGACCCTAAATCCTTCCTCTCATCCTATTTGAAGATAACTTATTTACTGGAGATGCGTTGAGACTCTACTGCCAACACTGTCTGCCTTGTGGATGTAGCACCGGTATCCTCAGCTGGCTTATCAAAAATGACTTTGCCTGTTTGTGCCTGACACTCAATGATTTTAGCCTCACAATTAGTTCCTCAGCACAGCTCACTTCAGAGGGCTAATGGGTTGTGTCACTTGACTCTGAATGTGGTTTTTTGCCTTATCCCTAAGGCATGTGGCACAAGGCAGCATTGTTGTTGCCACGCGGTCCCCTGTCAGACGGCACCAGGTTGAATATGTTTTGGGGATTAACTTTGAGTCGGTCACACAGGAATGCATTTGTCTCTGCTTTGGTAACACAGCTGCTGGGAGTTTTGTTTTCGGGACAATGTGTTCATTTATTTTCTTTCTCTTATTTTTGAAAAGCCAAACTGTGCTCAAATCAGACAGAGACCTGGGCATATTTGTATGTGTCTCAAACCCAATGAATTCATTTCTGTCATATACTCATGAACATTACAAGACCACAGTAGATGGAGATGTCTCCTCATCGCACTGAACCTTTGTCTGCACCAAGTGTTGACTTCCCAGCAGCCTCCAAGACTGCTTCCAAACAGTCCAGATGTACTTTCATTTAGTCATGATGGGGGCAGCTCACAGCAACACTAGGATGCTTAATGATTGTTATTACATGCTAAGAAGACTTTCCTCTGGTGGGGGGTTGGGCAGCTTGCCAGGCCAGCTAACAATGGTAACCATGGTAAGAAACCTTGTTAATCACTGTGCCAGTCACAGAAAATTAGCAACCCATTTCCTCTTTCTGCTTAGGTGCGAATGACCAATATTGCTTGGGGGGGGGGGTTATTGGATTCACATCCATAATCAGTTTTGGAACTGGAATAGAGCTATCCATAAACTTGATTAAGGCTGTGTGTTGTTTAGCTGTTAGATGCCACACGTTGTGACAAGAGCTTAGAAAAATCAAAAACACTAGTGTAGAGTTTGAATATGAAGGCGGTACTTTGTCACAGGCGGCTCTTACTATGCCCAGACACATTATCCTGACGTATTTTGATTTACAATTTGCACATGCTTAAATAGTATATAATGTAATATAGTGTTTGTTTGTACACATTTTAAAAATAAAGTTTTGTGATAAAATAGCTTGGCTTTCTTTGAAATTCTTCTTATACTGCTGTCATAAAGGAAGTAATTGAAGGAAGAATAAATAACTATTATTGAAAGAAACATGGTTGACGGGAAGCATTCTGTTTCCTTCTCTTTTGGTTTATCTCCTTAGCTCTGAATGTGATGTGTTAATGTGACCGTTCCAGAGTGCGCAGATATTTTCATTGGTCGCACCAGTGCACCTGAGATTTATCACGTCATATTAAATGTAATATTGGGTGCAACCAAAATATATGCTGGTGCACCTAGACGAAAAAGTTAGGCTGGAGCCCTGTCCTTGGGTCATTTCTGATTGTTACTACTAAACACTGGCCAAACTATGACCACTATGAGGAATGTATTTAAAGTATCTACAGACACTATATTTTCTATATCTGGGGCTTCCCTTCTTATGACGTCAGAAAGGGGTGGGGGTGGAGAAAAAGAGAGGATTGTTTTTTATTATACTTTGGGAGTTGAAAAACACCATTTTAAATAACTCTTGTATAGCCTAGAATTTGTATGGGAATGATAATTTTTCTTTTTATATTGAGTTACATTACTCCGTTTGGACACCCCTGAAATTTTTTTTGCATTTTATTTGGTGCTGCTGTGTTCTCTGTCAACCTGACCATGACCTCAGCCCCTGAGCCCCGCTGGCTGTCATGCGCAGTGTGGCCTGCAGGTGTCGCCAAAGCGTCGCGTGGAGCGCGGCTGTCGGCAGCATGGACGGGGCAGCTGGGCTTTATTTTGCTTCCCCACACTGGAATCCACTGTAGTGCAGTTGGACTTGACGTCTAGCAACACAACACTCCCCCAGACTTCAAACAAGCAGACACGGCCGGACACTCAGCACTTTGGCGGCTGCATTTCCAGGTAGGAAGCCTGATGTATGTTTCTCTGGTGTGTGTTTTTATTTGCATTATTATAACGCTGTAGTGGTAGGCGGCTCTGGGAGTCCTGCTGTGGTTGCGCTAAACCGGTGAGGCTACACGCAAAAGTCGGGGCTGTCCTGTGTGTGTGTGTGGGGGTCTGACTTCGGGCCAGGCGGGGGAAGTTGCTGCTCAAGAGTTGGAGCTGCTTTCCAAGCTGCGCCAGACAGCAGAGCTATGCTAACACGGCTGATTTAGCAGCACAGCAGAGCAGGCTAGAACGGGCTCCCATCCATCCATCCACCGGGGCCACAGACAGAACCAGCCCACTATGTCTCTGCTGCCGCTGCCTCTCGCACTGGCGTGACCTCCGTGTTAACTCATAACATGTATCACCCCTACTAGAGGCAGACAGGAGTGTTTGCTTCTGTCTGTGTGCTGTGTAGTTTGCTGTCTTGCCCTGGTTTAAATGGATGAACAAGCTAGCAGGGAAGCTTGATTTGACTTGCAGACCCCCCTGAGCTGTCACTCATGTTTGAGGGCTACATGGGGGTATACCCAACTTTCCCATGCAAATGAGACACGCGGTGCATATGGCGAGGGGGTGTTGCTAAGTCGCATCATGGGATGAGCTGTGTTGTGCTGTTTGACACTGTATGGTGGAGTGAGGACCACTGTCATCCACACACACACACGCACACGCACACACACACACACAAATCCTCTCAATTAACAAGGCACACTTAGTTTGGGAATACCATGAATATAAAAGATTGTATCTAAACATATATTTATATTATATATGTTTTGGACTATGCCACATATGCCTACTTTCTGAAGCAAAATGATCATGGTCTTCTATTCTGAGGGATTTACAGTGGACTGCACTGTTGGTAACACAACACATGTAGGCCTATAGCTGATTTCTGCAATTTTGAAAGAAACTAGGCATTTATTTTATCTGTTTTATCACTGTGAACATAAAAACTATTTTGGAAAGATTTGGAAAACTTTGGAAAACAGAAAAAAAAACGTAAAAGTATACAAATGAATGTAGGCCTATTTTATGTCATATTTTGGACACACACTACACATCATGTAAAGATGATGGGGGTCAAACCAACTTGTCCCAGACACTCGGTGTCAGAGTTATAGGTTCATCTGGGCTACTGTGTCATTTCTTAATCATCCCTTGGCATTGGTCACCTTTTCACTGCGACAAACGTTCCTTTTCCTGTGTGAATGTCCTTGTGTTGCATAGATATACTTGTTAATTCAAACATTCTCAAGACAAATTCAATTAAGCCTCCGAGAAAACTTACCCATGGCAGTTTGCAGACTCATGACAGTCCTGTGAAAACATGGATCAATATGTGACACGGTGTGCAGCAAGGGGCATCGATCTGATTCACATTCATTTGATTACTGAGCTCTGTTCTGTTCTGTGTGTGTGTGTGTGTGTGTGTGTGTGTGTGTGTGTGTGTGTGTTCCCACGCCTACCCTGCCTCTGCTGGTCCTGAGGGTCAGTTTCAGTGGGAGACCTATAGATGAGGAACTGCTGAATAGTTTGATTCATTGTTTGAGAGTGAACTTCTTATTGGTTTTCACTTGTGTGTGCTCTGCCCCTTTTTATTATCCAATATTAGCTAAATAATAGGACATAGACTTTTTCTATGATAGGCTGTATCCAAACCGTCTCATCAAAATATTGTTACGATATCTAAAAGTATTTGCCATTGTTTTTCATTTATTTCATTTGACTTATTCTCATTGATCTGAATGTGTCTGCTTTCAAATAAATTACAATATGGACATTTGACAGTGTTCCCTCCCCCCCCCCCTTTTTTTTTGGAAAAGTACAGAAAATAATTGAAATTCATTGTAAAGAAACGATCATTTTGGTATTTTAATAATACAGCACTCCTGACACAGTGCGGTGCATTTTAGGCTGTGGATGCTTGTGGCTGTCAAAGTTGTGGAGGAAGATGCTTTCTCATCTGGTATGTGCTGTTGTGATGAGGTGAGCTACAAAGCAGGCAATAGCTGGTTACGTTTGAGTTGAATAAAAGGACACCTGTGTAAAAGCATGGAGACAGGTAACATGTCTGGCTTTCATACCGTTTAAGACTTAGTGGAATTAAACTCTTAAAGAGATTATACTGGCGCCTGCTTTAAGTTCCAAATATGTATATTGACCTTTTTCCTCTACATTGGTTGTGTTTAGTTAGGACAATTAGGAAATTCAACATGTTGCCTTCAGGGACTTTAGGTTTTAGTTGACACTATAATATGACATCATCCTCCAGTTTCAGTTTAACTCTTAGTAATTGGTGCAAGGAAATCTGTGTGACATCACATTTTACAGTCAAGCCACTCACCATTTTAAACCGGTTGAAGTAGTAGAGAAATACCCAGCAGTTATTTAAATACGTTTAGTTTATGGTCCACATCACTCATAGTAAGAAGCTGATGGACAATTATGTCTTCAGTATCTAAATAACTATCTCCTTCTATGACTTTCACAGTTATTCCAAAGTCACCACCACAAAAGGAATATTTGCAATTAGTTGTTATGACCTAAACTACTTATATGTTGAAAAACTACTCTGAAAACCTGTGTTCAAAAATCAGAGTCGGACTTCTCTCCCCTTATGACATCAGAAGGGGAGAAGCCACGCCCCCTAATTTAGCACAACCTCCACCTGTGATAATCACAACCCCAGATTACCCTGAATCTAACTGCCAGTTAGAGTCCAACCGGAAGTTATATCCAGGGCCAATCAGAGCAGACTGGGCTTATTAGAAGGCGGGGCTTAAAGAGACAGGCTCTAAAACGGAGTGTTTCAGACAGGTTAAAAAAAGGAGATTCAGCAATGGCAGAGTGAGGTATATAGTATAAAGTTTTTTTTGGACACTACACCATTGAAAAAGGTTCTAGTTGAAACCCAACTCACAATTTTGAACCTGATAATGAGCATAATATGTGGAGCTTTTGACCACCAACGGTGCTGCAGATCAATGTTTTCATGAGTATGTTCCCATTTTGTGATACTCATTCCTGCTACCAGTTTCTCACTATTCCACTGATTGACAGTTGGTGGCAGTGATGTGCCAAGAAATGAAGCTATGTGCCTGGAAAGGCTGGGTAGAAGAGTGTTGGCTACAACACTGATGTAAACACGGCAGGATACCAAACATTCAAAAACATGATCTCTACAAATGTTTTGTGAGGGAGGAAAATGTTTTGTGAGGCGTCAAGGACACACACAATATGATTCAGTAACAGTAACAGTATGAAGCATGGCTTGCTTTATATAAAAACCCTCCACAGGGCACTTGCAATTATACTATGGTTTGAAAGAATAACACACGTTTGGCTTTGTATTGTAAATATGCAAAAATCATATTACATTTACAATTGGTGTTGCACTGTGATGCACAAGAGCTCTTGAGAAATGTAAGAAACTTCCATTTGTTACATTTGAGATTATTGGCCCTGAAACATTCATTTGGACAAAGTGTGTTTGGATAACACAGTATGTTCAATTCATCAAGATATGATAGCACAGAAAGACAATTAACTCTAGTAGTTTGTCAAGTATAGTATGGGATAATAATGCCACTTTACTAACATAATTAATGCTTGATAAATGTAATAGATATTAAGACTTTTAAATAGACGAATAAATCCATTCTAATGCTGTCCGTGTAAAAATGTTCTCCATGGAGCGTGTTTCATGGGTTGCTCAGTGACTGCGTTCTCTAATTGACTTGTTATTCAAACCAAGAACACAGCGTGAAAGGTGAGCGTTCTCTTTGTTAGGTCAGCTAAACCACAACCGCACAAACTATTAATATAGAACTAAATGAAATGCATCAAGTCATAAAATAATAAGTGATAAAGTTGAGTAGAAAGTCAGCGAGCGACAGACTGGATGTGTGTATGTGTGTGTGTGTGTATTCTTAGCCTCGGTAATGTGTTCTCGTCTGCCTCACATAGCTCACTGTACCACTACAGCCAGACGCCTGGGTCCATCTGACTGTCTGATTGGATTTCTGTCTGTCTGACTCTAGTTCTAGTGTGTGTGTGTGTGTGTGTGTGGGGGGGGGACTGTTACTGACCATCAGCCGTGTGTGTGTGTGTGTACGTTTCACCCCTTGCCAATTAGCGGCTTCTCACCTCCTGAGGCGAAAGGGGCTGAGTGTGTGTGTGAGACTTGATGGGGCTTGTCTGCTGCTGACGGCTCAGCCTCAACCTCAACCTGAACTCTCTCTCTCTCTCTCTCTCACACACACACACACTTCAGTCTAAGCACTGAGCTCTTACTCTGTCTCACACACACACACACACACACACACACACACACACACACACACACACACACACACACACACACACACACACACACACACACACACACACACACACACACACACACACAAAACAGAGGACCTGAGCTGCAGCCAGTAGTTGATAATACAGCCTTGTCTGTCTCGGGAGGGACCCATGTGACACGCCAAAATGTGACAGTATTGTGTTGGTGGAGAGAAGGCGCGAGACGGGCAAAGACCAGTGCCAGCCTGCACCAGAGAGTGTGTGTGTGTCTTTGTCTTGGTTGTGCTTATGGGAGTGTGTGTGTGTATCTTTGTATGTGCAACAAATACTGTCTGTTATTGTAAATGGTGTGTATGTGACTTTAAGACAAAATTGATATGTTGGTAACAGGCAGTAGAGCTCTTCGGTAAACTTTTTTCACTGTTTCTTTTTTGTAATGCGATCATGCAAGCAATTGATTTTTCACGCTGATGTATAATTAATCGAGGAAAAAAGTTCCACTATATTTATTCTACCAGCTCAGCCTTCCAAACACTCTTCTCTCTCCACAACAACTTGAAAATGTTTTTTTTTGAAATAACAGCTTGATACCACGCAATTTTTTTTTGAGACATTTGGCAACCTATGAAAAAAAATAAAAATCTAATGTTTGAGATGCAGCATATCATTTGAAAAGCACTCAGTCAACTGGCAAGATTGTCAAGTTCTGGCCAGAAGAATGGAACACATTTGATGCATTCCTTTTTAAAAAAAATGCAGTATTTCTCATTAACATTTCTTCTTCCTATTGGCCTTGACCAATCATCTGGCAGAATTCTGACTGAAATCCATCCAGACATGTTGGTTGCGTTCCGAATCGCATACTTTCTACTATATAGTGTGTAGAAAAAAGAATTAGGATGTCCCGATTCTTGTGGCCAGATTTAGGATGGTTAGAAGTACCCGGATGTCCTACTTCATGCGGCCAAGATTGTTAGTGTTGAAAACTGCATCCTATTTGGGCGATTCTGACCCACAATCCAGTGCGCACGTGAAGTGACGTCGCATCGACGAAGCCTCCGTATGAAAACAAACGGGGATGCGACGGATATAAAATCAAGAGGCAAGATCAAGGTGCAATGTTATGATGAAATAAGAGAGTAAAGTATGTCCCAATAGTATGCCTACTGCATCCTAACTAGATTCTTTTTATCGTCGGATGTAGTATGTAGAATAGAAAAAAGAAAGAGTATGAGATTCGGAATGCAACTGTTGTGTGCTTGGTGAATGGAAGATCAAAGTGCTGCGTTGGACCCTGGTGGTTTTTAGTTTGAACCCCATGTTGACATGCCGTCATGATAAGTTGATCAAAGAACTGATTTACCAAAACATGGAATATTCTTCTTCAGAAATGACAGCATCCATGTTTGACACAACAGTCCTGTCTGTCTCTCTTGGGGGATTGTGTGTGTTGTGTATATTGTTTGCATGATTTGATCATATTCATGTAGCTTAGATGATTTGTTTTTTTTTCTTTATAGTCAATAAAGCTTCACCATTTTGTATGTGCCTATCACAATCAGTCTACAACCAAACAAAGGGACAGCAGTGTCCACTTCAAGATGTGTCTGTAGTCAATGGATGTATTGTATGCAGGATTGGATGTAGCCTTCTACAGTGTTTTTCATTCAGTTAATTTTTAATTAGAGAGTGCCCCCTGGAGGTCAACTGAGATTACACATGTACATAGAGCTGCAACGATTAATCGACTAATCGATTATTAATCGATTATTAAAATAATCGCCAACTATCCTGATAATCGATTAATCGTTTCGAGTAATTTTTTATAAAAAATCTCCAAATTCTCTGATTTCAACTTCTCAAATGTGAATATGTTCTGGTTTCTTTAATCCTATTATGACAGTAAACTGAAATATATGTGTGTTTTGGACATACAAACACATTTGAGGACGTCAACATGGACTTTGGAAAATTTATGAAAATGTTTCACCATTTTGTGACATTTTTGACACTGGCCAAAACACTAATCGATTAATAATCGATTAATCAAGAAAATAATCGATTATCAAAATAATCGTTAGTTGCAGCCTAGTCTCGCAAAGCCAGACCAAACTACAGCACGTAGTATGGTCTGGAAGCACTCTGTTTAGAGCCGTCTGTTCGGGTGGGGAAACCGGGGGAAACTGGACTAGCCTGTTTGTATTTGTTTAAACCAATCACAATCATCTAGGGCGGGGCTAACCCCGGGAAGCAGCAGCGGTGTCCTGCAAAATAGTGCCGGGGGGGGACTTATTTTGATGGAACGTCTTCACGTCCAGACGTCAGAGAAATGGCTAAACCCGCAAACGCCACACAAAAACTATTAAAGACAAAAGGAATATACATAGTGTGTTGCTTTCTAACCAGCATGTCAAGACACCATACACTTTAGCCCCCGAGGAGCTCACGGGATAACTTAACCGGAGTTAACTAGCCAGTGTTATCTCTGGTAACATTATCATCGGCGGTTGAGAGGACGGCTACGGCGGTCGAGTAGAATTTTTAGCATTCGAGAACTTATGTCACCACCTCCTATCGCTGTAGTCAGAGCCGTAGTCCGTCTGTTTACAGGCAGAACAGGGTTTTGACGTTGTGAGCGCTACACCAACTGCAGCAAGTAGCCGTAAGAGTTGCTAGGTGATAGTGGAAGCCGTTGGAATCTTTCCCCGTCGCTAAAACACCGCTGCTTAGTCCCTCACCAAAGAAAGGGAACGGCGGATCTTAATCTAGCTGGTTATAAGGTCCGGTGCTCAATTCAAACCCCCACGCTTCATTTTCCAGAGTTTATGAGGGTATTTCTGCCCGGGGGTAGTTGTACAATGAAGTTGGACAGCTAGGCTAGGCTAAACTAGGCTGCGTCCCGGACCGCCGCCGCCAATATTATTATCCCGAAGTATAGTGTGTAAGTGTGTGTGTGTGTGTGTGTGTGTGTGTGTGTGTGTGTGTGTGTGTGTGTGTGAGAGAGCGCTGCACATAAGCACACGGGTTGACTGTGAGCGAATTGTTTCCGAATTTGAGGGGGATCACAATAGGGGAAAGCCAGCAACCGGAAAAGGAGGGGGCTGCGTCAGGGCTGCGTTGCTTTTCGACGCAAGCGAATAGACGCTGGCGGAAGTGGTCATGCCAGACTAGTTGCAGCCCTACATGTACACCATTATCTGGTCATTAATGTCCTTGCTGAGGGGTTTTTAAAAAGTCTCTTAACAGCTTGTCACATGTGGAGTTTTTAATGTTCATTCCGATATGTATAAAACATAAACGATGAAACGTATACAAAATGATGTAAAGGGATTCAGTAAGTGTATAACAATAAGAATTTGGTGTAACGCTGTATAGGAAGGTTCTTGTAATAAGAATTGGTTAATAGTAGGGCTGTCAAATTAACGCGTTAATTTCAATTAATTAATCACAGAAAAATTAACGCGATTAAAAAAATTAACGCAGATTAATCGCACTTCTATAATGCCCTTTGACCCGGTGCAAAAGTGGTGCGTAGCTGCACCGAGCTGCACCTGAAGCAGACACAGCCCGCGCGGGTGAAAGGGAGAAAAGTAAAGAGAGAAACAGGGCGCCGAGGGCTCTATAGACGGTTTAATAAGCATGAAGGTAGGAAGACATCTTACTTTATTCTCCGCAGCCAGTGTCTGTGCATTATTGATTGAGTGGGTGCAACAATGTAGGCTAGGTTCAAAACAGTATCTCTCAATCGTTCTCCCCGTGTCTCAATTTTGTTTGCTAGCTGTCTCGTCGTGTGTGTGTGTGTGTGTGTGTGTGTGTGTGTGTGTGTGTGTGTGTGTGTGTGTGTGTGTGTGTGTGTGTGTGTGTGTGTGTGTGTGTGTGTGTGTGTGTGTGTGTGTGTGTGTGTGTGTGTGTGTGTGCGCGTGTGTGTGTGTCTCTCAATATTTTTGCCTATGAGTACGACGATGGTGAATGAATCGGCATAAGCATCTGTGGCAGTGCAGCGCTGTCTGTTGTGGAAACAGAAGTTACGAGAGATGGAGAGAGTGAGTGAGAGAGCGAGAGAGAGAGAGACTAGCAGGCTATACAGCTGTTTATAAACAGGTATAAAAGTGTCATAAAAGTATGCGATTAATTTAGATTAATTAATCACAGAGCCTGTAATTAATTAGATTAATTTTTTTAATCGCTTGACAGCCCTAGTTAATAGGTAATAAGGTGCTTAATAGATGCTTGTTAACATTACTTTGTGTTAATAAGACTATACTTAAGTGTTAATAATAACAAAATAAACATGTTTATTGTGAGATTTTAAGACCTTTATAAGAAACTTGTTAACTATTTATTGAATGCTTAATAACATTAATACAAGTTTCTTCAAGTTGTTAATACAAGCATCACAAACCCATTTATCGAGTCTTACCAATTTACCTATGTCATCCTTTTACCTTTTGTTGCTTTATGAAGGCAAAACAGCTTTGATATGCATTTATTAGCTATACACAATGCTCTTATTGAACAGTTGATTATGCATTTTGCAGGTAAGGGATCTAAAGTGGGAACAATGCTTAGTAAAGGTTGAAAAATGACAATGCAAATCGGTAAGGCTCAATAAATTGTTCTGTAAAGCTTTTATTAACAACCTGAAGAAACTCACAAGACGTGTATTAATATTATGAAGTAATTAATAAATACTTAACAAGTTCCTTATATGGTCTTATAAAGGTCTAATAATCTCACAATAAACACATTTATTATGTTATTATTAACACTTATATTTAGTCTTATTAACAAAAAATAATGTCAATAAGCATCTATTACTGGTCGTATTACGTATTAACTAATGTTTATTACAAGGACCTTCATATAAAGCATTACCCAATTTGGCCATAATGTATTGAGATACAGATTTATTTACAGAACATACTGCATAGTTGACATGTTGTATGACTAAATATGTGAGTTTTTTTTTTTATCACTAAGACAATCTGTTTGTGGCTAGTGATAAATGTCTTGCGATGACATCAGTGTGTGTCATACCCTGGCTATGGCCCTGTACTCTCCCACATACAGACAGGCTTTGTTTCTGCTACAGTGACTATCTGCCTCTCTATCACACATCTCCGTCACTATGGGTCCACATGATGCACAGACCTTCCCTTTAAATTACTATCAGATCAGTAATACATTGACTGGCCCACGGGGGGAGCTATACATCCTTTTATATTGACATGGATCACATTAAGCATCTCGGACACCAATAATTGGATTTTGACAAAAGGATTAGGTTGCATCTTGTTCTGGCTTCTCCCATGACAAGGACATGATGCTACATAGATGGGTCTAACGGAGGTGGCTCCGTCATATTAATATCGGGTGTAATATGTGTATGTGGTGAGGGACTGCATTATATTATGGAAGACATATTTGCTTTTTTTTGCTCTGAATTTCTGTCACCACAGAACTTATCTAGAATAAACACACTTATTTTTCCTCCACCAAAAGTTATCCCCCCTTCTCCTCGTTTATCTTGCCTATTGCTTCCTCGGGAACACGCTTGACAGATCTCACAGCCCTCAAGCTTTTATAGAGAACTCTCCAGCATTTGGCTAATGTCTGCACAGTTTCCCACACTGATTAGGAGCAAGTCCACAAACTGCAGTTTTAAGTCTTTGATTAAGTAGTTAAGAAAAGTCCTTGGAAATAAGCTAAAAAAGAAAAGAAAAAAGTGCTGGAGACAGCGATTAGATATTGTCTTTACTCTTCAAGCAAGTTTCACACAGAGGGCATTTAAACAGTTTTGTCAAACAAGTGCATTCACTGACTGCCGGAGTGCTCCTAATACAGCGCGTCCTTGTTTGCATGGCTTCGGTTAACCACAAAATGCCTGAGTAGCCATTCAATAATTCAGTAAAAAAGTCCTTGCATGGGAGAAAAGACAGGAGCTAGAGACACACACACACACACACACACACACACACACACACACACACACACACACACACACACACACACACACACACAGATGTCTTTCCCCCGAAAACCTGCACATCTTGGGTTTTTCCATTTTACACAAATTAAAGATTAACACGCTCTTTGCATAGCACTGCAGACTATGAATCTCATTGAAAAAAGGTAACATTTCAACCCAACAATGTTGGTCATTGAGGGAAACAAGCCGGCTTCCTCCAGATAGTTGTAAGATGTTCACCTGTTTTCATCTGACACCAGAGATGTTTCTTGTTAGATTGATGAGATGAGATAATTGTGTAATTACTGTGTGTATTTGCCTGTGCGTGTGTGTTGTGGAAGTATCCTTACTGACGAATGCAGCACTGAGTGCTGCTCTGCACTTTGCGTGGTAATTCAATAGACTGGCTAGAGACAGAGACTGTTAACGTGAGCCACAAAAGATTTAACACTCACCACACACACACACACAGCCACACACACACACACACACACACACACACACACACACACTGATCGGGTCTGCATGTGTGTGTCCATCCATACTGCACACTTAATCATTCATCTGTGTGCGCACTTACCTGAGAGCATGTAGTACTAGCTATACGGCTGCAGAGTGCGTTTGTGCCTGCACCCTTACGTCAGTCTGTACTGTGCGTGTGTGTGCGTGTGTGCGCGTGTGTGTGTGTTGGCCTAAAATAGCCCGGGCTGTAGTGCTCTTGCTGTGTTGGTGCTGGTATGAGCCTTTTGTTTAGGTGCTGCTGTGTGGTTGCAGCAGGCGTCTCTGGTTAAACACAATGTGTTGTGTGAGCAGCCTGTGATCTGTGCATTATTCATGCAGACAGTGACTGGGCTTAGCAGGGCCATAGGCTACAACTTAAAACATCAGACAGTGGAGTGAATTCGGGTTGAACTCTCGGGGATATTTTAGCAGGAGAGAGTGTAGACGGGTGGTGGGACGGCTTTCTTTTGCTCATAGCCAGAGTTAAGACGCAATCTGGTTCTAGTGACATGCCTTTAGCAGTGCATTTTTAATGAGCCTCGGTCCCAGCAGACACAGATGATTCAGTTTGGCTCACAGGCCAGAAAAGTTTAAGATAGTTTGTCTTAGATAACGGCTGAACTTGCAAGTGGCCACAAGGAAAACTTAAAAACAAATGAATGCTGTAAAAGGAAGTCATTGTGGTGCAATTTATCACGACTTAGACCCATGTATTATCTTGCATGCAATCACTCACTCACTCACTCACTCACTCACTCACTCACTCACTCACTCACTCACTCACTCACTCACTCACTCACTCACTCACTCACTCACTCACTCACTCACTCACTCACTCACTCACTCACTCACTCCCTCACTCACTCACTCACTCTCTTCAAAGTTCATAAGATTGAAATGACATTGCATTGATATTGAGTTATAATGTGACCGACATCTACAGAGGAAAGTGTATCAATAACACTTATTACAAACATGTTCATCGTATAAACCTGTGATCTGTGTGTGTGTAACAGCCGGCCTGTGTGGATGTCAAGCTGATTATAGAACATGCATCACCATCATATCCTAGCCTAATGTCCTTATGAAGCATTGGCACAGTGGGGCGTAAAACCAGTGCCTACAGGGAGGAAATTCACTTACTCACGTAAACACAAAAGGTACAAATTATTTTGTGGATACAGTAAGTGTGTGCTAAAACTGGGCTTGGGATTGCGGGTGCTACTTCTCAGCATATCATGGAGTTATTAGCATGCTTAATCCATTATTAGTGGATCTGGCCCTGGGTGTTTCATAACCTGAGGTTTTTATGTTAAAATTGCAAAGGTCTAATATATAGTGACAGTGTGTAGATTTGCTTAGGACATGCTTTTGCTGGAAAGAACCCATTACCTACTACTGATAAGACCATATCACTGCTCATGGCAAAGTAATCACGTTTACAGTCTTGCATTTACCTTGTGACAGAGAGCAAAGAGAATGCTTGCACAGTACAGGAAACATTTTTTTTTCTGCTAGATTTCAAGATAAAAATGTGTTTTCAGATTGTGGCAGTGAAGAGCTGACGAGAGGACAGAGATATGGAGGGTGAGCCCTGACTGGAGGCAGAGGCACCAGCTAGAAGACTGTCCAGCATTAAAGAAAAGGTAGCAGCAGCGCCAAGATTGTTTATTGGCCTGTGGGTCATAGCAACCACTGACATACCATGGCATGTGTCGCTCAGTAATGCGAAATGCTGGCACCAGCAATGGTATCTTGATCCATTAGAGGCTTCTTCCGCCACCTACATCACACCAGTCCAGCACACCCCTATAATTTCACGAAAAGTATTGCTGTAAATGTATCTATATATACAGTAATATATTTGGTCTTTATTGACACTATATCACAACATAACGCTGTAAATAAAGGGATGTATATGTTTCTCTGGTCCGTTCTGTTGCTATGTGCAATCTGTTTGTTGTTGCTTTTGAAATGACAGATGCTTTTGAAAACAGCCGGACTTTGCTCCGGTGACTGTAGTAGTTAGCCTAGCCACATGAGCAGGTCTGAAGGATCCATGACAGAGATTTAGAGCTAAATGACACATACCATTTTACATCAGTGGCATGCCAGTGGAAAAACGGTATGTGCCATGACGACGTCTCTCAAAGGTAGGGGACTTTTTAACATTTATTCTACGCTCTTTGTGTCAACTGCACTATAAGTGTCTGAAAAGAGACAACAACAAGCAGCCGACCAGACTCAGTTGATTTGGTCTACAGGTGGTACCTGGGCAGCAACAACCCATAGTGAGACAGTTGAGGAGGTTAGCCGTTGCGCTAGCTCTAGCTCGTAGAATAATAAATGTTACCTCCTTGGCTTCAGTTCAGTTGACAGCCGGTACAGAGACTTTTTTTCTTTCTCCCTCATCTGTGCCTTGGTATTATGACCACTCACTGTGAACTCCTCTGTGACAGCTTGAGCAGGAGAGGCACAGCGGGGGATGTGTCTGAAATAAATGGAGCTGTTTGGTGTCAAGAAGTTTTCTGGTCACCACTTTAAAGCCGCATGGTGCTAAATGGTGTTCATATTGCTAGTTTTGTTTCTCATTAATACTTTTTTTTTCTTAGTTTTTTTTAACTTTCCTTTCCTTAACTTTTTTCTTTCACCACATAGGTTTCTAGAAAAGTGAGCCGTGATGTGCTTTGGTCATGACTGATCGTCCGCCAAAACCCAAAAATCTTCTAATGTATTCTTTCTTATCCAGGTTTTCCTGCTCTGTGCTGCAGGTTTACTGCACAACTCCAGCCCAAACCAGTTAGTACACCTTGTCTATTCACTATGTGCCTATGACTGCGCTTTTATGCCAGGCCTTTTGGATCCTTTTATGTATTCACTCATTTATTATTCATATCTGCCAGGGCTTGAATAGCATTTAATACAGTCTGTGAGTCCTCAAAGGTTAGACATGTTATACTCTCTCAGGTACACACAATGTTATGGTCTGGAGCCAGCCATCACACCAATCTCAACTCTGATTAGACATGCTTTTTGATCTAATTTGATTTGAGATCTTCTATTTATTCCATTCTAGCTGGTGTTAAGAAGTTCTTTGACTTGAAGAAACTTGCAGACTCCCCTGAAAATGGTTCTGCTGATGCCACAAAAAATGCAAATAAGCCCATGATGTTACGTTATCAAGACAGGGGCATTACTTTAAAATCGGGGAAAAAAAAACCTGCTGGAATTTTGTAATGAATCCCACAACCTTGTTTTAATATGATACATTGAGAGAGAGCGAGAGAGACAGAGAGAGAGAGAGAGAGAGGTGTTTAGTTATCCGGTTGCCACGGAGAAGGTGCTGGCCAATCAGAGCAGACTTGGACTTTTTGGAATGGGGGCCTTAAAGAGACAGAGCTAAAACGGAGCGTTTCAGACAGATGGGGAAAAAAGCTGTATAAAAGGTGATATAGAAATAGGCAGTGTGAACAAAAGAATGTGAACAATAAACCATGAAAACTATTTCTAGTGGACACCCACAATATACATATGAGCGTGAAAAGGAGCAGAACATGTCATCTTTTACTTGTCAGAAGAAGCTGAGTGGTTACACACCAACAGACACGTCCTTCAGTTTGTTGCTAAAGGCTACTGCCATTTTAACTGCAACATCATTTGAATTTGTGTCCTGCCACTCACTGTCTGGCAAGCAAGGGCTGCCTCTGGTTTTGTGTGTGTGTGTGTGTGTGTGTGTGTGTGTGTGTGTGTGTGTGTGTGTGTGTGTGTGTGTGTGTGTGTGTGTGTGTGTGTGTGTGTGTGTGTGTTCGTGGGTGTGCACGTCATAGGAATCCGAGAAGACAGCACTCGATAGGTTTTGGCTATTGTACTCCATTTGCCACTTTCACAGTAAATAATCCATCTTCTACAAGTTTCTTTGAAGTTGGTTGGTTAAATATTGGAATGTCTGAAACCCCTTTATTAGTCGGTGAATGAAAAGGTTACTGATACAGTTCTCTGTTTAACACCGAGTCGATGTGTACCCAAAACCTGCAATGTTTATGGACTGCCGCAAAGTTTTCTGACTTCATGTCCAATGAAAACCTCTTCTGGCTCACTTACAAAGCCCTGTACCCAGTCCTGTGTATGCTTCTAACACACCCCTTTACCAAAACCTCCATAGTGCTGGGACCACCATCCAGGATCAAGAAGACATCCAGTCTTGATAGATTTAAAAGGTTTTCAAAATGAATGTTTCATATTGTGTCCTTCTCTCCTATACTTATTAGTACTTTTACTGTGTTTTGTTCTATTGACCCACCTACCTTATTTGTCACACAAAGCATCTTAGAGTATCTACTGACATGACATGGAGGAATGAGGAGCTATGGGACTTGAGGGAACATCATGGGAGACAAAAGAATCCTTCCAACATGCTAGTCTTTATGTCGGGATGAACTCAGGCAAACCTAATGTGGCATATGTCATCTTCTGCTATGACACACTACACAGGTTAAAAGGGGGTTGATTGTCCCGCCTGACGCACATTGTCCTTCGCTATAATCAGGCTGATATGGTGCAGTCTGACTCTGCCATTAACATGAATACACACACGTTGTTAACCACTTGACTAGGGATGGGGATCGAAACCTGGCACTATCAAGGACCCGGTTCCACTTTTTTCAAAACCCGAAAATCAATAACGTTTGGGCTTATTATCGATACCACTATCGAGTCTCGTCGTTTTTTTTCTCCCGTAGGTCCTGTAACGCAATTGTGTGTCCCTCGAGTCGCGTCACAGCATTTAAATCAAACCAAACCAATCACTGCTGCATGTCCGCCAATGTTTATGAATGATATGCAAACAGGTATTAAAAGTAAAACAAGTGAAGTCTGGCAGTTAACTTCGCTCGCGAGGATGGCTGAACGGGCGAAAAGGTCTATGGTTTGGCTTTATTTTACCAAGCTCGAAGATAAAGTAGAATGCAATTTATGCAATTTATGGTGCAAAATCATTTCTTGTAAAGGCGGGAACACAACCTCAATGGCCAAGCACATCAGCATTGTGCATCAAATAAAGGCCAAATGCAGAACCTTCAACTGTCTCCGGATTGAAAAGACTGTCTCCTCCTCCTCCTGCCGCTGCTGCCGCTGCACCACAGACGGGCCCGTCTTCATCATCCACAAAGTACCAGCGGTAAACGCACACACACAGACTGTGTAGCTTGTTGTCCCCTCAGTTAAAAATAGTAATCCAATTGTGAAATCCGTGTTGTAATCGGCAGCATACAAGCTAGTTAGCTTGAAAAGTAATTGACGTGATGATGTGTTCAGGATGGCTCAGTAAAACGACTATTAGGTTATCATGATGCGTTCAAGTGTAACATAAAGGAATGGGAAATTGAGTTTTTTGGCGAGAAGCATGAGTAATACAGTTGTATTAGTGCTCTCATCATTTTAAAATATATATTTAAACTACTGATGCCAATATTTATTAGAAATTTAATTTAATTTAAAATACAATTATTTATTTCCTAAATATTTTCCTAATCACTAAAACATGATAAAGTGACAGTAGACAATACATATAGTATACACTTGATTTTTTTAAACCAAAAATAATATTTTCTTCAAAATATATAATAATAATAATAATAATAATAATAATAATAATAATAATAATAATAATAATAATAGAAAAGTATCGATAGTGGTATCGATAAAGACCCGGATCGATAAGGCGTATCGATAAAGGTATCGATATCAATAAATATTAACGATCCCCATCCCTACACTTGACTTGAGTAGGTTGTGTTGCAGTCTATATTAAGTAAGAGGCCTCAAAAGAATATATGATGTTCCTTTATTTTATACTGCACTATGAAACTAAAAGACATGACATTTCTTACCTTAACTGATGATATGGAAATGCATTTGATGCTGAAGCTCAATATAAATGACATAGAAAAGACTTGTCTACCATCTGTTTGCTTACTACATATTTCCACCATCTCATTTTAAATCACAAACTAACTGCCGCTGAGTAAATTGAATAAAGTGACTGCATTGAAAGCATATTCTTTCAAAGGACCTTGACTGTGAAATTCGATTCAGACCATAATAATGTCCGTAATATTAGCAGGACTAGCTTTTTCTCACAGGCTGCTCTGGTGGCAAAAATATCCCACGTGTTACTAGGCAGCTGTACTAAATGAAGAGGGTGCTTTTTCTTTTCCTAATGGCGTGTAATAATGAGTCAGTGAGTGTGGGTTAGTGTGTAGGCCCATGTAGACTTGACTCAGGTAGGTAGGAACGTGTGTGTGTTTATGTGAGATAACATGGGTTGCTGTGGGCTGGAGGTTAGTTCAGGTTACAGGTTGGTGGTGTGTGTGTGTGTGTGTGTCTGTGTGTTTGTCTGTGTGTTTGTGTGCGCCTATGTGTGTGTGTGTTAGTGTGTGTGCGTGTGTTAGTGTGTGCTTGCATGCGTGTGTGTGTGTTAGTGTGTGTGTGCGTGCATGTGTGTGTGGAGGTGGGATAGCCTCAGAGTCACTGCCAACGAGACCTTCAAGGAAGTTTCCTTGGCTCTGAAGCCCCAGCTTTAATTGCTGGGAGTCTTTTGTGAATACCAAGGGACAGCACTCACTCACACCCTTTCTTCTATTCTAGTCCCCCCCCACTATCTCTATCTCTATCTCTCTCTCTCTCCATTTCATGTCCCTCTCTTCCTCCCTTGCCCTATCAAAGAGTCTGGGTGTGTTTGCATCCGTAACTTGGCGGTGGCAGGTGGGTGGTGCTCTGAAGTCATTGTGACAGCCGATTGGAGGAGACCTCACATGTCCAGTCAGCGTTTTGTGTGGTTGGCTAAAGAGTTCTTTAGCCTCATCAGCCCACTCATTGTAGTCCTCAAAGTGCTGTGCTTCCTGGGTGTACTTCTCTCTTTAACTTTAAGAGACAGCCTGGTGTGATTTAGTGCGTTGAACTTGGCGCTCATACACTTCTTTGTATGTGCTTGCTGGGTAAGTTTAAGTTTAAGTTGCTGTGTCACTGCTGCCTAGTCAGTAAGGACACACTGCTAACCCCTAAATCATTATTGGTTATGATATTGTGCTTAAAGAATCCACACATGACTTTCACCAGAATGTGGTCTCGGTAATCTTTCAGCGAACTGTTTTTGTGTTATGACCCACACAACTTCACTATCTTGTTTGATTACCACCACCTTTTTTACCGTCACTCATTTTTAATTTAAAGTTCAGTTTTTAGTTAAAGGAGAAGTAAACGATATGGTCCTTTTAGTTAACTTCCTGTCATTGACTGCAGTTAGTAAATGGACTTGTATAGCGCTGTATCTCCGTTTATCACAGACTCCAAGCGCTTTACATTGTTTTTTGTACACATTCACCCAGTCACACACACATTCATACACCGATAGCAGCAGCTACCACGCAGGGTAGGCTTAGCACTAGGGTGCTAAGCTAACTATCGGGAGCAATTCGGGGTTCAGTGTCTTGCCCAGGGACACTTCGACATGTGGCGGGGAGACGGGGGATCGAACCTCCGACCCTGCACACCAGAGGCGAACTTCCTACCCACTTCGTCACTGCCGCCCAAAGCAGTCCCCTCCCTCGTCCCTACGTTGCCACCACATGAACGCACAGCCGTCTTCGTCAGATAGTGCCGCAATGGAGAGCAGCGACACAGAGACCCGCCTCTTTATGCGCTATGTCTCCTGATTGGATAAAAATTAACGGGTTATCTGGCTATATCTGCAAGTTGAAAGACTGGGAGACCTGTGTTATAAACTGTGCATACTGTTTAAGTGATTGATGTATGAATATAAAGTGATTGAAAACGTATATTAACAAAAGAATATTGCTTACCCTTTACGTTTGAATGTCTACGCTTTAGTTTCAATGTTGTGCTGCCCCCAAGTGGTCGAAAAGATCATTTAAACAGGTTTACATGTTCTTTGAAATAAGCTTCTGGCCTTTCTGGCAGTTAAGCTACTTATCATTCTGGTTACTATTTCTTCAAATATGTCATGCTGTACATATTGTACGTATTATGCATTCCTGTTCATGTATGGAGGTTTGAATAGAAGCTCCCTCCACCTTTAGCAGCAATTCACTACATAGCTGTAACCTGCACATACCGTACTGGAAAACATATATTCTTTTGCAAGAAACCTAACACCTCTGCATTGTGTGTGTGTGTGTGTGTGTGTGTGTGTGTGTGTGTGTGTGTGTGTGTGTGTGTGTGTGTGTGTGTGTGTGTGTGTGTGTGTGTGTGTGTGTGTGTATAAACCCACTGGTTTGTGCAGAGCACTGCAGTCCTGTCTTGCCAACTGTTCTGAAGTTGGCACCTGGCCAACTGTGACAGTACTTTCTGGGGCGTCAAGTCAAACACACACACACACACACACACACACACACACACACACACACAGCTACATTCAGACACATGAGATGATGGAAATGCCATAAATCTGTCAGTGAGGCTGAAATGAGCTTAGTGCCACCAGGGGGGTGTGTGCACTCTTCAGCGACGTGTGCACTATAAAATCCCATGGCCTATAAAAACCGATCTGTCGTGTGGAGTTGTGTGCGTACGTCTCTGTCTACACATACGACAAGTTCCGGAAATACTGCTCAGACACACACACACACACACACACACACACACACACACACACACACACACACACACACACACACACCATCTGACCTTTTCTCTGGCTTTGTTGTTCATCATCTTTTTTTCCATTTTATCATTCTATTTAGCTCTCAGTCCTTCTCTCTCTCTGTCTCTGTGGCCGTGTTTCAATCTATCCAAGGCTTATTATGTAAATCATGATGATACATGAAATTGTGACAGCTGATAGGAAAAGGCAAATTTCATGTTTGTGTGTGTCTGCCTTTAATTTAGAAAAGTTTCAGCTGATAGAGGAATCATGATAAACAGCAGCATGGTCAAAATGAGTAGACATGTAGGCTGCCTTCTGATGATGGGTTTTTCAGAGGTTTTTGACCAGATCTCAGCTTGCTGTCCCTGTCCACTGCAGCAACCATAACAGTCAGACGTGCCATGCCATCCACCTGACTCTGGCATGGCCGTTAGTCGGTGCATGTTGCTAGGTATGTGTAGTCACTTCACCCCAGACAGATGGATGCCTAATTCACATTCTCCCTCTATGGTGTGGGGATTAGGATCAGTTTGTCCGTCCATCTGTCACACATCACTTTTCATTACTCACTCATGTTAGACCAGCCTGACTAGCTAGCTCTCACTAGCTTCACATTGCTTTCTCTCCTGCAGACCAGTCTAACCTCCAATCTCTGGGGGGAGGAGCCCGGCCCTGTCCGTTAGTAGAAGGCAGCCCCTGATTGGTTCTTGTATTCGTTGATGTCAACATGGATCTAGGGCAGGGGTGGCCAACCAGTCAGAGACTAAGAGCCACATGTTTTACTGTGTTACTGCAAAGAGCCACATCGTACACACAGGTACACATGAACATCCCCCCATCCCTTCCTCACACACACACACACACACACACACACACACACACACACACACACACACACACACACACACACACACACACACACACACACACACACACACAGACCTCTGCTCAGTCAGATTTACTGTACATGTCACAACCAAAATGATAATGCAGTAACGGCCTTAACTATGTTTCACCTGTTTCAGTTGAATTTTGTATTATTATTATTTTTTAAATAAATAATGCTTGTGCATGCTACCAGGCCCAGGGGCACAAGGGCTCAAGGGGGCCTTAAGCTAAGGTACTGATAACTTTACATGTCTTATAGTCAAAGAGCTCAGTCACTCATGTCAATAAAAGGTTCCAAAAAGGAATAGCCTAAATATAAGGAAATAATAATAATGCTGTAAAGCAACAGCATTATTAGCTCTGTCTTAGGGGCTTCATGAGGGGCCTCTAAGGCCCCCACACATACAGGAATAAACTTTCTATGTGTAAATTCTATACTGTTCATAAAAAGTAGCTATCCACCCTTTATCTGTTGAAATGGGTCTCTCCATCATATAACATGGGTCAGCAGACCAATCTATTGTTTTTGCAGTTGCAGAGTAAAGGATGCTGCCTGCTTAAGAAAAATCAGAAAAATATTGTTCCTTCTGCGGCTCAAGATTTGATTTAGCCTCTAAATTTTCCTCTCTAAGTGTATCAGATTGATGCATTTTACTTTAAAACGGTACACATTTTCTTCCAGTATGCAATGCCCTCTGACCCCCAACAAGGACCAGGGTCCCTCCCACAGTGTCCCAAAATCATCTGGGAAACACTGACTTTCTTAATATGTTTTTTGACAATAATTGTATGTATCTGTGCAGAAAAGTCAGTGTAACTGACTGGATAGGTAGTAGTGGGGGGGCCCTTTGAGAGTCTTGGTCCAGGGGCCTATTATCTCATAATCCGTCGAAGAACCAACTGGATTCCACAATCTTTTTAATTTTCGCATTATTTATTAAGAAAAAAAAAAAACGGGGGGCCCCACACTAGGACTTGAAACAGGCCCCTAGATCGTTAAGGCCGCCCCTGTGATAATGACAGAACTTGACTCCTACAGTACTAAGACGACAGGCCAGTCATTTTCAACAATGAACATTGTGTGCACTGCCTCACACACAAACTCTCAGTTCAACCAAGTCCACAAACAAAAATATAACAATTTACAATAGCGTTTTTCTCTTACTATGCATGTTGCTTAGTGGGACTTACTTTTAGCATTGAGTGAGCTGAAGTGGCGCTGAAGATTTGAAGCCTTGAAATGCGCTAATGACGCCTGGCATATAGGCAGAATGGCTTGGTATAACGTTCAACAAAAAATATAAACTCTCCCACTCTGTTTCGGAGCGAACTTGACACAAATTGTTTACTCACGGAAAACCTCCCTCCAAGCTGAGCGGGCAGTTTTAGGTTGCGTCCACACCAAACGTTTGCGAAGGTTATGTTGCGTCCTCAATTAAACATTTGTGAACAGGCATACACATACACATTAACAAAATAAAAAATTAATTATAATTATTATAATCACAAAATTTGATATGAACTGAAGAGCCGCACGAAGCAAGGCAAAGAGCCGCAGGTTGGCCACCCCTGATCTAGGGTATAGCTGGTGAGATATGGTTGGATTGGAGAAAGACGGGACTGATCTATGGGAGAGAAACAAATGTGAAGCTTGCGTGAGTTCAGGGTAGTTTCACATACTTGCTGCTGCCTACTGACAACTCTTAATCTGGAGGTGTATCATCATGTGATGATGTCACTAATACATTGGGATAAAACATTGCTGTCCTATTACGGGGTGATGGAAACACAGTAAAACCTATTAAGACAGAGCATAGCGTTTCAATGCCATGAATGTACTGTCTTAAAAAGAAGAATAAAAAATACTAAACCCTTTCTAATTGCCTTGCCTTGGAAACATATGTACGTATGCTATCAAAGGAAAGCCTAAGGTCTTCTAAGAAATAAGGAGACATTTGCTATATTTTATGGAAAATAACCCCTTAGGCCCTGCACTGAGCAACTCAACTAAATTCTCAGTTCTTATAGTTCCAACAGTTTGTCTTTTCTGGTTTGTATAATGTTAATTGTTTAAATTTTAGTTTGAGAACATTTGTCGGCTTTTCATCTATGAAGGGATTTAATGTACCGTGTTGCCTATTATACTTATACGTGCATACATTTAGTTTTTTTAATTTTTGAATATGTTTTTTCATCTGATTTTTTTGTTGCAAAAATGTATTTGTTTTAAAAATTTTTTTAAAAAAGCACATTGACTTTACCATATGAACATAAAGCCCAGGGGAGATGTAAGGAGTGAGGGAGATACATTATGTGTTGGTGGTTTGTTGGTCAGCAGTGCAGGAGGAGGTGGCAGTCTTCCTGTCTCACACTGGGAGTGACGTGAGCAGATCATGAGCCCTGCAGTCTGGTTAGCTGGCCCACACCTCACTCTATTGCCTCGTTTCCACCGAGTAGAGCGGGTCGGATCGGAGAGGTTCGGTCCGGGTAGTTTGGCTTTTCATTTGCCAAAAGTTGGGTAGGGTACGGTTTAAGCGCACCTAACCGCTCTGAGCCGCTCCAAATCTCAGTACTCCTCCGTAGGGGTACTAGCCGCCTGAAAGGGTGCCGAAAATGCGGAGCTACACACTGCCGTCATTTGATTGGCCGAAAGAATCATTTCCGCCATGTGTAGTCACCTCGGCAAGAGTCTTGTGTTTTGGCCAAAATGTGAGCACAGCACTGTTTATTGTGTGGTGTTTTTCCTCGTCAATAAATTAATCAGTTGGTTACACTGTGTCCCACTGCGTAGCTGCCGCAGCCAGCACTGTTCGCTCACTGTCTCTATGAGTTGCACCGAGCCGTCTCTGTGTGTTTACGCCATAGCCTAGATAGTAGTAAATACACGCTCACAACAACACGGGGGAATAAATAAAAAAGCGGCTGGTTTGACCGAGCGAAAACGAGAGACCGCTGGCTTGACCACAGTTGGTCGAAAGAATCATTTCCGCCTTGTGTAGTCACCTCGGCTAGAGTGAAGAGAGTCAGTGTGTTTTGGCGGAAATGTGAGCGCGGCACTGTTTATTGTGTGGTGTTTTTCCTCGTCATTAAATGAATCAGATGGGGCTACACTGTGTCCCACTACTACGATGTCACGAAGCTGCCGCAGCCAGCGCTGTTCGCTCACTGTCTCTATCAGTTGCACCGAGCCGTCTCTGTGCTCTCAACAACACGGGGGAATAAATAAAGAAGCGGCTGGTTTGACCAAGCAAAAACAAGAGACCGCTGGCTTGACCACAGTTGCTCCACAGCCCGATAGTTTGACCCACATTCTGGCGGCGGCTATCGCAGTCCAGCCTAAACCCCGCCCCACCAGTAAGGGTAGGGTCATAAACCCCGCCCTACCAGTAAGGGTAGGGTCATAAACCCCGCCCTACCAGTAAGGGTAGGGTCGGCGGTGGAAACAACACCGAGATTCTTAAAAGTGAGCTGTCCCGCTCTGAGCTGCTCCGACTCGACCCGCTCTACTCGGTGGAAACGAGGCATATCTGTCCATTGGTCTACCTGACTCCTGTCTGCATGTCAATCTGTCCCTCTCTTTATCTGTCTAGCTGTCTGTGTGTCTAACTCCGTCTCTGTTCGTAGCCTTCCACACTGCTCACTCACATCTACTTGTTTCCATGAGCATACTTTATGTTCATGTGTCTGCCTGTCAGTCATTTTATCTTGAACATAGGACTCCCTCTGATATTAAAGTATGTTTTAAAGGAGATCTGGCTAGAGTCTGGAATGCTGCTACACAATGTCTGGATATTTCAGTATACCAGCATAGTGTATAAGGAGAGTGATCATCTTTTCACTGGCATTGTTCTATTCTGCAGTTCAGACCACACCAGATAAGGTCAGCTCAGTATGATTTTGAGCAGGCCACACCATGCCATAAACCATGCCTATTCTCAGCCATGCCAGTTTTCCTGCGTGTCCATGCTCCAGCAGCATATGGCTCTAACACACTGCCATGGGGGGGGGGGGTGTGTGTCTCCTGGCCTGGCCCTCCACAGCCCTGGGACAGATGGTGGCTCATTGAGCCCTGAAGAGCAAACTGTGGTGCCTGCTCAAGATACTCACTCCATCCTCCTGTCTGCCTGGTGAGGCCTCTTTCCCCCTATACAGAGCCCACTTCACATGCCAACACTCCTCTGTATGCCGGTGCATGGATGCTGCTGATTTAATTGGGTTTCCATCCAAGCTGAATGGAAAATAAAAAAATACAATAAACAAAATCTAACCACTCTCACCTGCGGAAGTAGAGATTTTTCCTTTTGTTAAATGTTAATAATAACAGCAGCAATAGTTAACACTCAGGGCAAGGTCCCGGCACTGCACTAAAGGTATTCTAGGTAATCGCTTAGTATGCCTTTAAATTACGGTTAGTATTGGACATGAGAATATTTTAAATCTAATTTTTAAAGACCTACTTCACTGGTGGGAATATGAAGGTGTATTGAACTCTGAGATCCTATGTAGTATAACTGTGCATACTTTTTTGAAATGGGTTCACCCTAGCCTCAGAGAAGGCAGAAAGGTCTCACTGTCTAACCCTACATTTTCCCATGTGACATCACACATGGTAAAATGTAGGGTTAGGATTAACAGGACAGCTGGGGCAAGGGAAGACTCAGGGAAGTAAAACCGAATTCATTATTATTGTAATAGCGATTTTATGACGATAGAATGCCAGTTCCATATGGGTGAAGTATTCCTTTAATATCGTAAAAAACAGGCCTTATCTGCTGGCCTATACCGGCTGTTAAACTGGTATGATCTAACAGCACAGTAAACATGTTGTTTTTCAGCCTGTTTGTTTTTGTTTACAATCCCATGTCTTTCCCTGGAAATGTGCCAATGTCAACCCACTGCTGTGACACCCTCGGTATGTTCAGAGCATAGACAGGGCCCGTCTGTGTGGCTCATTTAATGAAATCTGCCTTTTCTCAGTCACTGTTCATGATAGCTGTGCTGTAATGACCACACATGGGTTCAGAGAGACAGGATACATAAATGCGCGCTTGGTTTTTGGTTCAACTTTTTGGAAAGGATAATTAGCAAGTAACAGAAAAACATTGCAGCAGACAGGAACAATGTTGTATCTATTGCTTAAATTGGTTTTAAAGAAATATACAGGCTGTGTCTTTTTTCTTCTTCTTAACCTTCATTTATACAGGTAAATCCCATTGAGACCAAAGACTGCCCAAGGACACAACAACTATGACACAGGTGGCAGAGCGGGGATCGAACCTCCAACCCTTTGATCATCGGCCGACCCGCTCTACCAACTGAGCCATAGTCTTGTTACTGTTGCTAAGCTATGATGTGTCATATTGGTGTTTCAGTGGGTATGGCTTCATGTTTATGCCCTTATCGATACCTATGCAGAATTAGTTTTGACTTACAACCATGTCATTATGTTCATTAGTTATGAAAATGCATTTAAGAGATTGTACAGGGCACCTCTAACATTAGTGACATGCTGTGTTGTAGTCACATCTCTGACTCTTGTATTGGTAACAATGGATATTTTTACAGCCCTATATCTACTTGAGAATTATAAGAATATGTTTAGTTATTTTTGGTGTACCGCCCCCTCTACAACCCCTCAAAGTATGTGTAAAGTAGCTACACTCCCGTGATTTTTAATCTACTTTAAGCCTGAATCCAAATGCAGTTTGGTTGTATGGTCTATCGCGTGTTAAAGCATAATCTACATGTTCTCATGTCTTGTTGGAGAGACACACACAGAAAGCACGTCAATGGCCCTGGTTTGGTTTTTGACACACAGACAAGGACAGCGAACAACAGCCAGCAGAAATCCAGTCTTCTTAGCCAGAGTAAAGTTGCGTGGCTAACACAGGGTACAGATGAGAGCTCAAGTTCAAGGACTCTCCTCTACTGTGTAAAAAAGAACCAGAGTGAATTCTCTCTGCGCTGTCAAGTCAGCCCCTCGCCTCGCTCCCTGGGTGTTGTTCAGCAGAAACACAAAGACTTTTTGCTGTATTTGCCCTCGACAGAAGTACAGAGTCAATCTACAAAGTTCTACACAGTGACTGCTTAAAAACCCACTCACATCTTTACAGACTTGGAGGCCCACACACACAACCACAAACCTGCTCCGCGACACAGACACAAAGGGTGTTTTTCTCACCCATGACAGAGCTTATCCATTTGGATTATTTGTGATTGAGCGATGTAACCTATGTCTCTCCCACTCTGTCTCTATACCTCCAGCCCTCTCCTCTCTCTAGCGTCCTTCTCCTTTTCCTTTTCTTCTCTCCGCTTGCTTTTCTCTCTCTTCTAGTTTTGTGATTCCTCCACTCACTCTTTCCTCTTCACAGACCCGTGGCTGCCTGCTTGCTCTGCCTGCTGTTTTAATTCATTCAGGGGAGAGGAGTTCAATTCTTCAATCTTTCTTTTTGGAGAGAGAGAGAGAGAGAATATTTCTGCATGTATGAGTGAAATCGCAATGCATTTATTTGGTACAGCAAATTGAAATTCACAGAGACTCAAGTCAGCGCTTTTGCCCCGTCATGGATAGAGAGAGACACGCACGCACACACGAATGCACACACACACACACACACACTAGTCGTTACCCTATCTCCATTGCTGGCCATCAGTATTGCCACCTCTAGAAACACACACACACACACACACACACACACACACACACACACACACATATACATACATACATCAGTGGGATACAGCGCACTCTGTCATGTGTGAAATGGGCTGTGGTTGATCCCTGCCCTGCTGGGATAGACCAGTGTGTTTCAGCAGATGAGATGAGATGAGAGAGAGAGAGAGAAGAAAAAAGGAGGGATGGGAGAGGACAGAATAACAGGGTACCAGGGACGAGTGGGCAAACCAGGAGCTTTTGAGGAGAATAAATCTGAAGAGAGTAGTTAAAAGGAGAGTGATGTGGGGAAACAGAGGAGGAGTTGGAAAGCAGAGAAAAAGACAGGGAGGAGACAATGGAGGAATAAATAGTTACTATAGCAGGGAAGGTGATTGGCAAGTCACAAAAAGAACTTACAACAATATTTGACAGAGCGGTGACTGAAGAAGGCTAATGGCCTTATTGCAAACCCTTATCACCCACTACAGTCTAATACTACACTGATAAAAATATCTTGCTCGATCTACTTAAAAAAATCAATGCAGCTTTTTGCATAAATTTATTATGTAGACCTTACAAGAATATTATTTGTATGAACTACATATCATTTTTGAATTCAAGGAATACATTTAGCAAGTAAAGTCTACTTAGTTGACTTTACTTAGTCAAATCAAGTTGACTTTACTTGCAAAAAGTATTTCTTACATTTAAAACATTATGTAGTTCTTACGAAGAAAATCTAGTTACCTTTACTTGAACAATGTAGTTCTTACGTTAGAAAAATGATGTAGTTCATACAAATAGTATTCTTGTGAGGTCTACATAATAATTTTATGCAAAAAGCTGCATTGATTTTTTAAAGTAGATCGAGCAAGATATTTTTATCAGTGCACACATATGCAAAGGCAATTGTAGCTTGTGTATAAGGCTGACATTTTGGTGATGAAATCAACATTTACAAGGCTCCAGGTATTAAATTAGTAATATGCTCCTCAAATAGCATGGTGTCTGCCCCAGAGTTTTTTAAATATTGTGTGCAAGACAATATTGTGCTTTAAAGAGCCAGAAAAGATCATAAAGTCACCATGAATTCATATGATTTATTGTCTAGACAGCACATCATTTCATGAAGTAACAAACACAATTCAAACATGTTTTAGAATTTGTTTAAACCTCCTAAACATATAAATGTTACACAAACAAGCGAACCAGACCATCAGAGAAAACACTATTATTATGAAGTTGAAAAAGACGAGAAAGCTGCACTTTGCAAAACTTCATAAACATAAAAAAAAATGCATGCGAATGACTGACAGACTGAAGGGTTTATGAGTAGGAATCCATCTTTTCTAAAGGCTTCATTTGCAGTGGTTAGAATGAGCTCAGTATCAAACGAGAAGGCAGGTATTTCAAACCCAACAGGCCAAACCTCAAAACGAAGGGAAGAGATGCTTTCTTGGAGTCTGTTACTGGAGTGTGTTGTCAAGGAATCCTCAAAAGTCAAAGTTTTCACTGGTTCAGCCAGAACCATCTTGATGGTGTCCTTGTCCTAATTATTCCTAAAGGCAAATAAAGTTTGTGTTCGTCTTCCTTCCGTATGACCCGGGCAGACATGTTGACGATTCTGTAGTTGAGAAGAGAAAAAAAAGAAGAAAAAAAAAAGACATTGGTTATATTGAATTTTGGCATGCAGAGAATCAAATTACATCCTACTGCAAAGAAAAGGTACTGGAGCACACATTGGGGGCTGCACCTGATGTGTCAGTTCAGTCAAGCACATAAATAGTTAGCAGTTCAGTTTAGTTTCAGCCTATGCCATTTTATGTTTTCTTCCATCATGAATGCTAGTTTTTTCAGCTAAGTATTTAACTTTTTTGTCCCAGTTTCACAAATATATCATTCTGCACATTTTTCCACAGGTAGTGCATGCAGAATCAATTTTAATTTGCCCCTTACAAAGTGTTAGCATATGCTGAAAAGTGAGGGCTGCCTCTATGTCTGTGTCAGAGGTAGCTCTAACTATTCAGCCTGGTATACGCTAACTCTAAGTAGCTTCTTCCAGCTAATAACACAGCTAAATGTATGGTTTTCTGTTGCCTTTTCTTGATCAGGAGAGTGAAGCAACAATGCTAAAAATGCAAATGTTTAACTAATTCTTATACACAGTTTATGCTCTGTAAATGGGCTTTTTAATAGCTGCGCCGGGCCCACTATTTTACATACCAGTTAACAGAGCCTAGGCTGTGTATTAACACCAGATTTGTATTCAGCGGACACACAGTGAGGACAGGTAGTGAGGAGATACTTACTTAGCAAGATGGGTGGTCTCTGGGGGAGGTTAGGGGGGAACAGAGCTGAGATTCATCATATCAGGATGCCAGGGTACGGTCAAGAGCTTGGCTTCCGTTTGGCGGCGTCTACACCTCGGCCAGCTTGTCTGTCCGTCCCCAAAAGTGTATTAAAAAAAACCACATTAAAGACCTCCACATGTGAGCATATGTTCAGTTAAGATTATCTGTTAACATATAAAGGGAAAAAAGGATGGATAGAAAAGGCGAGGTGTTGTCTGTCTGCCTGTCAGTGCTAGCGACATGCCCATTTACAGAGCTAAAGCTGTTTATTTACGCTGGATTTTGTATTAACCAGCGCACACACATTAAGGACAGGTAGCAGATTGTGAGGACATAATCGCTGATTCTGACAAGCATTCTCCAGAATCACAGACTCCACCTTTTAATCTGGCCGGTTAACAGTTAATATCAACAGTCGGTTGTCGGTCAGTAAAGGGAAAGAGTGGGTTGGGTTGTCCATCTTTTCTGATGCAAAAAAAGTATGAGCAAGCGTCTTAATGGCTTTATCCCTTTTTGCCAAATAAGGTCTCAATCATTCACAGGAGTTCTGGCATAACTTATATAGGATCTTCAAATACAGGCATTGGTGTTGCTGCTGGATACAGACACAAACTCTTAATGTGCATATAACCCAGTATATTTTCATGACATTATTGTAGGGATTTTTGAATATACCAGTTTCTTTTTTTTAAATAGCCCAAGTATTTTTTTCAGTTGTGAACTTTCTACGTTGAGTGTTTGCTATGTTATCTCATTAAATGTTTATTACCGTGATCTCAGGAATGAACAGTGAGGTCAGCGTCTTGTTGTCGAACCGTTGTCTGTGTTGTTTTGTGTAGATCCTCACTGCAACCACACACACACACACACACACACACACACACACACACACACACACACACACACACACACACAAACACACAAACAATTCAGTAACATTTCCAATCCTATTTCTACTTAGTGGTATTTGTATTTTTGTCATTCTTGTTTAATTATTTAAATTCTCATAAAACCTTCTCATCTTGACTGGTCTAGGTGTGACCGATTGTGACAAGGTGATCTGCAGACAAGAGAGTGTAAAATAGTTCATTAAGAAGTAGAAGGAATACTTAGGTGTATGTGTGTGTGTGTGTGTGTGTGTGTGTGTGTGTGTGACTTTTCAACATTTGAAATTACATTTTTTAAGAAGAAAATGTATCATAAATCAACTTCTGAATCACTTACATCTAAACTAAACTTTCCATAATCATTCTTAGCTCTCTTCTGGAGGGCATTAGAGAATTATATGTTCATTAGGGCTGTGTTAGTCTCGCAAAGCCAGACCAAACTACAGCAAGTAGTATGGTCTGGAAGCACTCTGTTTAGAGCCGTCTATTCGGGTGGGGAAACCGGGGGAAACTGGGCTAGCCTGTTTGTATTTGTTTAAACCAATCACAATCATCTAGGGCGGGGCTAACCCCGGGAAGCAGCAGCGGTGTCCTGCAAAATAGTGCCGGGGGGGGACTTATTTTGATGGAACGTCTTCACGTCCAGAGACTGTCAGAGAAATGGCTAAACCCACAAACGCCACACAAAAATTATTAAAGACAAAAGGAATATACATAGTGTGTTGCTTTCTAACCAGCATGTCAAGACACCATACATTTTAGCCCCCGAGGAGCTCACGGGATAACTTAACCGGAGTTAACTAGCCACGTAGTGTTATCTCTGGTAACATTATCATCGGTGGTTGAGAGGCAAGGCTACGGCGGTCGAGTAGAATTTTTAGCATTCGAGAACTTATGTCACCACCTCCTATCGCTGTAGTCAGAGCCGTAGTCCGTCTGTTTACAGGCAGAACAGGGTTTTGACGTTGTGAGCGCTACACCAACTGCAGCAAGTAGCCGTAAGAGTTGCTAGGTGATAGTGGAAGCCGTTGGAATCTTTCCCCGTCGCTAAAACACCGCTGCTTAGTCCCTAATTCACCAAAGAAAGGGAACGGCAGATCTTAATCTAGCTGGTTATAAGGTCCGGTGCTCAATTCAAACCCCCACGCTTCATTTTCCAGAGTTTATGAGGGTATTTCTGCCCGGGGGTAGTTGTACAATGAAGTAGGACAGCTAGGCTAGGCTGTGTCCCGGACCACCGCCGCCAATATTATTAAGTATTGCCACACTTTATTTCTGTCTACAGTAATGTGACTTCTCACACCCTGTGTGTGTGTGTGTGTGTGTGTGTGTGTGTGTGTGTGTGTGTGTGTGTGTGTGTGTGTGTGTGTGTGTGTGTGTGTGTGTGTGTGTGTGTGTGTGTGTGTGTGTGTGTGTGTGTGAGAGAGAGCGCTGCACATAAGCACACGGGTTGACTGTTAGCGAATTGTTTCCGAATTTGAGGGGGATCACAATAGGGGAAAGCCAGCAACCGGAAAAGGAGGGAGCTGCGTAGCTTGCCGCCGCAAGCGAATAGACGCTGGCGGAAGTGGTCATGCCAGACTAGGGCTGTGTCAAAAAATCGAAATATCGATATATCGCGATACTTAGTTTCTCGATATCAGTATCGATTTTTATATCAAAATATCGATTTTTTTTAATTAATTTATGTTTTTTTTTTTTTGCTTTTCAAGGCTTTATTGACAGTGCAGAGATACAGATATGAAGTGGGGTAGAGAGGGAATGAAACAACCACGGGTCAGATTCAAACCCATGTCTGCTGTCAGGCCTGAGCCTCTAGGATACTGACTATTGAAGTTAGATCAGTTTTGTTTATAAAAATAATTAAGATTCACTGTGTCACAAAAGCACACTGATGTGTTTTCATTTTCAGTGTGTCCTGTACAGTTAGTACAAGAGTGAATTGGATTTGTTATTTTGATGTTATGGCAGCTGCAGCTGTGTTTGATAATTTGCCAAAACCAAAAAAAGGAAGAAAAATAGTAAAGGAAGTTGTGAATGAAATAGTTTTTTTTTTTTTTTCAAAGGTTTTTTTATTAAATCACAAAGTACTATCATGCAGCTGCAATACAATGGATTATTAATTTTTTTCCCCCTTTTTTCCCTCCCGCACATACCCCACCCATATCCCACCCAATCACAAACAGTCCTCATCAGAAACACAAACACACACAAGAAACAAAACAAACAACCAATATGAAAAAAAAAAAAAAAAAAAAATATATATATATATATATATATATATATATTATTTAAAAAAAAAAAAAAAAAAAAAAATTATATCAAATAAAAAGGGGAGGGGTCCTCCTCAACCATTTGTCTTCCATAGTTCCAGGAAGGCCACATTCTATAAAATTTAGTCTCAGATTCATGGGCATGCAACAATTTTCTCCAGATTCATACATGACATAATGTCTCTAAGCCAATGAGATGGGAGGGAGGGGCGGACTTTCCATTTGAACAAGATACCTAGACAACAAAGAGATAAAGGCAGTACCTTTGCTCACCTTAGCAACCTGAATTGGGACTATGCCAAAAATAGCAGTAAAAGGGTTGTCGATTTGATGTTGAAGTACTTCAGACATAGTTTGAAAAACTGAGTCCAGAACCCACCAGGGGGAAGCGACGGAAAGAGGAGCGGCTACAGCTACACAGTCGGGCACTCGGGACACGCGTTTAGTTTTAGATAGTGGAACGGACCTTAAATGCACAGGCGGTAGCCGAACGCGAACCCACGGACTGGACCCGGCCGCTCCCACGGCTATGAAGAGGGCAACTTAAATAAGGTGAAAAACACGAAGGCTTTTAAGTGGGGTTTACGAAAAACAAAGACGATGGTGGGTGGGAGGGAACAAAAGATTGGAACGAAAAATAGCTTCTAACCAAATTGTGCATTGGAAAACAACAAAGACATAAAAAAAACACCGAATTTAAGCCTTTTTGCCAGACTGAAGCGCCATTCACGTCGAGGGAAACAAAGATAGCTGCAAGGACTGAAAAGGAAAACGCATTCCAAAACTTCCTAAATGGGCCAATTCGAAGGGGGTAACACGGACCGTGGGAAGCGAAGGGGGACTAAGAGCGAACAAGGGCAAAGGGACCCTTGACCCGACGGGGCGCAGGGAAAGCACCCAAACATTAGAGAACGAATACCCCGTAAAGATTGAAAATGAGCCCCCGTTTGTTTGGGCTTTGAAGAAACTCGAACGGGGACCCCAAAGATTACAAAAGAGCAAAAAAGATTTGGGAAGGGGATGGAAAGAAAGGAACTTGGGGAGCATTAATTGATTATCGCTGAGGAGCGGCCGAAGGTGACAATGGAGTAATAGGGTTTAAAATTTCTGGAAAACAAACCCCAGGAACCGGGCTGCACCTTTGAGTGGGGTGTAAACAGTTAAGGCTTAAACGGAAGGTGCCGAGTCGAGCAAAACCCAAACAAAGCGGAAGTTGGAAAACAAAAGAAGAAGTCACCCCACCCGAGTTGACCCGAGCACACGCAAAAGAGCAAAACAACCTCCCACGGTGACAAAACTATGGAAGGCGTTGTTAAACTGAGGCAGACGCAAAAAATAACCAAGAAGGAAAACAGACCAAACAATTCCAGGGGAAAACAAAACACACCTGCAAACTTTTCACACATAGAGCGACAGTTCTGGGGAAAAAAGCAAGCTGCGAAAAAAACTTAAAACGTTTGGCAGGGAAGAGGCAACTAGGGCGCGCTCACAGTTAGGAAGGGGAACTAGAGGTGAATGAAATAGTTTTGACTTCATTTGTCTGTACAATTATCACTATATTGTAACGGTTGGGTCTGGAGGACACAGGCGCGGAGACAGTATAAGTAAAAGATGATTTATTTCAGGAGAAACCAGCAGGGTGTTAGGACCGTGATCCGGGGAGGGGAACTGGCTGGCATGGGGGTCCAGGGAGAGAGCAACAGGGCAAGTCCAGGGGGCTGAGTGGAAGCAGGCTAGAGCAGACAGGCAGGAGGGGTCCGAGGAGTAGTGCTGGAGAGCTAGGGCTGGAGCTGGTGGCTGGAGTCAGGCCGGGAGAACTGTGGCAGAGAAACAGGGGTTAACCAGGAAAAAATGCAGAAAAGCGGAGTCGTAAACAGGTGAGCAAGAGAGTGAACTGACTGTATGAAAACAGAAGCTACAATCTGGCAGTGTCTGGAAGGTAGGACCGGGTATATGTAGAGCAGTTGATGATGATTGAAGGCAGCTGTGAATGTTGGTAATTGACTCCAGCACACCTGACTCCAACCCTGCAATTAGACCAGCACACAGACAAGGGTGAAAGGGAAAACACACACAAGGCCAAGGGGCCCAAGCGGGATCATGACATATATTGTGCTGTTATGTTTGACAAGGCAACTTGTTTATGGAATATCGCAATATATCGTGATATATCAAGATACGCAATATATCGTGATATATCGTATTGTGACCAGTGTATCGTGATACGTATCGTATCGTGAAGTCCTTGACGATACCCAGCCCTAATGTTCATATGTTGTTCATTGTCTGATGTATGATACATTTTATTCTTAAAAACATGATGAAAAGCCTGCACTATATTTTGATAGTATTTTCGCATTTATAAAAAAAATAGAATAAAAAAAGTCTCAGACATAAAAGCTTCTTATAGGGATGTAAAGGATATAAAACCCCACTACATTGGCGTCGCTGGCTTCAATAAAGCATCAAAACAATACTCTGCTCATTTTCTTCTATTAAACAATAGTCCGCATTACTGAGTGACACAGGTATTACCTCAATTTTCACAAATCAATTGTTGACAGGTTTCCTGATCATAAACAAAACTGGTTGCACGCGCAGCCAGAGGGCAATAAGAAGCTTCAGGAGCAGGATTTTAATGCATATGCCATGTTGTTTGTAAGTTCCCGTTGACTCAACTGTCATAAAATACTGTGTGGAATGTTTCTACAGTATCAATATGTCAGCGTTAATGTCACAAAGTTCTGTCCACAAAACTGTTTATAACGACAATACTTCACGGCCTGCCGTTAGCCGACTGTAAACAGCCACTGGACACAAAGCGAGACAGTATGACAGCTAGTTAGTTAGCTAGATGTCGGACAGGAAGACTGAGACACCAGCATGTAGCCCGGACTGCACAGTTTACCTCAATACATTAGTGCTTATGGTTAAAAATGGCCAGATCCATACATTATGTCAGTTGACAATGTAGGCTATTATTGAGGTGTTCAAACTCCTCTCATAGAGAAGCCCCATGTATTGGCTATACAACGGAAAAACTGCGTGTTTTATTGAGGCCTGTGACATAGTCATATCATATGAAAGTTTTATGAAACAGGTTCAACGTTTAGCGTTTTGAGTCCTGTCTAGCCAAAGAGCCTCGGTTTACAGTCTGTGCTTTACCTGTATAGCGATCTCCACAGCTAGTCCTTACAGTTAATAACAGCAGAAACTCCCCCTTTTCTTTGCTAACTTGCCTGTCTCAGAAGACAAACGGAGAACAGAATCCCGCTTTCTGCACCGTAGTCGCTCGCGATGGCGTCCCTAACGTTTGCCGCCTTACGTTTTAACGGTTTTTAGCGTTGCTGTTTGAATGCTGAGATAGATAATAAAACACCATTCATCGTGTGTATGTGAGTTTAAACAGCAGTGTGGGTCTGGTGTATTGTACACGCATAAGCAATCAAAAAAACGATGAGACAATTCAAGCAGAAATGCAAACTGAAATCATAAAATGTAAAGCGCAGCTAAGCTAACGGTGTAAAGCTAGTGGTGTTAAACTAAAGAGGCAGAAAAAATATTGAGCCACGGGCTAAATTTGCACCCCTAAGATATCACCATTGACCTATAAAGGATATCACAGCAGGCTAAACCAACTCCATACATTCAGATAACATGACTGGCTAAAATTAAGCTAAAGGCTAAAACATAGTGGCAAAGGCTAAACTGGCTCAAAATGCAGGCAATAATGGACTTTTTACCCAAATAGTTGTCATTTATCCCATTTAAAAAAAAATAATCTGACCAGCCAAAACAATACTAGAAATACATATGATATACATATTAACATTTCTCTGCAAACTTTATTCTTACCTTAAACTTCCGTCGAGTCCACGTTCAGCCAACTGACAAAATGTCCGATCAAGAGCTCTTGACCACTTCACAGTTCAAAGAGTGTAAATGGTGTAAACACAACCCGATAAGTGCTCGTTGTATGGGTTTACATAAAAACATTGGTTGGGATTACGTACATTTATCTTGTTGTGGAGGAAATGCACAATGTCTTATAATACTAACAAATGCAGATTAAGTCCAGAACTAGATTTGTTTTTGTAGAGATACAAACATAGCCTATATTTTCATTGTTAATATTACAGGTGATAATTGTGTAACATTTACTTAATCTCAGAATCGTTTTTTTCAGTGTACAGTCTACTAATACCATGGCAACGAGTGAACGCTGGCAACTTGCTGCTGCTGCTCGCCGGTAACCTTTGAACTGTTTGAGCTTTTTAACTTTCAATAACTTAATTTTATTTATTTTATTTTCCATGAACTAATCGGACAGTGTGATTGGCTTCACTTGGAATATTTTTTTTTTCAATCCGCTGGCATTACTACCTGTGTGGGAACAACGATTCATTGGATGCTAGCTTACTTCAAGATTGAACGGGGACTCATAACTCTCATAACACCATTCGTGTGTTGGCAACCGAAGGGACGTACCAACCGTAGGCAGAGGCCGCTGCTGCTGATTGTTCGCTGCTTCTCGCCACTGCTCATATAGCCACACACGCCACCACACCTGCTGCCGCTGTCCTCCAACACTGGCCGGTCGGATAATCTCCAGGTGCCTGCTGACCATCATCATTGGTCCCACCCGCTTCAGCCGCCCCCTGGTCTCTCTGATCGCACTGTGTTGTGTACTGATAGCGGGTTGCCAGTGGTGTAGTGGGGGGTATACGCAGGTATACGGCGTATACCCACTTATTTTTCAGGCGACATTGCGTATACCCACTTCTATCGGCCGCGACTGCGGTCCGCCTCCATTCGTTTCCACTCTTGTCAATGTGTGTGTAGCCTACTTGTTGCCACTCGTCCCGTTTTTCCCGAAATTGTTCTCTTTTTTTCACCAGCTGTCCCGGGAAAAGAAAAATCTCTCCCGGGACACAATTTGTCCCGTTTTTTGGGGAAAATGCCAGAACCTCATTTGATTTCCTTCGTTCAGTAGTTAAGGCCGTTTCACACGGGCCGAGGGGTTTGTTTCGCCCACTAATGCATGCTCAATGGAGAGCCGAGCGGGCAGAGAGAAGGCGCAGCGTTTCGTCAGGCGGCACGACAAGCGTGCAGGGGCGGTCTTAACGATATCGGGGCCCTTTTCAAGGGGGGGCCCCCCACATTTTTTTTCTATGAATAATGTTTGTGCATGCTCCCCGCAAAAATAAAAAAAGATTGTGGAAACCAGTTGGTTCATAGACGGATTATGAGATTTAGAGTAAAATGCATCAATCTGATGCACTTTCAGAGGAAAATTTAGATTTAAATCAAATCTTGAGCTGCAGAAGGAACATTATTTTTCTTAAACAGGCAGCACTCTTTACTCTGAAACTGTAAAAACATTTCAGTAGATTGGTCTGCAGACCCATGTTATATGATGGAGGGGCCCATTGCAACAGATACAGGGTGGAAAGCTACTTTTGAACAGTATATAATTTACACGTATAAAGCTTATTCCTGTATGTGTGTGGGGCCCTTATGAAGCCCATAAGACATAACTAATAATGCATTTGTTTTGCTCTTGCTTTTCTATTTTTCACCTGCTAGGGGCCATGATGATTTATTTCCTATTCCTTTTTGGACCCGAGGCTGTTATTGACATGAGTGACTGAGCTCTTTGACAATGTGACATTTAAAGTTACTATCAGTATCTCTGAGAGGCACCTATTTGCAGACCCATGGGGAAAGTGGAGCTCCACCGGAAGCAGGAAATTCCTTCTTTTTGTTTTACTGCCGGCGTTCACCTAGCGGTGAATAATAGCAAGACACAGTGTCCACCGGTTATGGTGCTAGTAGACAGTAAAATAAGTCAGTTTGTTAAGGGTCCCAATGGCCAGGACGGTGGTAAAAAGTAGATGTTGAGGTAGAAGATGAATGGAGCAACGAAGCTTTGTGTACATCTTCCGAAATCCGTCTCTTTAATTCACAATTATCACAAGTAGCCTAGGTCAATCACATACAAATATACACTCGTATAAATAAAACACAAAAAGTGCCACCACATTAAAATAAACAGCTCATTTTAAAAGTGGGGTGAAAGACAGACACATAAGGTGACAGTTTCCATTCTAGATCCTGATTGATTTACCAGATCCAGGGCTGTATGCTTATTTTTTTAGGTGGTAGCACTGGTGCTAGCAAGCAAAAAAAATCAGTAGCACAACAATAAATTCAGTAGCACACAAAGTATGATCGAAAACTTGCATAACCTTAACCCATGCATTTAGCTCTAATTACCTTTTAGCCTGTCATCTTGGTCTCATTTGAAATTCTCAATTAATGTCATATCCTAGTGTGTGCAGTAATAATTGTAGAAAAATTAATAGGGGTGCACTGATTGTAATTTAGACAAAATAATCGGTAACACTTTACAATAAGGCTACATTAAGTAACTGTTAGTAAATGCTATTCATGGTTAGTTAATGCATAGTAAATGCCTATTAAGCATTAAGTAAGTGTTAATGCTTAGTTATTTACGTTTAGTTAATGCCTCGTTAACTAATGCTTAGTTAAGCATGAACTAATCATAACAGTTAGTTAATGCTTACTGTACGTTTATTAAGCATTCATTGACAGTTAGATAATGCTTAGTAAATGCTTATTAAGCCTTAATTAAGCATTAACTAACAGTTAATTAATGTACCGTTATTGTAAAGTGTTACCAAATAATCTAATGCAGGGCTGTGAAGTGCGAACTTCCTGTTCTTACCGGCTTTAAAAAAGTCAACTCACGTTTGGCTAGTAACATGCTTTTAATGTGAAGACGCACAGGAAATGTTCTGTTTGCACACGCGCTAACTTAACTGCGTGCCGTCTCCTTCCGGTTATTACCGTTGGTGAAGTGTATTAGACGCTAGAATCGCCGCACAAGCACAGGTCCCGAGCACACATCTTTCACCAGCCAAAGTGGAGGGTGGACTCAACTTACTTAAGACTACATTTACCCGAATTTGGAGAGTGTTAATGTAGATACCTCTAAGCAGTGTTGTGCAGCACTCCTCTGTGTCTAAAACAGACAGCATCTGCTCATTAGCACTCGTGCGAGTGTACTTGTATTCATCATCGCACGTGATCAATTTCAGTAGCAAATGCGATCAAAACTGTTGCACTGTACAGCCCTGAGATCCCTTGTCCTCTATTGATCACAGTTTTAATTATTATATAATTTCTATATTCATAAGCTATTGAACGATCGATGCTCGTCTGTGACGCCTAACAATCGCGTGCAGCCGCAGAATTACATTTCAACCATGCATAGCCTAAATTATTTATTTATTTATTTATTTTATTTAACTTTTATTTATCCTCGAGAGACCAACAACAATGCATACACAATATTCAATGCAAATACATCAAATACACAACAACAGGTGAAGAGAAGAAAAAAACAAAAAGCAAAAAAACAATTTACATAGTGGTGAAGAGTGGCAGCAATTAAAATGAAATTAAATGGGTGAAAGTACAATATAGCCTAATTAAAACAGTTACAGGTAGAGTTTGGCAGTTTTAAGATAGTTTGTTTAAATTGATTAAATCATATGAAGGTATTTAGTTTAATTTGTTGCTGTAAGTTGTTCCAGGAGTCGGGGGCACTGAAGCTAAAAGCTGTCTTTCCCAGCTCAGACCGGGCTTGTGGGACATAAAGCATGAGAATGTCAGTGGAGCGGGTCTGATAAAGCCCATCTGAAATTTGCAACATTTCTGTTAAATAACGAGGAAGCTTCCCGGTCAAGGCTTTGTAAATAAAAATATGCCAATGTGCATCACGTCTCTCTTTAATATGTTCAGTGGCACAGACGTTAAAAAAACTCCTGTTAATAAATAAACAAATAATGAGATACATACAATACAATAGGTTTATAAATCTGAATGTAGAGCATGTTCACAATGTGTAAGGTGGCCGCATATGAACGGCACGAGGGCTGAGAAATACGCTACTGATCAGATAAATGATCGGTCAAACGTAAAATCATCAGGAAATGATAAAAACAACCCGATGGAGATTTCTATGGAGTGATTTTGCTTTAAACTGTACAGGGTCGCGTTGCGGCAGTGACTCTTCAGTCGGAGCTGCAGCGTAAAGTGAAAACAAACTCAGAGTAGGTTACAATTCTGACCAATGAAATGAGTTCGGGGCGTGGCTTCCGGTGGAGCTCCATGGGTCTGCAAATAGGTACTCTTGGTATCTCTGGCTTAGGGCCCCCCTGAGCCCTTGGGCCCCTGGGCCTGGTTGCATGCAGTTTTCTTCACAAAGTGTACCAGATTGATGAATCTTACTTTAAAAGGTTGCATTTTTTTCTTCCGGGGGAGCATTCCCCCGGACCCCCCTAGAAGGTCCAGGGTCCCCACCTCAGTCTCCCTATTTAGCCTACTGTGCAAACAGTGATGGTCCAGCAGACCGTAGCGGCAGTCAGCGTCAGGACAGTGAACGCCCCCCACTGGCATTAATGGCTGTAAATGGAGCGGACACGGAGGCCAGCTACGCTCTCTATATCTTACATTCATGCATCAGGCCTGTGTTGGACCACTACTCGCGAGGGGCTGTGTGAGGCAGCGCAATTATGGGAAATATAGGACCGGCAAAAGCGGATGCGCGCGCAGTACAACTTAGAGTATACCCACTTATCCAGGCACCACTACACCACTGCGGGTCGCCCTCGCTCAGCTACCGAGTGGCGGCTAACGATCGCTGCTCCTTCGGCTACATCTGGTCGCATCCATCCTCCTCACTCCGCATGGTCTCCCCTCAGTCAGACTCTTCCCCTGGTTCATCATGATTACTTATTCACCTGCACAGCTGTTTGGACTTTTCAACTACCTCATCCCATCGTCCATCTCAGACATTAAACAACTTGGACTCCTACGCCGCCGCCGCCACATCCACAGCGGCTCCCGCCGAGGGTTTGTCTTGACCCAGCACGGAGACTCCATCTCGTCCGGTTACCTGCAAGCTCCGTCGCACCTCAAGACCCATCTCTTCTCCTCTGCCTACCCCTAGTTCACCCACCAACCCAACTCTACATGTTCTTTTTGTTTGTTTATTGTTTTGTTTTTTGTAAAGCGCTCTGAGTGAGAGACGAGCGCTATATAAATAAAATGTATTATTATTATTATTATTATTATTACAGTCAGCATTTGAGCCACTCCTGTGCGGACATAGATTCAGGTTCCCTGTATGGCCAGAGGCAACATTTAGGCATTGAATTGAACACAGTCCCATTTTACTGAGAACACTTGTTATTTTCTTGTTATTATCTATCTATCTATCTATCTATCTATCTATCTATCTATCTATCTATCTATCTATCTATCTATCTATCTATCTATCTATCTATCTATCCCTATCTTAGAGTACATTTACTTAAGCTGCAGATTGATTTATCAGTTTCCTCAACAGCATTTTGCATCCAAATTGTTGTGTACATTTTAATCTTCATCTTCAGGAAATTGCCAAAAGCTAACATATGAATACAAAAAAATCCTCATTGATGCAGCATCATCCACCACTGATCATATTAGGAGTTTGCATAAACTGCTGCCGGTTTTAAAAATGCTCCCGGTGCCATGAAACCATTTCAGAAGAAGAGGGCATAACGAGACAACATAATTAAAAGAGCTCTCGAGTCAAACTTCTTAGCAGCTGCACACAGAAATAGCTTCTTCCGTTATACGCCGTAGCCAGAGAAACTGCCTCAATAATGACATTAAAGCTGGGCTCAAACTCACGGTCAGTCGGGGGGCACGTGGAAATAACTCAAACAATATGCTCAAACAGGAATAGAAAAGAGAACCTGACCCAATGTGTTATGCTCTCTACCCACTACGCCTCGACAGATGTCATTAGTGGAGCTTAGAGGACATCTCGTTTGGGTTAAAATGAGGTTAGCCCATTGTCTGCCTTATGATGCGTCGGTTGTGATTAATAACCTTTTGCTTAGTTATGAGTTATATTGATACCGGAAGTTGGAATCTGTCAACATCCTTCCAGCTTTACTGCAGTTTGAAACTGCCCAGTTTTTATCTAGACATTGCATTTCGAATGGGGGCGCCCTTAGCTCAGTTGGTAGGGCGTCCCCCCCATGGGCCTCGGCCAGCAGCGGACCCGGGTTCGATTCCAGCCTGCGGTCGTTCTCTGCATGTCACTCCCCTCTCTGCCCCATTTCACCTCTGTCTCTGCACTGTCAATAAAAAAGCATAAAAATGCCCCCCCCCAAAAAAAAAGACATTGTATTTGGTCTATTTCTTGAAGTGCATCGTGGAAGAGTGTCAAACTTCAACTGAAGCAGCAGGGGCGATAAGAAAGTAGATCTAAAGAGGAAAAGAAGGGAGTGTGGGACAAATTTGGAAAATAGAGAGAGAAGAGAAGCAGCGGGGGTGGGGGAAAATAAAGGATTAATATTTAGTGGTGAAGGACTGGGTGTTCACGGAGAGGAAAGAGCGAGCGAGCATTGAGAGAACAGCCCGGACAGACAGAGAGAGAGAGAGAGAGAGAGAGAAAGTAAGTGTGGCACTGCGCCACTCTGCAGCAGCAACACTGTCTTGACTGACAGCCATAGCCTGGCTATACTGACTGACTGACTGACTGACTGGCTGAGTGACTGGCTGGATGCAGCAGTGTCCCCCACCACAGCTTTGCCCTTACTCTCTCCACCTCCCTCCCTCCCTCCCTCCCTCTCTCTCTGTCTACTGTCCGTCTCTCAGCAATGCAGCAAATTGGACTAGATTAGAGAGAATACTTATGATAGGACTGTTTTAGCTGTTAGCTGTTGACGTTGTTATTCAGGCCATGTGCTAAACAACATCTCCCCAACCGAGAGTCTGAGCAGTGCAACATTTAAAAATAAAAGAAAAAGATTTAAGTTGGTGGTGTCTCAAGTTGAAGCAGCAGACATCCAGTATTGTCCCTTATCACGTCCTCTTGGATATCATACAGTATTAACCCCCCCCCCCCTCCCCCCCTCACCCAACCTTTAAAGCGTAGCCCCCGACTAGATTAAAGCACATTTCATCTGCGTGGAAAGCGACGCCATGTGCTTAGAGCGCCTGATAGGCCCATAAAGCACCCATGCACTCGCTCATGCTCTTGCGTTATTATTATCCTGGCGGCGTGTTTGCTAAGATAAATGACATTGAGCTACGGTACAACAGACTTATAGGCTGATAAAGAGGCCATAGCGTGTCTGACCAAGTGTCCTTCTACCTACACTGGCTCATACATGATTATCTATGGGAGGGATGAGAACCTTACAGAGATAACTCTCTCATGGGATAGGACAGAGTGACACAGCCAAACACAAGGCACCGGCTTCCAAAAAGTAAACTACTAACATTTGTTGGCTCTGCTACTGCAATGCAGCACTGTGTTGTCCTCTCCGCTGCCCCCCCCCCTCTCTCTCTCACTCTCTCTCTCTCTCTCTTCCTTCTTCTCTGTGTCTCTCCCTCCCTCGCTCCGTCTCTCACCCTTATCTCCACACCGTAACACACTACGACTGCTTTATTCATTCAGTTGTAGAAAAATGAATCTACCAGAACCTGTTGTGGCCTTTCATGTAAAATAAAAGTGTGATGTTATCTATCTTTGTGTGTGTGTGTGTGTGTGTTAGTAGGCCTATGTCTGAGAGATACAATAAGCCTGCAGAGATAAACTGGGTTAAATCGTGCGGTACAAGCTGTAATCTGGCTTTTCGTCTGCGAGCGAATGCTCTTTCCTCTTTGGTTCCATTCTCTATATGCAGTCTGTCATGTAAAAATCAATGGGCTTTTCCCTGTGTGTGGGAGTTTATGAACTACGGTAGAGTTAATCACAGTTCAGACAGCGCTGGCTCACTGAACCTTTATCGGGAAGACGAGACGGATCAGGTTGCGGGACCAAACAAACATATAGTGTCTTCTTGGTCATTTTTTCATGCCATGGTTGAAAGGGTTGGAGCTGCCATATCAACATCTACTAAATGTCAGAAGGATTAGGGGTGAGGACAGGGCTCACTTAAGACGCAGTCCCTTGAATAACTGTTAAGAAAAAAATAATGGAATACTATTGGATTCTAATCCAAAACTCGTCACCACACCAATTAAAAGATTAGAAACATATTGTTACCCCCTGAAAGCGATACTGTTCCAACAGTGTCTAGGTGGCAACAAGACGGATTATGTCAATGGATTTGATTCTCTTGATTGACAGACTCATCATGATTATACAATGGTGAGGTGGCTCCCTCCTAACCTTGACACAACCATACCAACTTTCCTCTAAATTCCACTTTTTGACAAAATATGGTTTGGATTAAGGCTTTCAAACACCTTTTCAGAAAGCGTAAATGCCTGACACCGTTACGTTTGATGACTGCAAAGAAAGAGACTTGAGGGACAAATATGAAGAAGTTACTAAACTGATTAATTCAACATATTTCCTGAACTTTCTCATGTGCTGTGTTGACCCTCTAGACTGATTGTAAATGTCATTAAAGAACCCACTATTCAACCGAAAAGCGTGTAACTTCAGTGATTTAGTGTTGGGCTCTTTGCGTTGTCAAAACGTGGATGGCCTACAGTCAAAATGCACCTGAACGCATCCTGTGTGTAGACACTGACGGAGGGCTGAAGCTGTGTTGTGTGGAAGAAGGAATCAAAATGTCCACCCCTACACAGTGTCAATGACATCTGGTGTAAAACATTTTTTTTTTCAAATGTTACTGGTGTTTGTGTCTCTAACCTCCTGGCTGTGTGCTGCTCACTCAAGCCAAACAGTGCATCATTTATTAAGAATGTATTTTTAGTACCTTCATGTTAACCCTGGGCATTGAAAGTTATGGAGTCATTTCAGGTTGGTTTGGAAGTTATCAAGTAAAAAGTCTGCAGCCTTTTTATCCAAGTGGAACTAAAGTCCACACACACACACACACACACACACACACACACACACACACACACACACACACACACACACACACACACACACACACACACTCACTCACTCACACACACACTCACTATCCTCCATACCAATACCTGTAGGTCAGATTGGCTTTGAGAGCTCGGCTCCCACCCACCTCTCTGCCTGCTCCTTCCCTCCTTCCATTCTCTCTGTCACTGTCTCACTCCTCTATGTTTCTTCTTCTCATTATCTGGGGCTCTGTCTTAGCTCCTCCGTGTCTGTCACTTCCTCTGTCATTATTCTGCCCACATGTCTAGACTGAAGAGAAAAAAAAAATTTGCAGCTTGCAAGTGTGATACTGGTGTGTGGCACTGTACGTCTGACACTTTCTCTCTTTGTGTGTCTGTGTGTATGGTTGTGTGTGCGTGTGCGTGTATGAGTGTGTGACTGTGTTTGTATGGTTGTGCTAGCAACCGTGCGTGCGTGCTTGTATGAGTGTGTGACTGTGTGTGTGTGACTGTGTGTTAGTGTATGTGTTTGTGTGTGACTGTTTGTGTGTGTGCATGTGTGTATGAGTGTGTGCATGTGACTGTGTGTGTGTGTGTGTGTGCTTGTTTGAGTGCTACAGGTCTAAGTTCAGCCTTCCTTTCAGTTCGAGCGAGGATTGAGAGATTGAGTGTGTGTTGCGTTAAAGAGGGCTGCCATGGCTGTATGAAGGATACTCATCATCTATGGCAGCTAAATGACCATCACGGCTGTTTGCTACTACTACAGCACTAGAGGTAAATTAAGGCCTGTCACTTAGTATGAGGCACTTAGCGAGTCTCTAGCTTGTACACCATCAAGCTGCATCATAGCTTATAACACTTCAACAACCATTTACACTCATCTAAAGTCATTTAAAAATTTATTTCTCATTAAAAGAGATGGATATTCTCCAGAGGAATGCCATTTTTATTTAACTCTGTTTAAAAAACATCGTTATGGTAAATGATGATGAGATTAAGGTTTCTTAGGGAATAGGAGGACGTAACTTGACATTGTGTCCTTGTGCCAAGTGTAGAAGGATTGAACTTTTGCTTTAGATTGAGACGTCCTTGTGTTTTAGTTTTAAGGAGGAAAGCCACAAGCCAATTAGAATGGAGTATACTGTCCCCATGGCTATACAGTCTGGAAGTGTTAGATTGAGCCAGGTCTGACACACAGCCCCACTGCTGGTGATGAAGCTCAGATGAAATCAGTGTGCAGTTTCATCATGATCCAGTGTGTGTTTGTGTGTGTCAGCACCTCTCCATTAGATTGTATGCTGCTTTTCAGCCACATATAGGCAGCTATGAGGGAGTGGAAACACAGATTTAGTTTGATTTAAGCAGTGTAAGACAAGGACCAGATGATCACAATATCTGACTGGGTGGGGAACCAGGGGACCCTGTCCGTCTGTCTGTATGTCTGTCTGGTGCCTATCTGGCTGTGTATGTCTGTCTGGTGTCTGTCTGTCTTTCTGTATGTCTGTCTGGTGTGCATGTCTGTATGTCTGTCTGTCTGGTGCCTATCTGGCTGTGTATGTCTGTCTGGTGTCTGTCTGTCTTTCTGTATGTCTGTCTGGTGTGTGTATGTCTGTCTGTTTGTCTGTCTGGTGTGTGCATGTCTGTGTGTCTGTCTGTCTGGTGCCTATTTGGCTGTGTCTGTCTGTCTGGTGTCTGTCTGTCTGTCTTTCTGTATGTCTGTCTGGTGTGTGTATGTCTGTCTGTTTGTCTGTCTGGTGTGTGCATGTCTGTATGTATGTCTGTCTGGTGTCTGTCTGGTGTCCTTCTAGTGTCTGTCTGTATGTCTGTCTGGTGTCTGTCTGTCTGTCTGGTGTGTGTCTTTCTGTCTGTCTGGTTGCTGTCCGTCTGTCTGTCTGTCTGTCTGTCTGTCCTCGTACGCCCTTCTCTCCCTCTCCTCACATTTCCTGTTCATTCTTGTTCAACCTTTCAGCCAATGCATCAGCCAATATTGCATTTTACATAAATCACATGCACCCATAGTGAAGATTATTTTAGGTAGACAAAAAAAAATCTAAATCTAAAATAAGTGCTGAGCTAATATATGTATACTGATAGGCCTATTTAGCTCGCAAAGATTTGTGTTGTTGTCGTCCATTATACAGCAGTGGTTCTGAGCGAGTGATTTGATTGGACGAGAGACCTTCTATGCGTTCTGAAGGAGTGCTGATATGAGCGAACAACATCACTGACTGTTCACCAAGCTGACAAAATCAGTCCGCTCACTGACGAGCCGGAGCTTCACTTGTGTAAACTGTGTGTCTGTGTGTGTGTGTGACTCAGGTTGACTGTGGCGAGTCTCTCCCCTTTGAGAGGGCATCGCTGCCACACACAGACAGAGACAGTGTGCGGTAGTCACTCACACTCACATTACTGAAGACAACAATAGTGTGTGGAGATAAACTCAGGCTGCTGAATAATACGAGCGGACGCGATCCGGACGCTGCATAGCTTTAGCCTAGCCTAGCTTTCCCACCTCATTGTATAACGTTACATCCCCCGGGCCGAAATACACTCATAAACTCTGGGAAATGAAGCATGGGGGTTTGGAATGGGCAGCGGACCTTACCGTTCCTTTACTTTGGTGATTTTAACAGAACATTGGGCCGCCGTGGTTAATGTTACCAGAGTAAACAAAGCAGGAAGAGCTCACTCCCGTCAAGTTGTTGACACGTTGCTTAGCAACGCGCTCCGCTCTGACTGCTGTTGTCGGACTATTTGTGTTGGCGGAAGCAAATACATTCTTAATTGATTAAAGATCACATTTCAAAGTTAACTTGTGAATTTTAGTTGTAGAACTGCTGTATAATTACTGTAAACGTTTAAAACGGACGGTATCAATCGGTCCTCAGTACTGCCCTGCAGTTCTCTCTCCAGCATCTCCATCTAATGCTAGGCCTATCTCGGTTGGTGCGGTGCCTGTGGTATCGGAAGTTCTCGAGAACCAAGACTTTCCCTCCTCGGTCTCCAGTCATGATCTTTGCCATTTTGTCGATGATTTGAAAGTCGATGATGAGGTCGACTGCGGGTTTCCCGCCGTCTTTTTCGTTATTTATTTTATTTTATTTTTTCGTCAGTGTGTGGTGTACATTAATAAAACTAAAAATTAAAAATTAAAATGCACAGGAATAATATTTATATAGGTAATAATTATAGGCTAAATAATCATATAAGTTTAACCTAATAAAGTTTTCTGAAGCAAATTATGTTTGGCGCCACTGGCACGGGCCGTAGGCCTACACTGTGCACAAAGCAAATGTATCAATTTTCTGTGTGGCGCGTGCCGGGCCGTGTGCACAACGCCACAATTCAAAACGGCTGAAATATTTTACAGAAATAGGAGATCATAAGGTGGAATGTAAAATATGCCAAGCGATTTTGAGATAGGCTATTATTATTATTTTTTGTCATTTTTTGTTACGTTTTTTTTTTTTTTTGTAGCCTAAATAAATAGCTAAATAAATAGGCCTAGTTCTAGGTTGAGATTGTAACGTCAAGAAAGTTGTCACGCTATTTGGTGTAAATGCCGTCAATTTACTTAGCACATAGGTCTAGTATTTGTTTATTCAGTTAGACATTGTCTGTTTTAATTGTTGAATTAAAACAACAGAAAAACAACCTTGTGAGTTGCTTTATAGGCTAATTTTAAAAGCAATAACTCTTTCCGGGCTACAGCCTATGATATCGCAAATCAAATTGTCTGCATTAGGCTATCATATATCAGTTTCAGCAGGTTTTTTATTGATTTTAAACTATGCAAAATATATATTGTCAATAAGCTACAATCACAATTGTAGCTTATTGAAAATATCACAATTAGTTTCCGTTGTTCTGTAGGCTAATTGGGCCATCATTGACCGTAAAAAATTATGTGGACCGACATTTTTAATTGTCTACGGTCACAATGATTGAAATAATTCCCTCTGCACACTTCAATTGTGTTAATATGTTACAGCTATTTTCATATATTTAATTCTACTGAATCCATGATCAATCAGGTTTAATTAATTACCTTTTTTTTTTACAAACTATAGGCTAAACGGTGACAAGCGAGCGGAAAAGCCCCAGCCATGGCAAAACAAGGACACATTATATAGCCTACAGTTTAATAATTCGTAATTCAAGCAGCATCCAGTCTAAAGTAGGCTAATAAATAGCCTAGGCCTACATAAACAAACAATAGCCTATAACAAATATGACTTTGACTCTGAAGAGACAGCTGGTGTCATGCCGAAAGGAAGGAGAGAGAGAGAGATAGGATACTTTGTGTATTTTCAAAGTGTTTTTATTCTATCTGAGTAGGCTTAGTGTAGACGTGTCAGATGAATCGACACATTTATTGTGATTTTGTATTATTCTTCTGCAGCTGCAGTTGGTGCTGAACATAAATTGCAAACTGCGTGCTTACAGATGCCACCGCAGGCTCTATTGATAATGATAAAGAGAAGCTTTATTGAAACACTGTCCATGTGACGGTGGTGATTGATTCATTGTAACTTTGTTTGCTAGACAGAATCTCACAGAGGGAAGCGGCTGTCTCCCCTCACATTAAGGCTACATTTTCTCTATGGCACGCAGTCAGTCTTGCGACACAGCGCTGTGTTCTAATTAAAACCCGACAGGAATAAGTTGGCTAAAATTGCCCCGCACGGCCGCCGAATAGTCGAATCTCTGGACTGAAAAGGCAGATCTGGCGGGGGGCGGCCGCTCGTAGATTCGCTTGGTCGAGAGCGGTCGAGAGGGCGACTGCGCGCCGGGCATCACTGGAGCTTCTCCCCGCTGGGAGAGCCAGCGAGTCGGGCAGGGCTGGAGCGGCTCTGCCCCCGGCGCATGAACCACCGGGGAACATAGGACCCTTTTTTGGAAAAACGGGGAACATAGGACCCTTTTTAAAAAAAGGTCCTATGTTCCCCGGTCACATACAAAGCGGGGAACATAGGACCCAGGGAACATAGGGATGATCCCGCTGATATAGAGCGACAACATGCTCCCTCTCATGTGATATTGCTTAAATAAATAACACATGACATTGTCCACACATAAATCCCAAAGCCAGTAGCGTGCACTTTTCCTTTCATATTTGTAACTCTCAAATACACAGCCTGAAAACTAACTGCACCTTCAAGATAACAGTCATTTTTTTTTTACAGTTAATTAAAAATCTAAATTCGGAAATGCAATGATATTTTAATTAACATTTCCATTACCAAACGGTCCTTGATTATAGGCTGTTACCGACTAAGTGTGCTGTCACCACCGCTTACACTAGATTACTTTCTCTTGACAGGTTCATCCTGGTGCCATTTTCAAATGAACATATTGTTCAGAGTGGTGTGCACAAAGATTCTTTGTCTTCATTACAGAAATCAAAGTTAACTTAAGTAAAAACTGATTTAAAAAAAAAAAAATCCTGCCAATAACACATATTCAAGTGTAGTTTGACACAACAAACACAGTGATGCTGATATCAGGGATAACTCCATAACAACTGATAATATGTATGCAACAATAGTGCATTATGCCCTGTCTGTGTATGCCATTTGGTTTGTTAAAGCCTGGTCTGACGGCACCAGCTCCCTGTGTGTTTCACTTTAATAAATACAGTTCCTACACATTGGAGCTGCTCTGACCTGCGGGCTCTGCTACAGAACAATGTAGACTTGTCCCTGTTGTCGTGTCTTGTCACCAGTGGCGTGTGTGACTCTGTGTGTGACTCTGTGTGACTCTGGGTGTGACTGTGTGTTTTGCCTGACACCACTCCTATTTTGATCCAGGCTGCTCCGGCTCTGCAGGTGTGATAATACAGCAGGTGATATATTGCAGTTGCTCAGAGGAAGAGCATTGTGAAATGCTGGATTGTTGTTGGTAATTAATCCCAGTCCTCTGGAGGGTGGGCCTGTATTTCCTCCACTATCACAAAGCCCAAACTGCAGTATGCCACCTAGTCTAAGGCTGTGTTTGAAAAGCCATACTAACGTCCTCCCTCCTACATACTCAACATGTATATACTACTTACTGTCTACTTAACGATCGATTGTGTATGCTAGGTTCGTCGGACCGTTTACACTGAAGTATACAGAAGCAATAAAGAATAAAAAAAAAAAAACTTCTGTGTTGTTTGATAAGACGCAATGCGTTGTGGGGCGGTTGAGTAGGAAGAGTAACCTATCGGTCCATACACAAAATCGTCCCAGAAGTAAGTACTCATCCGGGTATTTCTCGCCTACACAATAACCACAACATACTCAAATTTAATTCAAAATTAGTATGAGTAGAATGCCAGTATGGCTTTTCAAACACAGCCTAATATAGTCAGACCATACTACAGCTAGCAGTATGCTCTGGAAACACGTTGTATCATTCCTGAGATTTGCCTGTTTTCATTTTCTATAAACCAATCACAATCGTCCTAGTCTGTGCTAAACGCAGGAAGCAGAAACATGTCCTTTCAAAACAGTGCAATTTGGTGCCGACCGACATTGTTAATGATGAGCGCAGTGTGTGTGTGTGCCGCAACATTTCTTTTAACTAAAGCATTCAAAACTGAATTTGAACCTGAAGTGTTGCAGGTAGATCAACATGAATCAGCCAATGGCTAGAAAAGCCCAATGCTCCTCTTGATTTTGGTCGGCCATTTTTTTTGTGTTAGAAGATTGTGAATAGTGATTGTTGTGAATAGAGAAGTCCTGTGCAGCCTTCATGTACCAGCTCTATACTGCTTTCAAACTATACAGTCAAACCTTTATTTCTGTGTTTTTATTGCAAAGAGGGCATTGTTGTAGCAGTAGGGGAGAACGGGGTAAGTAGGCACACTTTTTACTCTAGTGAGAATTGCTCATCACCTAAACATCTTTCAATAGTCATTCCTACATTACATTGAAGCTTAAGGTGTTGGCTTGAAATGTGTACCCCTCACTTTTTCTATCTTATTGTAATAAAGAAGAAATTAATCATCAAAGACACCCTTACACATTGTGACAACCAACCCCATCAAGGGGTCGGTTGTCAAACACTATGGGGTTGTTTGTCACAATGTTATCTTAATGGGAATAATCTTAAAAAGAAGGCAAGAAAGCAGAACTAAATCTGAAAGTTTAATTCCATTGTCAAGTTGACAAATAGGCCTACATAACTTACTGTAGCCTTGGCAGCTGGTCTAGTTTGGGATGCACTGGGTTGTTTTGATTTTTTTGCCCTTTTTTCTTTTGCATGCTAGCTGCCTTTTCCTGCTCTATTCTTTCCTTTTCTGGGGTGTCAGTGAGGATACAGCTTGACAATTTATTTCGTTATTGGGTTCCTTTTCTGGCTGCAGCCTTGAGATAACATGTGACAACCAACCCCCCAAAAAATGTGACGACCAACCCCAACTTGAATTTCTTGCTAGCATCAAGGCCAACAACCATCTGACAACTAATTAGCTTGCTAACCACAATCTAAACTATAGTTTACCCTTCACACCTTGTATGGGTAACACGTGTTTTGTTATAAACCCATTGTGTAAAGGCCTAGAAGAAAAATACTGAGGAGCTAAATATTTTCAATTTGACATGAAAAACACAAACAGTCGTCTCACCTCAAATTCAGCAGTCTAACTCCAAGGAAGACTATGTAGGTGACCTCTGATCCCAATTCTGGATATTTATATACCAAAATTTCTCAGACAGCGCCCTCTGGTTTCCGAGATATAACGATTGTGACAACCAACCCGTGTGACAAATTACCCTGTTCTCCCCTACACTGTCTGTTTGGAAATATCCAACACCATTCAGCACAGACACAGAATGCATGTGAGGAACCAGAGGCATGCAGACACCGAGAACACTTTGAACAGCATTTGAAAAGATAAAGTAAAAATTCCACCTTCAGAAGAAATATGAAAGGCTGTGTTCAGACTGATAAAAGTGCTGCACAGAAATTCCTTTTAATAGGACCTGTGCATTGATGCAATGGGTGCTGGCATACAGAGCTCCACCCACAAAATCACAAGATTGTCTGCAAACAACGTGAACCAGGCTTAGTTTTTACCACAACACTGTGGGAGCCAATCAAAAATGTACAAGCTCACATTCCTGCTTGGTTACGATGTAGCGGGGGAATTTTTCACGTCACGTAAACACAGCCTGAATTTTTAAAGTCTATTTTTTTCCCCGATTTCTTTTTCCAAAGCTTTAGGAGTAACATTTGGAGGAGAACTTTCCACCTAGATTTTTGATTTGTGTCAGTGCCTTTAAAAAAAGGGAGGGGGAGGGTCAACAGTTCCAAAAGTATCGTTCAATCTCTAGTGTCGTCACATGTTAGCAGCAAAAACAACATGGCCAAAAAACAAAAAAGGGAGAGAAATATAAATAAATAAGGTATTAGTTGGTGTTTTTCAGAATTAAGTGGTGTTATTTTTTGATGAATGCAATCCAGCCAGGTTCAGGCCACTGTGTGTTTACTGATTAAAGCGGGTTGAGTGACATTTCCCAGCAGCTGTTCATTTGGGATTTGTCATTTGGCTGAAATGTGCCACCATGACATTTTTTGCTTAAAGCAATACAATGACATTTTATATTTTAGCTGGCTTTTTTCCCTTTCTTTTCATATAGTCCCCCTTTATTATTTACCCAACACATGGTATGAGAGACGTGTACTATCAGACTTCCGTCAGGTCATTTCATCAGTGCTGCTAGCCCGAAGCTAACACCGCACTCATTGCTTTCAATGAGAAATGATAACGGTGCTAAACAGAGCGTTGTTTGAGCTGCTGCTGAATGATGCAGACCGCCTTTTCCACTCTTTGTCATGGATGTTTAGCAAAGCAACATGTGGTTAGGGCCATCGTTAAAGAGCTGACCAACAGATTACATAGGAATGAATGAACGAACCCCAGCAAATCAAACAAAGTCATGACTATATCACAATACAAATTCTGCTTGATATTCAATGCTCATAAGAATGTCATATTTTATTTTATTTCACGCTATATTACCATTTAAATCAAAGGGTAACCTATGCCAGCAGATCCTATGGCTGTCATTGCGTGGGAATGTTTCTCTGCACTTCTGAAAGAGCTGTTTTAAAAATAAAACAGTTTGAACCAAAAGCAAAAAAATTAACATTGTAACTTTCACAAGTGGAGGATTTCAGGGCAGTTGAATTAGACTGCACAGGTTTGATATAATCAACTGGCAACTGTGTCTCTACAAAATGTAACATAAGTTAATAGTTGTGGAGATGATTAAGTGCTCTGTCCATTCTGTTTATACTTGGTTGATGTTTGGGTATAGGGTGAGGCATAAAATCTCACTCAGCGATTGGGAATGTTTTTTTAATACTCATGGCTTTCCCAGCAAGCTATGTGATCATCATCACAGTATGTCAATGTGCCACTTATTTATTTAGCATAAATACATTCATCCATTTTGTCATCCCATCAGTGTAATGTTGTAGCTGCTGCGTCTACCTTTCCGCTGACAGCATTATTTTACCTGGCAGTGACTTTGGCTGGCTCCCCTGTCCCTCTGGATGTACAGACAGAACAGTGTGTCCGTGCTGTGCGTGGGATACATTGTGGTTTATACGCACACCCACAGACAGGACACTGATGAGGTATCTGACCTTCACTACATTAGAGGTGGTGTGTGTGTGTGTGTGTGTGTGTGTGTGTGTGTGTGTGTGTGTGTGTGTATTCATTGCAGGCATGTCTGTCTGTGGCAAGATGACAGCACAGGGTGTTATCATACTTACTTCTCAGACACAGGTTTAGAATGGGAATGAAGTCGGCACAGAGGGAGGATGAGCTGTTTGAGTGTGTGTGTGTGTGTGTGTGTGTGTGTGTGTGTGTGTGTGTGTGTGTGTGTGTGTGTGTGTCCTTTCTCCAAGTGTACTTTTAAAGGAATACTTCACCCATATGGAACCAGCGTTCTATCATTATAAAATAACTATTATAATATAATGAATGAGGTTTTTCTTCCCTCAGTCTTCCCTTAGTCTTCCCTTAGTCTTCCCTTGGCCCAGCTGTCCTGTTATTCCTGACCCTTACTGTGATGTCACAGCAAGGAAACTGTAGGGTTAGACAGTGAGACCATAAAACACTCTTTCTGCCTTTTCTCAGGCTAAGATTATCCGATTTCAATTTTTTTTGCACATTTATACTAAATAGGATCTCCGAGTTCAATACACCTTCATATTCCGGTGAAGTAGGCCTTTAAGTCAAAACTATGCTAAAATATATTTTCCCCAACTATATTTAAAATCACTGTTAAAGGTCAACCTTCAATTTATTAACATCCTGGTGGTTTATTTACGTTTATTCTCGACATTTCTGTTAAATTCCCGTTAATTCCCATTGAAAGCTTCCAACTTTGAAACATTCCCGGAATTAGGCAAAACCCTATTCACACTACACCAACTGACCAGACACGAGGAACTCTATTCAACCCTATTCACACTACACCAACTGACCAGACACGAGGAACTCTATTCAACCCTATTCACACTACACCAACTGACCAGACACGAGGAGCTCTATTCAACCACAACAAAAGCAGGATAGTAAATGACTATAAACTACAAGTGATTTGGGAGAAATTATTTTTTTTAGAGGGTTTCTGAACATAGACATACATGCACGGGTGGGACAAAAGAAACCCCAAAGGGCTTATAACGGATGCCCACCTAACAAGGGAAATAATAAAGTAAAAGAAAAAAGACAAACTAAAATAAAATTAAAAGATAAAACAAAAATAACTACAAAATCATGTTACAAAAATGAAAATACAGGCGCATTTGAGTACATATAGTAAAATAGCAAATATATATACAATCTCCGGAGCTGGTAGCTACACCTTGCTCCTCTGCTCCTGACTCACGGTAACATTTCCAAGAAAAATCCATATTCCTTCTTCCTCCTTGTGCTCAGTTAGATTACAGCCTGTACCACTGTCCCCCCAAAATACAAGACCTGCTGTGACTGCACAAAGCAACGGCAGTTAATTTTAACAGCTACACTGGTAGGATTTCATTGAACTTGATGAAGCCTTATCGACGTAACCACCCAACAAACTGCATCCAGGATTGATTGTTCATGAAACCGTCCTATACATGGAGACGTCGGGACACATCATCAGTCCCTTCTGTGGTTTGCTGACACAAGGATTATCTGAAGTGAGCACTTTGGTTAATGTTACATCATGTAGTTAGACAGACACAGTATTTATTGTTGGTCAAAATATGTGGGATCTAAGCCGGAGAAGAGGTTAGATTGTTATCGTTAGTATGTGTGTGCCGAGGTAAGTAATAACCTAGACTGTGTTACGCTGAACAAAATAGCAGAAAAGCATGCCTTATGCGCATATAATCATAAAGGAAACATATTTATTTATTAATTCATTTATCTGTTTCAGGACGATGCACATGTACAGCAGTACACGTAGAAATGCCAGATTGTAGCCCGGGGGCTCATGTCCATCAGGCAGGTTGATGTTACAATAAACATGACAAAGATATACAATAGAAACATTTGCTATATACAAATACAGAGAAACAGAAAGAAAGAAAAGTAAAACAGGATCATTCATTAGTAGGATTAGTAGGTTAAACAAATACACAATGAATACACAACTAATAAGGTACAGCATACATTTAGAGGTGGTTGCACCTTTGGTTAGTTCTTAGCCATACCTTTACGTGGCTCTTAAAGGTGGCCAGAGTGGGACGTTCCCTTATAGTTGGAGGTAGTGTTTTCCATAATGCACTACCATTCTGACCACTTCTATTCAGAAAACAAACAGTGATAAGGAAAAATGAACAGTTTGATTATATAAACTGACCAAAGTTGAGTTGAGTGCTATAGCTGCAAACAGCTGGAAAACTGGACCAGTGAGCCACTCTGACGCGCCCCACACACATCCTGCGTCTACCTCTGGAGCGCGTCACCTTACCTTACTGCTGCCTCTCTCGGACTTTTCTCGGACACACATGCAACGTCTCAGCAGCTGCTGCTGCTGCAGCGCTGCTTCTAAAAGCCCTATCTTTCTACATAGAGTTTTCATAGATAATTCCCATTAAAAATGAAGTTATTTCATGTCATCTATGATGCATATGATTTATATTGAGTCTGGACAGTAATCCGTGCGCCCCATTGCCATTTTATTTCTTTTTTTTGCCATGTGTTCGCTTGTTGGAAGTTTTATTTTGAAGGGGACACACCAGGAAATGGTGAAACTACAGCGAAAGCTGCCAGTATGAAGTTAATATGACTCTCAGCAGAGTATTTCAAAAATCACTTTACTGATTTATACGGGAGAGAGAGAGAGGGGGGTGTGGTCGGGGAAGAAGAAGGCCGTAGACACAGATAGAGCAACGGAAAACTGTTGCGCTCATCATGATCTTTTTTATTTCTTCACTATATTGGATCTCTATATGTGTCATTTATCCAAAAATGAAATGCTAGAACTAATTGAAAATTAGGTTTTAAATCCCTCGGATTTTGATTGCACAATTAAATCGTGAAATAAAGGGATTATTCGCGTATACGACTGATGGATGTTTTATTTTGAAATAAACACACCGGGTAAACGTGTAACTAGAGTGAATGCTGCTGGTATGACTGTCAGCAGAGTATTTCTCTATCAGTTAAAGCACAGAGACGCGAGAGAGACGCGCTGCTCTCAGAAAAAAAATAGGCGAGCCTCCTGAGGTGAAGGAGAGCGTCGCTGCAGACGTGCCTCCGACGCGCCTCCGACGCGCCTCAGCAGTGCGTCTGAGGTTGGATGTGTGCTCGCTCTACGTTGATTTCACAGTCTGTGACAAAAGGTCAGACGCAGACGCGAGGTAGACGCGCAGTAGAGGTAGGATGTGTGTGGGGCGCGTGAGGTGGCTCACTGGTCCTAACCCTAGTACTGAGTTCCGACCTGTCTGTGTTCCAGTGCATCTGCTCGCGAAAGTAAGTTACCGTTGCCAGGTACCGGTAGATCCATAGACCACAATATGTAGTGAAGTCGGAAATTTCCGAGTTCCCTGTCCACTGTCAGAAGCTGGCTCATTGGTTGGCTAATCCAGAGTGGCACTGGGCAGATCCAATAGTTTTAAACTTCAACAGACACCCGTCTCCAAGTGAGTGAACGTTTGCCAATTACAGCACTTCCAGACCTTCTGTACAAATGAAATTAAGTATGATGGTCTGGTTGGACCAGGCTAACTCCTCCCTACCTCCACCCCTTCATTCATGTACAGTACTTTCATTAGCAGTTGTCAAAGCAGCGCTCTTATGGCACTTAACTGTTATCAGAAGATTTGTGACACGTGTACTGTCGAGCCTGGAGTGTTAGAATAAACACACACACACACACACACACACACACACACTTCATCATGTAATAAATATCATAATTTAATGCGAGTCAATTTGATTTATAGTTTTTTCCTCGTGGCTACGTCTGTCAGCTTTGTAATGCAGGGCTCGTTAACCCAAGAGACAAAAGGAAACGATGTGATGGCGACCTGTGAGCATTACTGAGCCAGTGTCTGAAGTCTGTGTGTGTCGTATATGACAGACAAAAGAATAATATATTCACACAAAAGAAAGATGTATTGATCTGGCTCTGATTCCTTTCGTGATATTTGAGAAAGAAAAGCAAAAACCATAACCCATCATTTGTATACTGACTAATGATGATTTAAAAAATCTAGAAAGTGTCTTCAATTCTTTACAGTCTGTCTTGTTATGGCCAATGTTTACACATCCTTTCATTTTTTCAACAATGAACATATAGGTCAGCATTAGTGGTGCTGTACAATGATTGTCAAAGGGATTCAGAATTATAACATTATGCATACACATTAATACTATTATGAGTATGTTAACATACTGATGTTAGCATTTAGCTGAAAGCTTGTGCTTTGCCTCAGTTTAAATTCAATTCCTTAAAGGGTTGAGTGGAATTATTATTTAGGCTACTACATATATTCAAGGTGATGCACTTTGTTTCTTAAATCTTTACTATAAGCACTTGCTTATTTTACACTTGGAGGTATCCCACTCGTATGCGCATGATGCCCATGCTCACAGGCAACACAGGACAGCTGTTAGTGTACACAGCTTAATGATAATAGGAATCAGGATGTGTTGTACCCATGGACATATAAAGATATATGTGCCCCTCTGGTCTTCATATCCTGCTGGTTTCTCTCACTGTGGGAGGCAGAGGTCTGCAGTGCTGAGCCAAAAAGTTGTAACATAAATGTGTACTGAGGTTGTTAGAGCTACAGACGCGTGGTAGAGGCTTGATAACATAAGACGCTCCCACTAGGCTTGGAGGAGACTCCAGGCTAAATGTGAGAACTGTCAAAGGCTTTGTTGTTGCTTTTGATCTCTTATTTCACTCATCAACCTACCAATACTGACACACACACACACACACACACACACACACACACACACACACACACACACACACACACACACACACACACACACACACACACACAATCCCTCCTCTTCCTATCAGTGTGTAATCAAACCCTCAGTGTTTCATATTCCCATGCACGCACGCACGCACGCACACGCACGCACGCACACACAAACACACACACACACACACACGTGACACATGCAAACGTGCACATGCACTTACTGAAACATGCAGAACAGGACAACACAGTGCACAATGGCTTTATTGTGGGGGTTGGTGTGCCTGTGTTTTCAGGTGTGCACATTTGGATGTTGGGTTTGTGCAAAGTTGATAGTCTTGCTTGTTTTCAGGTTAGAAAGCTAGAAATACTCATATTGGCCCTCATTTATCAAACTTGCGTGGAAACTGGTGCAGATTCTGGCGCAAATACCTCCCTACGCCAGGTATCGCGTGGGATTTATGAAACAGTCGTATCTCGCCAATCTCAGCGTACGCCAGGCCATAATTGATAAATGCGGCGGCTGAAAACAATCGTATCACGCCCCTATATTTTCTCAGTTTAGAGGCCTCGCCCAGAGGTTTTACGACATGGATATGCGCATTACGGCACAGAAGAGGAACTTCTCTGAAGTAGAAATTGACAAAATAACAGCGAAAGAAGAAAAAAAAAATAGTTTCATTTCGGAGTATGTCAGAAATACAATTCTACTGTGTTCTTTTAACCAGAGTTGAAGAAGGAAAAACAAGTAGAAGATTTATTTCAAAGCTTAAAGATTTATTATCTAAATTGAGTGAGCAGAAACATGTAGGCAGCTTACTGGATTCTCAAAAAGCGTCCCCAGTAAGACTGAAGACAAAATGGTGAGACAAAGTGTTATATGGAAACAAATACATTATTTCTGATTGGTTGACTGTGTTAGAGGCTGGCCGATGACGTCTTCTTCTTGCTGGTCTTCATAAGATACATTTCATGTTTTACTAAGAGAATGTTCATACGAGAGGTGAAGGGAGTGTGCGGGTCGTTGCTAGGCCGGTTGTCAAGTGCAAGCACACCCACACACATAGTTACTGTATCTCCTGACCTTGGTCAAAGTATCTACTGAAATTGCCTGCCTCAGTGGCACCCTTAAAATGGTGGAAGAATGTGAAGTTACTAAAAAAACAAAAGTGTATAAATTGAAAAAACACAAGAGTATAAAATTAAGATTATTCTGACAAGCATTACAAGCGGCATCAAATAACGACAGAAGGCAGCAGTTAGGAAGAAAATAACTCCTGCGGTCAACAGCGTTGATGTTGACAACAAACGATCTCCAGCGCTCAAATGCTATAAAACAACATATACAATTATATGTCGCCATTTCTTTACATCAGGGTTTTTCAACGGGGGCGTTCGTACAACCTAGGGGGGGCGCTGGGACACGAGAGCTTTTTTTTTTTTTTAATAAATATATTTTAAACTTTCTTAAAAATCTTATAAATCTTTTGACTGCAAAAATAGGTTACCTGAAATAAACAGCCTATTTTAACTTTTCATGTTTCTAACCCCTCGACCTCTTTTTAACTATTCTCTCCAATGTTCTGCGGTCTGCTGACTGTCACAGCCTTAGAAAAGAGAAGGCTCTGCAGACAGTCAATCAGAGGTCTTTGAGTCAGAACAACCAGCCAATCAAAGCCTTAGCGGCAGAGGAATCAGCCAATCACAGACTAGTATAATGACGTTTACTGATATTGCTAATGCTAATGCTAGCGCAGCGAGATACAAACTTAAATTAAAGCTACTACGAGTAAGTCGGCACATTGGCGACACCTTTGAACAAAAGCGGTAGTATTATTACGACGTCAGCTGTCGTGAAGCTGTTTTGTAGCTCGTCCAGGGAGTGCAAGATTCAAATAATCAGGAAGCAATATGGTGCGTGGCGTGTCCGTGTGTTGAAAGTGTGAGGGCACCGGACTCTTTTTGGCTCCATGAGTCTATGGGTGACACAGCATCAACTAATACCAGTAAGTGCTAAACACACCTGATTGCAATGAGTTGATGCATTGTCACCTCTCACGGAGCTGAACGAGTCCCCGTGTCCTCACACAAAGCGAATGAACGAGAGATGGCAGTTAGTTAGTATGGATCACGATGAGGTAATGTTTTGTTGTAAATAATGACTATTTCAGATGAATAATGGTCATCTGATGATGCTGGTGAGGCAAAGTAAACTTTGTTTTAATAGGCTACCGCTCATTCATTTAGGAGTAAACACTGCAGTCTAGTTTCGCTGCGTGAAATTGTGTATACGTTGCTTGGCAACGCCCTCCTGCCCGACTATCACTCTCCCTTTTAGCTTTTCTTCATTGCATTTTCTTTTCTTTCTTTGATGGTTCAGCCCCGTTATCAGTCATTATGACGACAAATAACTGTCTCAAACAAGGCTCCCGCTCCCCTTCCCTCACCTGGAGGGATAGGCTTCTCAATTCACGTTCCTGCGCCACACTGAAATCTGCGACCAATACGGATATGTGACCATAGAGCATGCACGCGTGAACCGAAAATCGGACTGGGTGTACGACCAGATCAAATGCAGTAATAAAAACTATATAAAAACGTCTTTCTTTGCACTGATGGTCTCGTTTGCTGTTAAAGGTAATTTATGATTATCAGAGGAAACATGAGGCTGTTTAAAAGATATTTAAATGTTACTCGTAGCCGCTTTAACTATTGTCTCTGAGGTGGAGAAAACAGAGTAATCAGCCAAAGCATGGAGTTAACTAACACACAAGCACTGAAGCCCTGTACAGCAGCCCTATGACAGCAGCAAAGCACAGCTACGTCATGAGCGCTAGTTCGCGGGATAACAGTTCAACAACCAATGAAAACGTACACAATTCATTGTAACATATTCAACTTTAATAACATAACATAAACAAACATGGCGGGTAGCAAGAAAAAGTGCCGGCAGTACAATGCCAATTAGTTATGGATTTATCCCTTCACCGATGAACACCACTTTACCAATGTGCCTGCTCTGCGATCAAGTGTTCTCTAATGAGGCCATGAAACCCTCGCGACTACAGGAACATTTAGTGAAAAAACATCCCGAAAAATCAGCTAAAGATCCATCCTACTTTAAGTCTCTGAGGGATCAACATTCAAGACGGCCCACCATCAACTCTCTGTTCGCCCGGAACGTCAATCAAAGTGAAAGCGGGTTGGTGGCGTCCTACAACATCGCTTTATTAATCGCTAAGTCTGGCTTACTGTTCAAGAACTCTGCAGCTTAGAATAATTCACATTCATTATTTTCTAAACGATTTTCTTACTGTACTGTATTTGTCTTCCCAAAGTAAAAATAATATTTATGCACCAAGAAATGTACTTAAATAGTTGTCTTGTCTGAACTAGTTTAACAGATGAATGTGCATTTAATACAGTATCTCTTTGGCTAATATATGTACATTTGTGTGTGTGTGTGTGTGTGTGTGTGTGTGTGTGTGTGCGTTTGTGTTTTTTTTTTTTTTTGGTGGGGGGGGGGGGCGCTAGAGTATCTCGGTAAGGTTAGGGGGGGTTTGCTCAAAAAAGGTTGAGAACCACTGCTTTACATAGATGAAGAAAAAGTGTTCTGACTCAAAAATCGCCACTAAAAAAAGCGTGTTGCTGTTCTGAAATGCAACCAAAGTGCAGGCATAATATAAGTGGTAGAGGAGAAAAAGACGCACCAACTGTCCGATAATGGTCCCCATAAAAGAAATACACGTCTGCAGAGATTTGAATGATTAGAATGTTTTGTCCCTTTTAGATAGCACTACTCAAAAGTGGTTTAAAAACTAAAAATAACACATTTTGCATTTTACTGTATGACAGCATGCGCTTGGCACGAGTGGTCAGCCCGGCCGTCAGCTGCACAAGCCGACCCGGCAACGATCAGCTGTGAGAGCGCCCACTGTCCTGCTGAGCTGCTCCACTAGCAGATCGGAAAAACGTGCCGGTTAACGGTGGAAAAAAAACGCTCGCTTAAGCGATCAATGACACATTAAAAGAGGAACTAACATCTAAAAAGTGCGTCAAATAAATAAAATGTTAAGTTGAATGTTGTGCTGTGTATTTTTTATCATAAAGAGCAGTGTAGGCCTACACTACATATTTAATATTTAGGCTAACATTTTGAATGAATGCAGCCCCCGTGCCTCAGTGTCCCTCCAGCTGCTCCAAGTCGAAGATAACTGCCCTTACGCAGTCCCAAGCATAGACATAATAAAGGATAGTCGCCGCATTGGGCGTTGAGCGCAAGAAATGCGGGCGCCATCTTGGACCGGTCACACGTTCCACTCAGTGTAGTCTGTTTGGCAGGTGGAATGAACTGTCAGCGCATGCAATTAATCATATCTCATTAAATACCAAACTGATTTTCACGCGGTTTTCTTTGCTGCAAAGATCATACATGTAGCTAAGATACAGGGCACAAGTTTCGACGTGTTTTAATATTCATAGTGGGCTTAACAGTCATAGAAGATTCTGATATGATGTAACCAGACGTCCGAGTCACACACTTCGTCCGGGAGGAGATTGAAACGGAGGATGTGTTTCTGCTTGGGGAACATATTGAGGAGACACAGTTTGGCATCGACAACCACCATTCCGACTTGTTGTCATTGGTTGTGTCTGTCTTTCACAAATTAAGGCTGCACAACATTGCCAAACTCGCCTCGCTTGAATTTCTCTTCGGAGTAAAATGTGATTGTAAGGATGGTTAACTTTATTTTATGCATTTGAGTTTTATTGTTTGATTTTCCCTTAATTTCCCTTTTGATTGCTGTGGTTTTGTATTGAATGTGTTTTTAAATGTACCGTGCTGCAAGGCACGCATTGATTTCCTGTCTGTGTCTGAGGAACCAACTCGAGACTAGACTGAATTTGGTATTCCCCCCTAGTATAGAACATTGGACAACCAAGAAGACTTTGCTTTTAAATAATCCCGTCCTCTTTTAAGAGGCAATTGCCTAACAAGCTTGTGTTTTAAATCAGAGAAATAAAACATACACTCAACAAAAATATAAAAGCAACACTCTGAAATGTGCATTTTTTTGCTTTATTGGGGGTCTGGGGACTCAGAACCAGTCAGTATCTGGTGTGACCACCATTTGCTTCATGCAGTGCAACACATCTTCTTCGCATAGAGTTTATCAGATTGTCAATTGTGGCCTCTGGAATGTTGGTCCACTCCTCTTCAATGGCTGTGCGAAGTTGCTGGATATTAGTGGGAAGTGGTGCACGCTGTCGTATACGCCGGTCAAGCACATCCCAAACATGCTCAATGGGTGACATGTCCGGTGAGTATGCTGGCCATGCAAGAACTGGGACATTTTCAGCTTCCAAGAACTGTGTACAGATCCTTGCAACATGGGGTTGTGCATTATCTTGCTGAAACGTGAGGTGATGTTCATGGATGTATGACCCAACAATGGGCCTCAGGATCTCATCACGGTATCTCTGTGCATTCAAAATGCCATCAATAAAATGCACCTGTGTTCTTCGTCCATAACAGATGCCTGCCCATACCATAACCCCACCACCACCATGGGCCACTCGATCCACAACATTGACATCAGCAAAGCGCTCACCCACACGACGCCACACACGCTGTCTGCCATCTGCCCTGAACAATGTAAACTGAGATTCATCCGTGAAGAGAACACCTCTCCAACGTGCCAGACGCCATCGAATGTGAGCATTTGTCCACTCAAGTCTGTTACGGCGACGAGCTGGAGTCAGGTCAAGATCCCGATGAGGACGACGAGCATGCAGTTGAGCTTCCCTGAGACGGTTTCTGACAGTTTGTGCAGAAATTGTTTGGTTATGCAAACCAATTGTTTCAGCAGCTGTCTCAGTGGCTGGTCTCAGATGATCTTGGAGGTGAACCTGCTGGATGTGGAGGTCCTGGGCTGGTGTGGTTACACGTGGTCTGCGGTTGTGAGGCCGGTTGGATGTACTGCCATATTCTCTGAAACGCCTTTGGAGACGGCTTATGGTGGAGAAATGAACATTCAATGCACAAGCAATAGATCTGGTTGACATTCCTGCTGTCAGCATGCCAATTGCACGCTCCCTCAATGCTTGTGGCATTTTGCTGTGAGACAAAACTGCACATTTCAGGGTGGCCTTTTATTGTGGACAGTCTAAGGTACACCTGTGCACTAATCAGGATGTCAGATCAGCATCTTGATGTGGCACACCTGTGAGGTGGGATGGATTATCTCAGCAAAGCAGAAGTGCTCACTATCACACATTTAGACAGATTTGTGAACAATGTTTGAGAGAAATGGTAATATTGTGTATCTGGAATGAATTTTAGATCTTTAAGTCCATCTCATGAAAAATGGGAGCAAAAACAAAAGTGTCGCGTTTATATTTTTGTTGAGTGTATTTTTACATGAACATTCATGTTGTCCTTCTCTTTTAAAGAAATATTATATACACTGATTTTTATTTATATTTAATGCCTTCATGGGAAACATCCACCCTTCATATGTACCATGCTCGACTACTCCTCCTAAATTGCCCCGAGCTAACTCCAGTTTAGGAATAACTGCCTTTTCATGTAGTGCCCCTAATTCATGGAATGCTCTGCAGAGCAACTTAAAAATGACTGCTCTTCCTACTCTTGGTTTATTTGAATCTATGATTTCTGAATTTTACACATCTGACTGTAACTGTTTTAGCTGAATTCATTGTTCATTTAGTATTTTATTTTTGCTCTTGTTTTGTATTTTGTGTAGGCCTACTTTATTTAAATTAATATATTTTATTTCTGTTCTCTGTTTATGTTATCCCTGTGATTGTCTTTATTGTGTATGCTCATCACTGTAAATGAATAAATATATTTATATATAGCCTAATCATATATTATTAACTTATTAAAATAGCTGACTTTACTGCCCCTATCTGTTTCTGCTTCTCTATCATATTTAGTCTAAAGAGTGTGATTTGCAAAATACCTATCATAGCCTACATCACAAAGGTGACCATACGTCCCCATTGTTGGTTGCCTGTCCCTGGCTAAACAGAAACAACTACCCGGCCGTTCCCGTTTTGTTGACACCTCATTAGGTTTTTCAATCAGATTGCTAGTCAAACTGGAAATTACTCCGTTTTCCCCCTTTTCGGGGGATGTTCCTCGTTTTGATCTCGGACGTCTGGTTACTTATATCATATCAGAATCTTCTATGACTGTTAAGCAGTGGCGAACTTAGCCATTTTGGGGCTCCAGACAAACAGTCATTTGGGGGCCCTTGCATCTAATGTACCTTATATCGCACACACTGAGATACTCCATACAAGGGATGAACAAAAGTCACTAGCTTTTTTTCATTTTGGATGAGACTACTCACGTGTCAGAGGCTTTCTTAGCTTGGATTGGTCTAAGAGGATCCCACATCACAGGGTCAAACTGAGCCATTAACTGAACCTGACCCATGCCATGTCCATTGCCTAGTCCTAGTTCATTAAGTGTGTCAGAGGGGCCACGCAGAGGAAGCTTTAAGTTTTATTTTTTAAATACACAGTGAATTACAAAATAGCCTGTGTCCACAGAGTCTAGGCCTATTTGAAATAAAATCTTCAAATATTAAAAAAAAAAAAATAGGTTATAACCCTGCCTTCTTTAAGCATGGATAGTAGTGACTAAGTGTGCAGGGGAGAGAGAAATATACAGATAGAGGGAGGAAGAGATAGCTTTATTTTTTACTTAAATTGATCATTGATGGCTTTAGACTGACTCCTGCTGTCGCAAGCCTATCAGCTGTTGTGCTGAACAGCTGTTACACACGGAGGTGAAAACGAAATTGAAACTTAACTATCGCCTGGCTGGGCTGACTTAAAGTGGAGCAGCCAAATATAGCCTAAACTAATAGGCCTAAATATTGTTACAAAAATACAGGCAATGTGTTGTGTGATTTTTGTCAGTAGCCTACAGTAGACCTAGAGGCTGGCCCCGATCGCCACTAACTGTTCTGTAATACACGATCGCCGATCACGTGAACACACAGGCGTCTTTTTTTTTTTTGCATATACGCATCCAATCCGCGGTTCACGTGGGTCCCAAACCGTGAGGGTTGGTCCGAATGGACCACGGATCAACCGTGATCCGTTGCACCATTAATTATCTCCATCAGTTTGTTGACACACATTGACGTCATTAGCATAGCTGCTGGCTGAGCCAGAGCCACCTGTTGGATTGACAGTAGGAGCTGGAACGTTACCGGTTAATGATGTAGACAGCTGTTCTTCCGTCTAAGGTCCCGCTGCCACCGCGCTGGGTGCTGTAAAAAAGCTTAATAGCTTCGGCAGCTTTGATATTAAGTCCTGACTTTGGTCCTTTTTCTGTTTGTTTTGTGAGCCGCTCTCGTATGTTCGCTTCATTTTGGTATAGGTAGGTTAGGGATGTCTCTCTCTTCTCCCGCTATTTACTTTTTTGGATTTATGCGTGAACGTGCAGCGTCATGAGCGTAATGTGTAATGGAATAGTCCATGTAGTGCAGACTGAAGGGGGGAGCACGGTTGGCAGAAAGGCCGTCAAAACGCGAGTAATTAGACATCCCGATGATACTATTGTGAAGAGATTTTTTATAAAAAACAATAGATATGGGGCAAAATATAAAGAGGGCATTTTGGGGGCCCCAAAGGGGCTTATGGGGCCCGGGGCTCCAGGCAATTGCCTGGTTTGCCTCAATGGATGGCCCGCCCCTGCTGTTAAGCCCACTATGAATATTAAAACACGTCGAAACTTGTGCCCTGTATCGTAGCTACATGTATGATCTTTGCAGCAAAGAAAACCACGTGAAAATCAGTTTGGTATTTAATGAGATATGATTAATTACATGCGCTGACAGTTCATTGCACCTGCCAAACAGACTACACTGAGTGAAACGTGTGACCGGTTCAAGATGGCGGCCCCACGGCTCGTCAGCGCCAATAGGCAGTAGCGGCCAACGCGGCGTCTATCCTTTATTATGTCTATGGTCCCAAGCAGCGCTCCTAAGTGGCCGGTGTGCACACTATTGAATCAGCTCTCCTACTCAGTTGCACACCATCAGCTGCACAATTTTAAGTGATTAATATCTTTATTTCGGTCTGAGCAAACACTGCATTTGTATTATCTTCTAATAATTGTCCAACAAAGTCATCGGCTACCTGGCACAGCCTGCACTGTGAGTCCATGCTGTTCACAAACTTGCGTACACGAGCTGAGAGCTGGCGTGGGATTTGAGCGTATCCTACACTCACGTCCATATTGATAAATGCCGAGATTTGCGTGGAAGTACACCCATTTTTCTGGTCTACGCACGGTTGATAAATGAGGGGCACTGAGCTTTTGTTGCTAGTAGGAGGAGCTTTGGTCTCATAGTATGATTTTAGAATGTTTGCTGTGCAGTCTGTTTTATACTTTCACTTTTTTCGTCTTAACTTCATAAACGCAGTCCTCGCTTTTTCTCTGGCTCGCCTCAAACTAAGAGGGAGGAAAAACAAAATGACATGTGGGAAGATGGAAGGACTTAGGAGCCACTCACACAGGGAAAATTGACATAGCCAGATTATTATAATTATTATTATTAGATATAGACGGAGCAGTGTGGGAGAGAAACAAGAGAAACACCACACAGAGAGGTAGGTGTGAAGAAGACAGTCGTCTTTGGCGTTCCAACAGATGGTGTGTGTTATGGGTGCAGGCAGCTCATTTTTCTAGCTGTCTCCACTCACAAAGGCTGCACTTGGAAAACACAACATGGCCTCACAACACACAGCCTATAACTGGGTTTCCATCCAACCATCTACAAGTACACCATTAGTAAATGAAAATAGTTCATTAGTAACAATATTATAGAAATATCTCACAGCTCACTAGATGCAGACATGGGGTATTTCAAAGGAAATTAATGAAGATGAGTTATCTATTGAAAACATGGGGATTCAATTTTCACGCACACACCAAAATGAATCCTGATTACAATCCAGTCAGTGACAAATACATAGACAAACGATGTCTGTTCTGCAGTGTATTGTACGACATTAACACAGATTTGAATATTTTTTTTAATAAGCTAGAATTGTTTGGTATATTGGCCTGGCCCATTTAAAGGTGCAGTGTGTAATAAAGTTGTATTTTGGCGTCATCTAGTGGTGAGAGTCCTATATTGCAACGCTGCGTCCCTACCCCTCCAGTTTGGTAGAATTTACAGAAGCTACGGTGGCCTTCGAGGACAAGAAGCTATAGTTATTAAAGGTGCCATCAATCACCACTGCTTCAATTCTTTCCACTATATCAAGTGATGAGGTGAAGATGTATTTAGTTATTTATTATATAGTACTTTTTTTTCCAACAATGTGTAAGGCCGTTTAGTTTGTCTGTTCTGTGCTACTGTAGAAACATGGCAGTGCAACATGGTGTTGCCCCGCTACTATGTAAATATAAAATGCCCGTTCTAAGCTAAAACAATCTTTATTTATTCATTTTCAAGTACTACTTATCAATAATTAATTAAACTGTAATTAAAACATACTTGTGAATATTATATTCCATTTCTACCAAGTCTGGTCTGTAAAACTCCCTGTACACACTGCGCCTTTAAGGGTCTATCACAATCTCTATGTGTTAGTGGGATAGACCATTCCTACAGCATGTCATTGCAGGGCTGCAATTGTACTAACAATCAATATGACTTGGTTCAATCAGAGTGTAAACAGCTCCAGGGGGCATTCACTGTCATGGCTTGCTGCGGCACTTGATGGAACTGAGCCACCGTTAACAAAATTTGTTTCACTTCTGCTTTTTCTGCCATGACAAGTCAAAATGTCTGCTGTGAAAAAGGTTAGTTCTCTCAAAGAGCAGAGCCTTCTTCCAAAATCCATGTGTAGATATTTATTAAAAAAAATAAGCAATTTGCTAAAATATGGGTGGAAGCAAAACCTGTCTTCTGAAGAATGTGTGTATCATCTGGATGACATGTCAGGATTAAACAGCTTTATGTTACAGCAATTTACCTGAAGCTGCCCTCAAAAGTGAAATACATCTTGAAGATCTTATAGGTCCATCTACGAGGTTCCTCTGCCTTCTGAGAGTGTTCTAAGCCCTACGGAAACAGAACTTCATAAAATCTAGATGAAATGTTGGAAACAACCAATCATACTCGTGCTGAAAAATAGATTGCTTTCTCTTTTTGTATTTTTTCTTTGACATAATACAGGATTCTCTAAGTGTGACACTGTGGGTCGCTACTCAAACACAATCATGTGCTGCTTTTACAGTTTAAAAAGTTACATTGTGTTTCTATTTTGTTTCATTTATTATCGTCATGCACTGACATGAGATGACATGTAGAGTGTTTTTTGTTTGTTTGTTTTGTTTTGAGGGGGAAATATAAGATCGTCTTCACCCTGCCTCCTTTTCGTCATGGTTTTATGGATTGTACAAGTGAGAATGTTGAAATTAGTTTTGTTGGAAGAAATCCATGGATGAAATAAATATAAATCAATCAATCAAACAAAAACATTGTTAGAATTGTAATGTTGACATGGAGTCAATGTCGGGCTTCAACTTGAGCCTCCTTTATTTTATTTTCATTTCCTATATTTGTTCAGGTGATGGCAAATTGGAACCGTCAAAATAAATACCTTAGGACGGTATGATGGAAATTAATATTGGTTTTGAAGACCACTATTGATTTCTGTCATACTGTCAAAGAAAACCACTGGTTTTGAAACCTTCCCTGCGTTCCAATCCGCATACTTCCCTACTATTTAGTATGCCAGGAAAATATTTAGGATGGCCCAATACATGCACGTCAATTGTAGTATGCTGAAAATACATTAATGCCCCACTAACTCCGATAGCATTTTGGAGTATTCATCTTTATTCTTAACAATTCTCGCCACAATGAAAAACAACTTCCGTATCTGTTTTTTTTTCTCTCCTGTGCCCCTCAACCTCTTCTGTACTTAAGTATGTAGTATAGTAGAAAGAAAGAGTATGTGATTTGGAACGCAGGGCTTGTCTTTTTCAAACCACGGTATACTTTGAAAGCGGTTATCGGCTCATCCCTTTATACCACACAACTCTTAACCTCCTGGACACTACAGACTAAATTTGCAGACATCAACGTGTTTCTCTGAGTTTATTCCACGTGTTTACATCACTTGTTACTTTTTATTCAACCCTTTGTTTCCTGCTGTAGTCTTTGGTGCTTTCCAGAAACATTTCACTCAGCCTTTAAGTGCACCTATTATGTGTGATTATTGTGGAATTAATTCTGCCCATGAGACTGTTTTATCACCGACACACCTATAATCGTGACACATTCGACATTTTATGGCAGCATTACGTCGTGGGGGTCAATGTCTCGTGACCAATTAAATTATCCCTATAGATTTCTTTTCCGTCAAGTCGTTCACCTTCACAGGTTTTAGACTGAAATAGGCAAGGTCCTTTGAATAACATGATGATTTTTTTTTATCCTTCTTCTTCTTTTCTTTCACATGCTTGTGGTTTTCACTTTTTTGCGCATCCGAGAGGTTTTTGTTAAATAGGCCATTCATCAGCTCTATAATACCCATGCTGTTAAACACACAAAGGCTTGAAACTGTGCGTTCAGCCCTGCTGAGAAAACCGCAGAAGTTAAATAGCTCCTCAATCCCCCACCCAACATAGCTAATCAGTTTCATTCTTCCAGACAGGATCTCTCCGTCAGGGCTGCATCCTACGTCTAGCCTCTCGCACCAATGAACCTTATTGTCATAACTCACCTGGGACCCAGTGCATGTGGAAAAGCTCTGTTTACTAGAAAATGCTCGCTCTTGGGGGAGAGGCACTGAACTTATATTGTATGCTCTAGCTCAGACTTATACTGTTTAGGATCCTATCAATAATAGTAATACTGTAGGGCTTAAGGCATGAATCCCTCCTTTCTGCAAAGCTTCTTTTTTTTAATGAATTATAGAGCACCAGCTCAAACAAAAATGCTATACAGAGGTTTAGAGGCATAACAATGCTCCTGAGATACATACTGTAGCATGTAGATGAGAGATGAAAATCATTTTGAATAAAATTATCCACTGGGGAATTGCCCCGTTGCAGCTGAATCAAAGTCAAGAAACAACAGACGAACAGTAGACTGTAGAGACAATGGGCCTCATTTATCAAACTTGCGTGGAAACTGGTGCAGATTCTGGCGCAAATACCTCCCTACGCCAGGTATCGCGTGGGATTTATCAAACAGTCGTATCTTGCCAATCTCGGCGTACGCCAGGCCATTATTGATAAATGCGGCGGCTGAAAACAATCGTTATTTGAATATCACGCCCCTATATTTTCTCAGTTTAGAGGCCTCGCCTATAGGTTTTCAGTATCGCTCAAATGCTATAAAACAGCATATACAATTATATGTCGCCATTTCTTTACATAGATGAAGAAAAATTGGTCTGACTCAAAAATCGCCACTAAAAAGCATGTTGCTGCTCTGAAATGCAACACCAACTGGTGTGGGAATAATATAAGTGGTAGAGGAGGAAAAGATGCACCAACTGTCCGATAATGGTCCCCATGAAAGGAATACACGTCTGCAGAGATTTGAATGATTAGAATGTTTATTTATTTATTTGTTTAATGAACAGGGACAATGTACAGCACATAAGCAGTACCAGATTTAGCTATAAGCTAATTTTCATCTGCAGTCCCTGGGCAGGAAACAGAGTATTACATCTCTGTCAAGATGGGAAACCTCACACTGAAGTATAAAAACAATAACACACAATTTCACAACAGTAAAACACAACAACACAATACGAACAATAAAATCACAACATTTAGGACACCACAACAACAACAACATCACAACAGTAAGACACCAAGAAAACAGGACATCGCAACATTAAGAAAGCAATTTATGCATGATGGGTACATGCTTGGGTTGATTTCAGTCATGACTTCATCTTACATTTAAAACCAGCAAAGGTGTTCCACTCTCTTATGTCCCTTGGTACTAAGTTCCAAGACTTGGTGGCTCTAACTGAAAATACAGACATGCCAAATTCAGTGGATCTGTGCTGTACTACACAGTCCCCTCTATTAGACATTCTAGTTCTCCTTCCATTGTCTGAGCGCAGTGACACAAACTCATTTAATGGAGGAGCTGCCAAATCATTCATTATTTTATAAACTAAACATACAGTATCTCACAAAAGTGAGTACACCCCTAACATTTCTTCAAATATTTCATTATATCTTTCCATGCGACAACACTGAATAAATGACACTTTGATACAATGTCAAGTAGTCAGTGTACAGCTTGTATAACAGTGTAAATTTACTGTCCCCTCAAAATAACTCGACACACAGCCATTAATGTCTAAACTGCTGGCAACAAAAGTGAGTACACCCCTAAGAAAAAATGTCCAAATTGGGCCCAAAGTGTCAATATTTTGTTTTGCCATCATTATTGTCTAGCACTGCCTTAACCCTCTTGGGCATGTAGTTCACTAGAGCTTCACAGGTTGCAACTGGAATCCTCTTCCACCCATTCATGACGACATCAAGGAGCTGGTGGATATTAGAGCCCTGCGCTCCTCCATCTCCCGTTTTAGGATGCCCCAAAGATGCTCAATAGGGTTTAAGACTGGAGACATGCTTGGCCAGTCCATAACCTTTACCCTCAGCTTCTTTAGCAAGCCAGTGGTCGTTCGGAGGGTGTTTGGGGTCGTTATCATGTTGCAGTACTGCCCTGCGGCCCAGTTTATGAAGGAAGGGGATCTGCTCTGCTTCAGTATGTCACAGTACATGTTAGAATTCAATGAACTGTAGATCCCCAGTGCTGGCAGCACTCATGCAGCCCCAGACCATGACACTCCAACCACCATGCTTGACTCTAGGCAAGACACACTTGTCTTTGTACTCCTCACCTGGTTGCCGCTCTATACTCTTAACACCATCTGAACCAAATAAATGTATTTTGGTCTCATCAGACTACAGGACATGGTTGCAGTAATCCATGTCCGTAGTCTGTTTGTCTTCAGCAAACTTTTTGTGGGGTTTCTTGTGCATCATCTTTAGAATAGGCTTCCTTCTGGGATGACAGCCATGCAGACCAGTATGATGCAGAGTGCGCTATGGTCTGAGCACTGACAGGTTGACCCCCCATCCCTTCAAGCCCTTCAGCAATGCTGGCAGCACTCATACGTCTATTTTCCAAAGCCAACCTCTGTGTACGACGCTGACCATGTGCACTCAACCTTCGTAAACTGGGCCGCAGGGTGGTATTGCAACATGATAACGACCCCAAACGCACCTCCAAGACGACCAGTGGCTTGCTAAAAAGCTGAGGGTAAAGGTTATGGCCTGGCCAAGCCTGTCTCCAGACCTAAACCCTATTGAGCATCTTTGGGGCATCCTCAAACGGAAGGTGGAGGAGCGCAAGGTCTTTAATATCCACCAGCTCTGTGATGCTGTCATAAATGGGTGGAAGAGGGTTCCAGTTGCAACCTGTGAAGCTCTAGTGAACTACATGCCCAAGAGGGTTAAGGCAGTGCTGGAAAATAATGGTGGCCACACAAAATATTTACACTTTGGGCCCAATTTGTAAATTTTTTCTAAGGGGTGTACTCACTTTTGTTGCCAGCAGTTTAGACCTTAATGGCTGTGTGTCGAGTTATTTTGAGGGGACAGGAAATTTACACTGTTATACAAGCTGTACACTGACTACTTTACATTGTATCAAAGTGTCATTTATTCAGTGTTGTCCCATGGAAAGATATAAAGAAAACTGTGAAGAAATGTGAGGGGTGTACTCACTTTTGTGAGATACTGTACATCCGCAAGAAACACAAAACTATCAAAAGTCATGAGATTATGTCTTTGAATGATGTTACAGTGGTGATATCGTAATGGCCCTTTTAGATAGCACTACTCAAAAGGGTTTTAAAAACTAAAAATAACACATTTTGCGTTTTACTGTATGACAGCATGCGCTTGGCACGAGTGAGTCAGCCCGGCCGTTAGCTGCACAAGCCGACCCGGCAACGATCAGCTGTGAGAGTGCCCACTGTCCTGCTCCACCAGCAGATCGGAAAAACAAGACGAAACATGGCGGTTAACGGTTGAAATAAATCGCTCGCTTAAGCGATCAATGCAGGGCTGTACGCTTATTTTTTTAGGTGGTAGCACTGGTGCTAGCAAGCAAAAAAATTCAGTAGCACAAAAATAAATTTGGTAGCACACAAAGTAGGCTATGATTGAAAACTTGCATAAACTTAACCCTTGCATTTTGCTCTAATTACCTTTGAGCATGTCATCCTGGTCTGATTTGAGATTCACAATTAATTAGGGCTGTCAAGCGATTAAAAAAATTAATCTAATTAATTACAGGCTCTGTGATTAATTAATCTAAATTAATCGCATACTTTTATGACACTTTTATACCTGTTTATAAACAGCTGTATAGCCTGCTAGTCTCTCTCTCTCTCGCTCTCTCACTCTCTCTCTCTCTCTCTCCATCTCTCGTAACTTCTGTTTCCACAACAGACAGCGCTGCACTGCCACAGATGCTTATGCCGATTCATTCACCATCGTCGTACTCATAGGCAAAAATATTGAGAGACACACACACAATCACGCGCACACACACACACACACACATACACACACACACACACACACACACACACACACACACACGTTTACGCGGACGACGAGACAGCTAGCAAAAATTGAGACACGGGGAGAACGATTGAGAGATACTGTTTTGAACCTAGCCTACATTGTTGCACCCACTCAATCAATAATGCACAGACACTGGCTGCGGAGAATAAAGTAAGATGTCTTCCTACCTTCATGCTTATTAAACCGTCTATAGAGCCCTCGGCACCCTGTTTCTCTCTTTACTTTTCTCCCTTTCACCCGCGCGGGCTGTGTCTGCTTCAGGTGCAGCTCGGTTCAGCTACGCACCACTTTTGCACCGGGTCAAAGGGCATTATAGAAGTGCGATTAATCTGCGTAAATTTTTTTAATCGCGTTAATTTTTCTGTGATTAATTAATCGAAATTAACGCGTTAATTTGACAGCCCTACAATTAATATGATATCCTAGTGTGTGCAGTAATAATTGTAGAAAAATTAATAGGGGTGCACTGATTGCAATTTAGAAAAAAGAATCTAACCTGCCTAATTAAAACCAAACTTTAAAACATTAAACATAGCCTATTAAATAAATAAGTATACATATTGGTACAATTTAGGATAAATTAAATAGGTTGTTGTGAATGTGTTGGGAGTAGTTTTTCAGTGGCTTATTTAAAACTTTGTTTAAATAGACTAGGCTACTGTTGACTGCTCTCTGCAGCTGAAGGAGTTGCCTTTCAAGCTAGAAAAAAGTGCTAACTTCCTGTTCTTACCGGCTTCAAAATAAAAGTCAACTCACGTTTGGGTAGTAACAGGCTTTTAATGTGAAGGCGCACAGGAAATGTTCTGTTTGTACACGCGCTAACTTAACTGCGGTAATGTGCCGTCTCTTTCCGGTAATTGCCGTTGGTGAAGTTTTTCTACCTAGAATCGCTGGCGCTGCACGAGCACAGATCCCGAGCACACATATCTTTCACCAGCCAAAGTGGAGGGTGGACTCAATAACTTACTTGCCTAAGACTCATTTACCCGCAGTGTTAATGTAGAGCCCTCTAAGCAGCAGTGTTGTGCATCTCTCCTCTGTGTTTCAAAGACAGCCTCTCCTCATTATCAACCTGTCGCATGAGTGCGAATCGATTCGTATTCATCATCGCACGTGATCAATTTCAGTAGCAAATGCGATCAAAACTGTCGCACTGTACAGCCCTGCAATGACACATTAAAAGAGGAACTAAAATCTCAAAATTGCGTCAAATGAATAAAATGTTAAGCTGAATGTTGTGCCATGTATTTTTTTTATCATAAAGAGCAGCGTACTACTAACATAGCCTACATATGTAATAGGGGAGAACGGGGTAATTTGTCACACGGGTTGGTTGTCACAATCGTTATATCTCTGAACCAGAAGGCGCTGTCTGTGAAATTTTGGTATGTAAATATCCAGAATTGGGATCAGAGGTCACCTACATAGTCTTCCTTGGAGTTAGACTGCTAAATTTGAGGTGAGAGGACTATTTGTGTTTTTCATGTCAAATTGAAAATATTTAGCTCCTCAGTATTTTTCTTCTAGACTTTTACACAATGGGTTCATAACAAAACAGTTGTTACCCATAAAAAGTGTGAAGGGTAAACTATAGTTTAGATTGTGGTTAGCAAGCTAATTAGTTGTCAGATGGTTGTTGGCCTTGATGCTAGCAAGAAATTCAAGTTGGGGTTGGCCGTCACATTTTTTGGGGGGTTGGTTGTCACATGTTATCCAAAGGCTACAGCCAGAAGAGGAACCCAATAATGAAAGAAATTGTCAAGCTGTATCCTCACTGACACCCCAGAGAAGGAAAGAATAGAGCAGGAAAAGGCAGCTAGCATGCAAAAGAAAAAAGGGCAACAAAATCAAAACAACCCAGTGCATCCCAAACTAGAGCAGTTGCCAAGGCTACAGTAAGTTATGTAGGACTTTTTGTCAATTTGACAATGCAATTAAATGTTCAAATTTAGTTCTACTTTATTTCCTTCTTTTTATGATTATTCCCATTAAGATAACATTGTGACAAACAACCCCATAGTGTGTGACACTGACAACCGACCCCTTGATGGGGTTGGTTGTCACAATGTGTAAGGGTGTCTTTGATGATTAATTTCTTCTTTATTACAATACGATAGAAAAAGTGAGGGGTACACATTTCAAGCCAACACCTTAAGCTTCAATTTTATGTAGGAATGACTATTGAAAGATGTTTTGGTGATGAGCAATTCTCACTAGAGTAAAAAGTGTGCCTACTTACCCCGTTCTCCCCTACTTAAGCTAACAATTTGAATGAATGCAGCCGCCGTGCCTCAGTGTCCCCCCAGCTGCTCCAAGTCGGAGATAACTGCCCTTACGCAGTCCCATGCAGCGCTCCTAAGTGGCCGGTGTGCGCACTATTGAATCAGCCCTTCTACTCAGGTGCACACCATAAGCTGCACATTTTTAAGTGATTAATATATTTATTTCGGTCTGAGCAAACACTGCATTTGTATTATCTTCTAATAATTGTCCAACAAAGTCATCGGCTACCTGGCACAGCCTGCACTGCGAGTCCATGCTGTTCACACACTTGCGTACACGAGCTGAGAGCTGGCGTGGGATTTGAGCGTACCCTACGCTCACGTCCATATTGGTTTGCATGGAAATGTGCGTACACCCACTTTTCTGGTCTACGCACGGTTGATAAATGAGGGCCAGTAAGAGGAAGAGAATATGTTCATATAAGGATATTAAATAAACAAGAAAGGATCAGTAGTATCAGTGATCAACCAAGTGTTTTAAAGGTTGTAGTTTGGGGTTCTTCTAAAAACTGTTTTCATGGTGTAGCTTCCAAAGAGAAATGTTATATTTCTCACAGGGCCATTGCTGGATCTCCTCTTTTCAGCCTCTATCTGTAACGCCCCGTTTTAGAGCCTGTCTCTTTAAAGCCTTTTTGAATCAAACTGCCAGTTAGATTCAGGGGTATCTAGAGGTTTGGCCTATCACAGGTGGAGCTAGTTCTAAGGTAGGTTGGGGATGAGGGGGGCGTGGCTTCTCCCCTTATGACGTCACAAGGGAAGATAACACAGTTTTTCAGAAAGGTGGAGGTGGGAAAAGAGGGGGTTGTTTTTTCTGTAGTCACCCATATTGATGTTGAAAAACCATGAAAAAGTGCATGTTGCACAATTGGCGACTTTAAACATTTGCAGTTAAATGGTAAATGGAATCCACTTATATAGCGCTTTTCCCTGGTTTTTCACAGACTCAAAGCACTTTACATTGTTTTGTACACATTCACCCAATCACACACACATAGCAGCAGCTACCATGCAGGGTGCAAGCTAACTCTCGGGAGCAATTCGGGGTTCAATGTCTTGCCCAAGGACACTTCGACATGTGGCAGGTAGACGGGGGATCGAACCTCCGACCCTGCACTCCAGAGGCAACCTCCCTGCCCACTTCGCCACTGCCGCCCCAGTTACCGCTGTCACAGTCTGTATTAAAGGTCCCATATTATGCTAAATGCACTTTTTAAATGTGTTCCAACATATCCATGCGTCCACGGTGTGCCTAGAGACTGCCAAGATATCAAAAAAAATAACAATCTCTCCTTTTCTCAGTCTCCCCTTTTCTGAAACCCCCACCCCTCCCTCTCAATATACTCAAGTCAGAATTCTCCCCGTTTCTGACGTCAAAAACGGGAGAGCCACCAACCCACATATTCAAAACCAGACACCTGCACCTGCAATAATTACTCCGGCACACCCACAGATCAAATCCCTCCCCCCGACCCCATATAGCCCAGAGATTTTCAGCCCGTCAGCTAGGCTATTGTTTTTCTTTACAAGCGACAAGATGTCCGAAAAAGCAAGGCATGACCAGTGTTCAGTTTTTGGTTGCACAAACCAACACAGAAGCGTTCATTTACTCCCACCAGAAGAGGATATGAGGACACAGTGGATTTATTTCATTTTTGATGGGAATGTCCCCACAAGAGTTCCAAAACGTGTCTTGGTGTGTGCTAACCACTTCAGTCGGGACTCCTTCCTCAACTTCGGCCAGTATATGGGAGGATTTGCCTTGAAACTAAGGCTAAAACACGGTTCTTTACCAACAATCCGCAACTCCACTTCTAACGAGCAAGGGGTAGGTTATTCACCTGTTTATTTGTGCGAGTTGTGTGCTTTTTATGAACGTAACATTTCATTGCAAGCTACCTAGTGCTACACGGCAAGCTACCTAGTGCTACACGGCTCGTTTACTCTGTAACTCAGTTTCTGTCTTCACTTCTGCCGTCAAATATAATGTAAACAGACAAAATATGTGAAGCTCCACGTGTAAAAAACGGCGAGACACAGAGGAACGGAGGTAACGGTTTTATTTTGGCTCTGGAATGCTATGTTTGTTTGCTAAGCCTTTGTACACTAGCATTTACAAACAGCTGCTATAGTTTTGCCCCTTATAAAATCATTTATTGTTGCCTGCTTCCGTCTGATGATGCTGTGTTGCTATGCAGACAAAGTATAGAAAGCTGCTTGGTAGAAATCAAACGTTGAAACTAAAATGAATCTTTTCAATTGTATAACATTGCCTAGGAAAGCTGGTTAGCATGTTTAGCATACACCACTAGCTTAGCCCCCATTGGCTTTTGCTTGCAATGAAGCAAAAGCTACGGTGGCCTGCCAATCAATTCTCAATGATTGATAATGCAATACGTGTATAACTGATACAATTACAGCACTGCTACAGATCAACAGCTATCCTGCTGCATCATGCAGTATATTTTATTATGCAAAACCTCACTTGGAAAATGTTTTGTTTTCTAGTTTGAAATGGTATGTCCAAATACAAGTTACCATTGAAGTGAATTGCATACATCGCTAGCTTAGCTTTAGCCCCCTTGGCCACCTAAAGGAAACTAATTTATTTTACCTGCTGCAGTCTAATAATGCTGCGTTTATAAGACAAATGAGAGGAAGCTTCTCATGTGTATATCAAACCGGAATTACAAGGAATGTAAACAACGGTATTCATTTTGATTGTGAACATGTAAGCTATGTAGCAAAAGCTGCCTGCCAATAAATTCTCATTGATTGATAATGCAATACATGTAACTGATATAATTACAACACAGCTCTAAATTGTATAGAATATGGCATCAACAGCTTTTTTTTTGATGATTGAGATTGCTGCATCATGCAGTATTTTATAAATGCAAAACCTCACTTGGAAAATGTTTTGTTTTATAGTTTGTTATGGTATGTTGCAATACAAGTTACCATTGAAGTGAACTGTTGGTGCACTTTCTTCCTCCATACTTTAAAATGGTTTATATTTATTACTCATAGTCCATAACTTGTTGTAACCTCCAGCCTTTCTCTACATACAGGCCAGCATGTCAGCGACTTCGACACCATTAGCTGTAACAAGGGATGTTGCCTGTCAGACAGACCCCACAAGGACACGTTCTGTTGGGACACAATTGTCTTCTAAGATTTTTCGGCCACACTTCAGGAGTGAAGGTTTGTGCTAAATATTTTGTATTTTTGGTATTTTAAAATTAGCTGGTGCATACTTGAAATGGTAATAAGAATGCTTTGTATTTGTCTTTTGTTATATGTTTGGATTTCATAAAAATATACAACTCTGTTACAGGTGTCCAGGCTACTGTGTCCTGCAGAGACTTTGGGGTTGGCACACCAACATCCTTACACTTGTCCTCAAGACCGTCAAAGAGACCTCGTCTGGACCTTCAGGAGGAGGAGGAGGAGGATGACGAAAATCCACTTGAGGGCAGCTCTTCAAGTGGATCTTCACAGGAGCTGGATGACTCATATGACCCTGCAGACTCCTCATCAGCCATGGATACGACGTGAGTTACTCAAATATTCCTACTTGTGTGTGTAACTGATCACTTGTTGCCAATTTACGAGCAGACAATTATGGAGTCTGAATAATTGTACTGCATGTTTCCAAAAAAATTACTAAAGTAGTTCACAGCATTTCTATCGTTGAAGATGTGCTAAATGAGAGATGAAGCCCTAACAGCATATTACTTGTTGCTCTGTTTTTATTTTTACAGAGCTGAAGAATCATGTCCCACCCATCAGATCAAAAAATACATAGTGTATGAGACTTGCATTATGGAGCTGTTTGCAGTGTGTCCTGTGTGCAAGCGGGCATGCAACGTAAAAACACGAAGGATTGGGACCTTTCTATCGGTGGACCAGCTGTGCCCCAATTGTCAGTTCTCCAGACATTGGAAAAGTCAACCTGTCCTCGGAAGTACTCCAGCTGGGAACATACACCTTTCTGCGGCAGTGTATGTTAGTGGAGCATCTTTTTTCACACTAGAAAAGGTAAATGAGAAGTAACAATAGGCCTTTATGTAATGTTGCTAAATCCAGGGTATCAAGTTCAGAGGAAATTACACAAAATGCTATACAACTACTATGCTATCAACTATAAAAAAATCTTGTCTTTTTTTAATCTACCATCAGATCTTCAAGGCAATGAAACTGCAGCTTTTCCTGTATGACACCTTCCGACGACATGCCAGGATGTACATCGAGCCAGCAGTAGCACACATGTGGAAAACTACACAGGATGTGATGCTGCACCAGCTCAGTCAAGAGGAAAAAGTTATAGTCGGTGGTGACATGAGGGCAGACTCTCCAGGTATTTGACATTTTATAGAAATAGTATTTTTTACTTTTAGTACTCTCATAGGATGACAAAATACCACACACCACAGTGAAAGAAAAGGTAATGACTATAATGACCGAAAGTGAAAAATATTTTAATTTTTTTATCACAGGGCACTGTGCAAAGTTTGGTAGCTACACCATGATGGACCTCAAGACCAACACAGTTGTTGATATCCAGTTGGTTCAGGTCAGTGTTGAAAATTAAATTGTAACACTTTTTAAAATTTAAATTCATACATTTGTCCATGTTATATTTGTTTTGTAATTTGTATATACATTTGAAATTTTTGCACAGAGCAATGAGGTTGGTGGAAGTTACCATATGGAAAAGGAAGGTCTAAAGAGGAGCTTGGCATTGTTGGAGGCAAGTGGTGTGACTCTGGATTGCATTGTAACTGATCGCCATCCACAAATCCAGAAGTTTCTGAGGGAAAGCAACATCACCCAGTTCTATGATGTATGGCACATGGAGAAAGGTATATTTCCTTACCTACTTACATGTGCAAACACCAAGGGAAAGTACACAAAATAATATGAATCAATCAATGCGTGATCATTACAGAAAGAGCATCCTACCGATGGCCTATCCACACACATAGCAGCTGTTACTAGTGCTAGTACTGTTTTAGTAGCAGTGTCATTTTTAATTGTATGTTTATAAAAGATTAACATACTGACTTTTAAGTTCTGCGCTACTTACGACAGCTAAGTTTGTCTTTCTATGGATTCACTTTAATTGAAAAGAAATTTACATAATGTAAATTACAGGCATTTCAAAGAAACTGGACCAGATAGCCAAACTGAGGGACTGTGAAAAGCTGAAGAAGTGGATCCCGTCCATCAGAAACCACATTTACTGGACTGCAGCGACTTCAACCACCGGACCAGAGAGAGTGGCGAAATGGATCTCCGTCCTGAACCATGTTCAGGACATTCATACGCATGAGGATCCCATTTTTCCGGTGTGCCTTCATCCCCTCCGCCAAACCAGGGACCACAGTAAATGGCTGGCAGCAGGTGTGTTAATCATATACACAGGAACTTTACCAAATTTGCTTTTAAAATCTGTGATCAAAATTGTTTATAAGACACACATCACACATCCTGTTTTATAGATTCGGAGCAAATACTGTTATTACTAAGTACTATGTTACGATGTAAAAAACATATGTTTTTTTTTTATCTTTAGGAACTCCTGTTTTTTACAAGATGGAGAAGGTGATGACAAACAAGAGGATCTTGAAGGATGTTGCGAAACTCAGTCCACACCACCAGACTTCATCTTTGGAGGCTTTTCACAGCGTCATCCTTCGATATGCTCCAAAAAATGTGGTGTTCCCATTTCTTGGGATGCTGTGCAGGTAAATGGTAACATAACTTGAGAACATGTGTTTTTTCTCTGTGATTACTTCCCTTATTAATTTTTCACTTTACTGTATTTGAAGACTATACCTGGCTGGCCTGTACTTCAATGAGAACACTAACAGACAACAAGCCAGAACTGCTGATGGAGACCCTCTCTTCAAGCTGTCCTTTCCAAAGGCCAGGAAGGGAGAATGCAGAGCCAAACCAGTGAAGACAGAGCCCACATTTCGTAAGTGAAACTGTCCTTTTATCTATCTCAAAAAACTGTTATGTACATGTTAGATTCACTATTACACTTGTGTTTACACTGATAATAAATAGATACAACAATAAATAAACCTGAGAAATAAACACCATTAGTAACATAATATGCGAAAAAAAAAATATATAGGTATATATACAAAATGATATATAAAAACGTTTTTGTCAATTATTGCACAGGGTTTGTGGATGACTTGATGGACCTCATCTTTGAGAATGTCTTTGTGGACCCAACACCGTACATGGCAGACCTTCTGAAGATTCCCATCCCAGCTGACCTGTCTTCACAGTATGAGCGGCCGGACAAGGAGGACGTCATCGCAAGCTATGTGTCCCGGTTCAATCAAGAGGCAGTCTGAACCCGACATATGTCCCCTGGGCGTCAGGAAACTCCTGTCGAATCCGAAGCACCACACAGGCTGGAATGACGACTCTTATCCTCCGTCCAAGGAAGCCCCAGCACCAGCTCACAAAACATCGATAGGCTAAATATCTATAACGACTGGAAAAGTTGGAAAACATTATTATTCTGACAGTGAATGTACATTTGTTTTATATTATTTACATATATTATATATTACACTGCAAAGCCACACTTTTGTTTATAATAAATGCTTTACAGTGTCTGTAAAAGGTCTCGTGTGAATTCATCTTCAATAATAACATTCTCCAATTATAGGAAGGTGTATACGTATTATATAATTTTGTGTGTTGTGAACATCAAATCAAATTCCCACTAAAGAAATGTGAGGCAAGACTGTATAAAATCAGAGATTTATTTTCATAAACAGCATTTACTATTATTACACATTATAGTTATGATACTGATCAAAATATAAACAAGTACTTACTGCTCTATTCCCCTTAGTCGTAATGGTCCATATGTTGAAAGCATTCTGGAAAGAGAACACATTCAGGCAAACAGGGTCCAAGCCAGGATGGTCTGTCATGCAGGCAACTTTTACCTGTAGCTGCTTTATTCGTCTCATAACCTAGAATGAATAACATAAGGTAAGTGTCATGGAATGTGACAAATGTAAGCTGCAATTAGACAAATAAGCTAACATAAATATTACCTTTTTCTGAGTTTGTCAAAATGTATTTATATACATATAATATATTATTTTAAAAAGGCTAAACAAAGGAAGCCGTTTTGAAAGGCTTCTTCAAAATATTGCATTACATACCATTATAGGTGAAGCAGTGATCTACCTGTCACTACTCCCCACATACAAATGATATACTAACTGCTCAACTCAAACGTAAATACTTGTTGAACAACATTTATAACAATATAAATAACACAGAGAAAGTAGCCTACTGGTGGCCAGTGTGTTTCGTTATTATAGCTTATGTAGCCAGGTAGGTAGCTTGTTATCTTCAGGTGAGCCACAATACCAACACACACACCGGCTGACCCTCCTGCCCCCCCCCCAACATAAACAGTCATTTACCATTCAGAAACGTCCTGCAGCATTCTCAAAGTCTGAACTTGGGCAGGAGCTTCTTGTTGTTCTGGGTCCGACTCCGGGTCAAACTGTTCAAAGTGCGGCTGAGCTCCTGCATTACTAGCACTAGCCATGGTTCTTGTTGTGGGGTAATGTAACTATGGTAACACGTGTTACCATAGTTACAGGCAAGGCAAAGACGCTGGTGGGAAGGCCTATGGACAGAGGGCGAGGCCAATGGCTTCGCTTCCGGAAGGGGGCGGGGGAGCTCAAAGATTGTATATTTACGAGAGGAGCTGCAGCTCTTTTAAAAAAAACAGGCCATTGTGAGATTAGCTGAACATCAGCATAGTACAATAAATTATCTGAAAGTTTTTTTCAGCAAACAATTAAAGAAAAACGTATTAAAGACCACTAAGATCATATAATATGGTGTATAATAGAACCGAAAAGTGTATAATATGGGAGCTTTAAAAGAAAAGAAAACAGTAAGATCACGTTTGGGCATTTTTGCTTCCGCTAGACAGATTTGGAGAGACAGAGATGAAATAGGGCAGAAGGGGGAATGACACCCCTACCCAGGCTGGATTGACTTTGAACAAAGAACGACCGGTAGTGGTAACAGGTGTCCACTTGCCAAAGGTCTCTTGGCACATCTGTGTAACAGGAAACCTTTGTTGAAGGACTTTCCAACCTTGTAACCGTCACGTCATCAGTGTGATTCCATCGAAAAGACAAAATCAGGACAAAGACCTTTTTGTTTGCGTCGGAAAAAAATCATAAAAGATCATTGCGTGCTCCTCTGTGACTTGGAAAGCGTCAACTCGGAACAAATGGTGGAAGTCTAGATGGGCAGACTGGATGTGCGTTGGTCAGCACTTCCTGTCCGCGCTCTGTCAGGTGGCTCAGTGTCTGTTCCTGAACAATACAGTCAAATTCATTTGACATTATTTTTTACTCAATGATTTTGCTGTAGTGCTGAGTTTCGTTTAAAATCAATAGCAGGACATTTGCAAGATCAGCTTCGGTTCAGTGCTAGTTTTAAAATGTAAGACTTTACGGTAAAGTCTCACGGCGTGTGTTATGCCCCGGTCTAGGGGAACGCAGAGACACGACACAAATACTAAAATGCCCACTCCCCGATCCCCAAACCACCACGCACAGACCTCACGAAAGTAAAATAGATATAAATTTATTTCAGCTGGACAGTAAACAAAAAAGAGCAAAAAAGCTTCAGGGTGAGTACTGCCAAAAACCTAACTATAAACAAAAAAACAAGCGAATCCCTAACCTTAACAGGAAATAAACAAATGAAACAAACTCTGGAAAAGAACTGGCAACTCACCCCTCCCGGACACAACTGAATGTAATAATTAACACATGACAAAATAATAGAAGTGGTTCGGGAAACCGCAAGTGCTGCTGCTGCTGCTGCTGCCAACCATGCCACCGGCTGAGTGAATCCGGCGGAGCCTTTGAATGCCCGGAGGCTGATTGTGAGCCAATCAGCTTCCGCCACTTATGGAGCCAATCACTCGCACCTGCACCTGTGTAGAAAAGCTCATTCACACGCAGAGGTCTCACTCCCACAAACCACTCATGAAAACCAAAAGGAAAACAGCAAAGAACATAACAAAACTAACCATATACGGCCAGGGTCGTAACAGCGTGTCTACACAGTAGCTGTTTCAAAGTGTATGTCTACCTTTGAAGACTATTCACTTGTGTTTTAAGCGTGTAACTCCAGTGAATTGTGTCAGCTGCCAAAATCTAGGTGAGTTACACTCTCAATACTGTGCCAGAACATGTCCGTCTACAGCGTTTGGTCACCTCTCACACTGCGGTTATATAGAGGGTGTGGGAGGTATTTTGTCCCAATAGACTCTTAGAATTGTGCTCACATAACATATGATGATGGTGAGGACAAACTATCATGGGTTTTCAAATGAAACAGTTGACCGGTAAAAAATGTAAAGCAAAACTTAAATTAATTCCAACCTTCCAAACTCTGTTGGTACCTTGTATCGTAAGAGGGCACACACACGCACACACACACACACACACACACACACACACACACACACACAAACACACACACACACACACACACACACGCTCACACACACACGCTCACGCTCACACATACACGCACACTTACACTTATCCTGACTGTGTGCCTGTCTTTATACCCAAGGCACGTTTTTTCCTGATCTGCAGATCTGCCTGCCTGACAACTCCGATAACACCGGAGCCGCAAAACCTAGAGCAGCACAAATCATTCCACTACTCTTCCACACTCACAACATTACTGTATGTCGGCCCCATATCTGTGTGTGTGTGTGTGTGTGTGTGTGTGTGTGTGTGTGTGTGTGTGTGTGTGTGTGTGTGTGTGTGTGTGTGTGTGTGTGTGTGTGTGTGTGTGTGTGTGTGGTGTGTTTCATGATGACATTGATTGGCAAGAGCATCTGTGCTCTGGCTCCCTGCCTGGCCCTTATCAGATCTACACTTGAACCTGCCCCGCTGTCGGACGCCTATGACTTCTAGAGAAGAGGGGGGAACTGAGAGTCTGATAGTGAGTCTCTCCTCATGCCTCCGTATGCTTATCTCTCATGAATATGATGCATTTGTGTTTACGGGGGAAGGAACAGATCAGCTTGTGTAGGGGAGATGGCAGACAGCTCTGAAGCATTCCCTTTGTCCTAATCGCTAGCGGGTTTTTTTTAAGAACGCCTCCACCACCTCCACCACCTTGGCAGAGTTGAGCTCCCCTGTCCCACGTCCTGTCTTCAACTCCTTGGTATGCGAAGCCAGGAACCAAAGACCCAGAGAGAGGGAGGAAAAAGTGCAAGTGTGTGGATTGTTAAGAAACAGCTTGGAGTTGCAGAAAAAGTCTGATAAAGGTTGCGACAGTTTTTGAGACAATGAGCACAGGCAGTAAACAAGGACAAGCTACTTGTATTGAGTTAAAGAGCGATTGATTGGCTGTGCTAGCATGAAAATACCCCCAAGGCTATCCTCGCTGTGGATCTAACCCATCGCCATGAACCCAAGGCTATAAGAAACATTTTAATAGCGTAGTTCAGTGCAAAAATGGAGAGTGTGACCAGACGCCTGTGATTCAGTTGTCCCGTTGGGGAATGGGAAGAGGAAGAGGGGAGCCAGTGTGTGTGTGTGTGTGTGTGTGTAATCTTAGTACCCAGAAGCCCTCACTTCTCAGCAACATGGCTGCTGCGAGAAATTACTGGTGAGAGCCCTAACACTTGTGGTGCACCAATCAAAATGCAGTTGGTTTCTGACCTTTTGATTTCTGGTGTAACAATGACATCCACAAAATACCACATATTCTTTGTTTTTACATAAAAGGCAAACTGCGTTCCCATTTTCTACCGTCCCCTTATTGAAGAGGATCAGTTTGCAATACTTTTTACAGGCCGGATGGTTTTACAATTTTGCTTCGACCTATGTTTCCGCGATTCTATCTATATGCAGCACCAGAAGACTCTCTTGGAAACTCCCCCCTTTTTTTCATTATTGGCTGTTCATCTCCTGGCTCCACCCAGCAGGCGAGGATTTCGTGGGGGCTTCCCTCCACACTAGCTTGCGTGTGATGCATGCGTTTCAGAGAACATGCTGCATTCCCTTACCGCATGGCTTCGCACACACCACAAGCACAGAGAAAAAGGTCAGACCAACCCAATGCTTTGATACGCTGTGCTAGTGTTTCGGAAGTTACAAACGCACACCCAAACAGTCAGAGGGCCCCTTTAGAGAGGCTTGTTTGAAGCTTTCAGATCTGAGATAAAACATAAAGATAGATAAAAAATTTTAAAAAAGTTAGAGAAGAGACAACAAGGTCTGCGTGTTGTGAAAGAGGGTCAATGAGGCTCTTTTGAACCAGAGCAGGACGTGTTTGTTCTTTAAGGGAGGAAAAGCAGGACAAGTGTGGGAGAGAGGAAGGGAGCAGGGACAGAGGAGCTAGTGCAGCTGATGAAGGGACCAGCGAGGAGGCATGGGTAGGAGGGAGAGCAGAGGCGGAGTGCTGCTGAGAAAGGAGGGCTGTGTACAGGAATGCCAGTGCCTCAGGAGTGAAGGACTACTTGTGAAGAAGCAGAGAAGCATGAGGTGAATAAGGTTTAAAGAAGGCGGCACAGGGAGGGGAAAGGTTAGTATGCTGCTGCCCTCCTCATTCATCTTGATTTTGGTGGTGTTTGAGGATGATGCTTTGTGGTGAAAATATATATTCAAAAAGTATTTTAAAACAAACAAAAGAAAAGCTAGTATATGCTAGTAGGCCCATGGCTATTGGGCAGCATGCGTTGCAACAGGTCTGCACCTGAACTGAACCAACTTTCAACTGCTACCATCATCTGCCCTGCAGAGCCCCCGACCTCTGAATGAATGAACCATACAAACACAACTTTTGTTCAGAGATAAATAGACAGTATATACACAGTATTCTTACTATCATAACCCAGAAATGAGTTATATTTAAAAAAATCCACTAAACTATACAGTTTCCACTTTCAAACGTTGGAAAGGGTACCCCAAAAGACCATCCCGTACCTATTTTGGTCAGCCCCAAGAGGGTGGAGCACACATTCTGCAGTCCTTCGACAGAATGGTCATTGCCATGAGACAGGGGGATTAAAAGGACAAAAACCCAATGCCCCCCATGTGTTATCATCTCGGCAACAGTGAATCATTTTGTTCTTTGAGAAAAATGTCTCCGTGGAGAAGTTGGCCTTGGACAAGCAATGACGTGCAGACATTCCACTTCGTCATTGTTTACTGTGTCACGTTATTCCTCTTCATTGAATGTATTGGTGGGCTAGACTGTGTCTAAACTCACTTGAAGGTGGGTGTCTGTTGAAGTTTAAAACTATTGGATCTGCCCAGTGCATAATAACGTTTGGTCGTGACGTATGTCATGCGCTGGCTTCTGACTACAACTGAAACTGGCGCACAACCTCAACATCATTGTTCTCAGTCACTCCCCCTGTTTGCTGATTGGTCGTGAAAAAATCTATCCTGAGAAAACCTGTGAATACACCGCCGACCCTGTCTGACTTCTGAAGTGAAATGAAAATTGACTGGAAGTTAGGCAGGTGGTGCCGGACTAGAACCCAACTAGATGCCTTGCATAACTGTGAGAAAGGTTGGGGTGTATTGTCTGTTCACTCTTACCACAAACTGCCTTTCAGCTTTCTTATGGGGCTGAAAAGGAGACAGGGAAGGGCAGATCATCCGGAGGAAAGATAGGGAGAGCAGGTGATGCAGAGTAATCAGGATCCCTCAGGTAGTTGTGAAACAACTGCTTAATGTCCCATCTCAGGCAAATGTTCATGAATGTTTAATTCAACTCTCAGGTTGATTGAATTTATCGGGGAAGGAAAGTGGAACATTTCTCCTTCAGTCATGTTTGTGTAAGCGTCACTTAGAGATCTTTGATCTGCTGTAAGAATCAAGGGAGTCCTGTCGTCCTGACTGATCAATAGCAATTAGCAAGAAGGGGGGAAAAAAGTCAAGGTGACTTTCTGTATACTTGGACACCGTTCACCACCACTCTTCTAAGTATGCCAGACTCGGTCTAACATACTCCATGGGCCGTGTGTGTGTGTGTGTGCACTTGCGTACCTATCTAACAGTTGATTTCAGCATCATTACACATACACCAACAGGAGGCTGCAGATCCAGGGGACATTTGTGTGTGTGTGTGTGTGTGTGTGTGTGTGTGTGTGTGTGTGTGTGTGTGTGTGTGTGTGTGTGTGTGTGTGTGTGTTTGTGTGTGTGTTTGTTTGGGGGTTGAGTCATTGAGTTGTGGGTCTGGCAGACAGCAGTGTGTCAAGTAGCAGGATTCAATACCGGACACCTGTCGGAAGCATTACTGCACACGCACAGACACATAAACACACACACACACACACTGATGACAGGGTCATTGGCAGGGCAGGGTCACAGTGAAGTGTGAAAGAGCTACCCAGTCGCTCCACTACATCCCCTGTACTCCTCTTTTTCTTTACTCTCTCTCTCTCTCTCTCTCTTCTGTCCTTCACATCCCCTCTCCTTCCTCACATAGATTTTTGTATTATTATTTGTGCTGCCACTTTTTTTCGCCCCCTCTTATTATTTTCTGTCTGTCCCCCCCCCCCCTCCACCAGGTGTCTTCTCCAGCTCACTGCAGCCTGCCTGTGCGGGGCTGATAAAGCCTGGTTAGGTTATAGGGGAGAGTCAGCGGGGCAGAAACAAATACACCACGGCTGGGTTTTAAATCTGAGCGCTGTCACCCAAGCACCCCTGGGCTGGCTGTCTGGCTGGCTGGTGCAGGCGGCTGTCGGTGTGACTGGCAGGCGTGTTGAATGGCTGTCTGGCTGGCTGCACGCGTGAATAGCCAACCTGCATCACGCTGCAGGAAAAAAGCTCTGCCTGCCTCAAGTGCCTCATCATGGTAGCATTTCTCTTTGAATAATGAGGTTAATGAATGCTACATGAATTGATGTAGCGTAAAGTTTTTTAAGGATTTTATGACTTTGATAATGCTAATGGTTCTGAAGTCAAGATTGAAAATGCTGCAGAGGAACGCATTATCTAAAGTTAAAACGTTATACCCTCTGTACGTCATTCTTTAGAACAAAACCATTCACATTCGAGTCTAAATATTGTGTCAGGGAAGTATAAGAAAAGGCCCATCAAAAGTTGTCACACCCCATGTTGATTTCTTGTTTCGTCTTTTACAATAATAGAAAAACTAAGAAAAGCTGAAAAAAATCTCCACATTTCAGATGCATGAAAACAGTGCATTAACACCTCTGTGGTGTGGTAAAAGACTCATTACTTAATTATCCAAACAGATTTTCTGTTGCTGGATTTATCAATCAATTGACTTAATCGTTTGGAAGCCAGCTGTTTAGTTTGCCTGGACAGAGCACAGACTGTGTCTATACGCAGCGGATACCGTGTCTAAATTGACTGCACTGTTGTAGAATATGATGCCAGGAAGATGAGGCACTCGTTTACAGATAAGCAGGTGCTGTAGGAATAGATGGTTGCACAGACACAATGGGTGACAGAGGGCTATATGGTGGCAGCACATGGGGCCATCTGAGATAGGATTTTCTTTTATCTGGGAGAAGACAAACAGAGTTAAGTAAGGAAAGGAGATAGCAGACACACAGGCATGTAGAATGACACCTTAGAGGCGACCAGACAGACGATCAGACTACCTCCCTCCCCCCTCCACACCCCTCCCTCATAAATGTTAACTCGCCAATGAAAACACAGACAAATGCTCAACCAGACAGTGTGTGCATGTCCGTGTGTGTGTGTGTGTGTGTGTGTGTGTGTGTGGCGTGCGTGTGAGTGTCTGCTTGTGTTCATGTGTGTGTATAAATATGAAGCTTCTCACCCCACAGAAGGCTTTGTTGTTGTTTTTTATCTCTTATTTCACTCAACAACCTACATACACGCACACACACACACACACACACACACACACACACACACACACACACACACACACACACACACACACACACACACACACATACAGGAGCCAGACAGTGTAGTGTGTATGGAGTGCAGCTTCAGTGAGTCCATCAACTGTAATAATTGCAATAAATGATCTCCTGGCTGCTTCTCTCAGCATCCTCTCCTCCTCCCTTGCATCCCTTCATCACACTCTCCCTCCCCGCCTCTCTCCATCCATCAAGCCTTCCTTGCCCACATCATCAAACTACTCTCCCTCCTTCCATCCCTCCTTTCCCCATTTATTTGCTAAGACCAACCGACCGGCCTTCGACACATTATCCTTTCCTCTCTTTTACTTTCACTCAATCTCATTCTGTAACCCATATCCTCACCCACTGTGTAAAACATGTACATTAAGTAGCTGGGTAAGGTTTCAAAAATGTTGGATATCGATACAAATAACCATACATTGACTTCAATACCAGTTCCTGAACGATACTTTTTTACACCAGCCCTAGGGGAGAACGGGGTAATTTGTCACACGGGTAGGTTGTCACAATCGTTATATCTCGGAACCAGAAGGCGCTGTCTGTTCAATTTTGGTATGTAAATATCCACAACTGGGATTGGAGGTCACCTACATAGTCTTCATTGGAGTTAGACTGCTGCATTTGAGGTGAGAGGAATGTTAGTGTTTTTCATGTCAAATTGAAAATACACTCAACAAAAATATGAACGCAACACTTTTGTTTTTGCTCCCATTTTTCATGAGATGGACTTAAAGATCTAAAATTCATTCCAGATACACAATATTACCATTTCACTCAAACATTATTCACAAATCTGTCTAAATGTGTGATAGTGAGCACTTCTGCTTTGCTGAGATAATCCATCCCACCTCACAGGTGTGCCACATCAAGATGCTGATCTGACATCATGATTAGTGCACAGGTGTGCCTTAGACTGTCCACAATAAAAGGCCACTCTGAAATGTGCATTTTTTTGCTTTATTGGGGGTCTGGGGATTCAGAACCAGTCAGTATCTGGTGTGACCACCATTTGCCTCATGCAGTGCAACGCATCTTCTTCGCATAGAGTTTATCAGATTGTCAATTGTGGCCTGTGGAATGTTGGTCCACTCCTCTTCAATGGCTGTGCGAAGTTGCTGGATATTAGTGGGTAGTGGCGCACGCTGTCGTATACGCCGGTCAAGCACATCCCAAACATGCTCAATGGGTGACATGTCTGGTGAGTATGCTGGCCATGCAAGAACTGGGACATTTTCAGCTTCCAAGAATTGTGTACAGATCCTTGCAACATGGGGCCGTGCATTATCTTGCTGAAACGTGAGGTGATGTTCATGGATGTATGGCACAACAATGGGCCTCAGGATCTAATCACGGTATCTCTGTGCATTCAAAATGCCATCAATAAAATGCACCTGTGTTCTTCGTCCATAACAGATGCCTGCCCATACCATAACCCCACCACCACCATGGGCCACTCGATCCACAACATTGACATCAGCAAAGCGCTCACCCACACGACGCGACACACGCTGTCTGCCATCTGCCCTGAACAATGTAAACCGAGATTCATCTGTGAAGAGAACACCTCTCCAACGTGCCAGACGCCATCGAATGTGAGCATTTGCCCACTCAAGTCTGTTACGGCGACGAGCTGGAGTCAGGTCAAGACCCCGATGAGGACGACGAGCATGCAGTTGAGCTTCCCTGAAATGGTTTGTGCAGAAATTGTTTGGTTATGCAAACCAATTGTTTCAGCAGCTGTCTCAGTGGCTGGTCTCAGACGATCTTGGAGGTGAACCTGCTGGATGTGGAGGTCCTGGGCTGGTGTGGTTACACGTGGTCTGCGGTTGTGAGGCCGGTTGGATGTACTGCCATATTCTCTGAAACGCCTTTGGAGATGGCTTATGGTGGAGAAATGAACATTCAATGCACGAGCAACAGATCTGGTTGACATTCCTGCTGTCAGCATGCCAATTGCACGCTCCCTCAATGTTTGTGGCATCTGTGGCATTTTGCTGTGAGACAAAACTGCACATTTCAGGGTGGCCTTTTATTGTGGACAGTCTAAGGCACACCTGTGCACTAATCATGATTTCAGATCAGCATCTTAATGTGGCACACCTGTGAGGTGGGATGGATTATGTCAGCAAAGCAGAAGTGCTCACTATCACACATTTAGACAGATTTGTGAACAATGTTTGAGAGAAATGGTAATATTGTGTATCTGGAATGAATTTTAGATCTTTAAGTCCATCTCATGAAAAATGGGAGCAAAAACAAAAGTGTTGCGTTTATATTTTTGTTGAGTGTATTTAGCTGCTCAGTATTTTTCTTGTAGGCTTTTACACAATCGGTTTATAACAAAACACTTGTTACCCTAAACAAGTGTGAAGGGTAAACTATAGTTTAGATTGTTTTTAGCAAGCTAATTAGTTGTCAGATGGTTGTTGGCCTTGGATGCTAGCAATAAATTCCAGTTGGGGTTGGTCGTCACAATTCTTGGGGGGTTGGTTGTCACATGTTATCTAAAGGGTCCAGCCAGGAACGTAACCCAATAACAAAAGAAAATATCAAGATGTATCCTCACTGACACCCCAGAGAAGGAGAGAATTGAGCAGGAAAGGCAGCTAGCATGCAAATGAGAAAAAGGGTAACAAAATCAAAACGACTCAGTGCATCCCAAACTAGACCAGTTGCCAAGGCTACTGCACCCCCAGTGCACTCCACCCCAGCTGGGGAAGAAGAAACAGAAGAGAAAGAGAGAGGAGGAGGAATCTTCATCAGATGAAGAGGATAGTTTGTGTTTGGTTTGTATGGAAACGTTCTCCAGCACCCGTTCAGGGGAGGTAAGGGAGAAGTGCTGTATGTGCAACCAGTGGTCACACAATCTCTGCTTAGTTAGAGTGAGCAGACCCTACATTTGCCATCACTGTAACTCAAATAGTGAATGTGTGTATCCTAATTGAGTAGGCTATTATTGTTTGACCTATTTGTATTGTTCTTTATGTTGTTACATACAGTAGGTTGGTCTTAATATGGATTTCCTTTTTGTTAATTCCTTGCTCATTTTGTGTTAAGATATATAAAGTTATGTAGGCCTATTTTTCAACTTGATGGGGTTGTTTGTCACAATGTGTTAGAATGTATTTGATGGTAAATTTCTTCTTTATTACAATAAGTTAGAAAAAGTGAGGGGTTCACATTTCAAGCCAACACCTTAAGCTTCAATTTAATGTAGGAATGACTATTGAAAGATGTTTAGGTGATGAGCAATTCTCACTAGAGTAAAAAGTGTGCCTACTTACCCCAGTCTCCCCTATTTAGTAGCTGCAGACTCACTCACTCACTCACTCACTCACTCACTGACTCACTCACTCACTCACTCACTCACTCACTCACTCACTCACTCACTCCTGCCTATTCCAGATAAATCACCGGCAGAGTGGCAAAAGCTGCAATGACTCATCCTCCATCCAGACCCCCTCAGCAAGGGGGAGGGACGCTGAGAGAGAGAGAGGGTGCCCCAATGGAAGTTAATACAGTGAAAGAGAAGAAGTCAAATGAGCAAACAGCTGGTTGTGAATACTAAAGTCAGCCAGAGAGAGAGAGGCCGATAGAGATGGAGAAATGAAAACAGACTGAGATGGAGGGAGGGGGCGAGAGGGGCAAAGAGAACCAAGAGAAAGTCATGGTCAGTGTGAGACAGGTGAGGCTCTGGGTGATAAGGAGAGTGACAAATACCCACGGAGAGATGATGATGATGATGTAGGAGCATGTGTGTGTGAAGGAGGTGGACAGACAGGACAGGGAATATGGATGGATGGATGGGGGGGGACTCACCTCAGAGGCAGGGAGGGCTGATTGACAGCTCAGCTGATGACGGACTTCCACCACAGCTGTCTCTAGCCCTGCCGGTGCGCTGCAGTCTGTGTGTTGTTGAAACTCTCAAACGCGCTCTACACACACACCCACACACACACACACACATCCCGTCGTACAGACAGTTGAGGACTGTCTATTGGCTGCTTCTTTAAAACTGTGAATGTCCTAACCAAACACTTTTTTTATTGAAGGAATGATCATGATTCATGGTGAGTAAAAGTAAACTGAATGGAACTAAACATGTGCTAGCATAATTTACCCCTCTCTCTCCTGTGGAGACAAAATAGTTTGTTTCCATATACAATAATTTTGCAGACTCTGATTACGCAATCTGAAAGAAGGCCATGAATGTATTAAGCTGGGTATAGTGCGGCAAGTGTGGCTTTTTTGACTATTAGTCTTGTCAAACCATAAATATTAGTCAAAGTTTATCCTAGTCTTGAAAAGCTATGTGGTCCTCTCGTCCTCTGTGAGATAGGTTGGCGATGTGGCCCATTGTTCAGGCACTTAAGAGCAAGTAGAGTGGGTTGTACAACACAAAAGCAAACCAGGATGGGAGAAAAAGTTTCTTGACAATTGCAATTGTGGATAACTTTAACCAGAATGAACATACACCATTTGTATCCCGTTGAATGGAATGAGTACAGCTGTAGCATTATTGTGATGGATTAAGGCTGAAGACTTTTTGAAAATACATTTGAACATGTCACATAAGGAAAAGCACATGTATTATGTTCATCTATAATCAAATCTCACAGTAAAAGTATTACACTGTAAAAGCTAACATGAGCCCAGATTGCAGCCCATTCACGATATGCACATCACAGATTTCTTTTGTAATGATAATCATCAATTCTTTACCAGATCTTTGTGTTACATTCCGTGGACTGTAACCAGCATAAAATGACTGTGCCTGTGCAATACACATCCCCATAAACTCAAGCCATGATGACATTACAAGAACAAACACACACACACACACACACACACACACACACACACACACACACACACACACATACACATATATATATTTATATATACTGCATACACTCAACAAAAATATAAACGCAACTGTTAACGAAACTTTGTTCCTTATATATATTAGAACATTGTACTGTAAAACATTCATCTAGTGTTTTCCTATGAACCTTGTTTGACCTCACAAGAGAGGTACTGTGAATGTCCTTGCAGAAAGGGGTAGAGAGACTCCCACATTCCATTCTCAGATAAGAATATCTGCACAATTAAAACTCATCTTGCAAGGAACTCAATGTCCTGGACACACAAACTAGATGTTTTCGCACACACCATGTTCATGCATATAATCCTGTAAACTGTTCAGTTCTTTGTCTCAATCATGTAAGCTACACTTGTGATGCATGTTGATTCCCTTGCATTTGCTGTTGCAAGTATAAACTTCACCTGCCACATCAAGATGCTGATCTGACATCATGATTATTGCACAGGTGTGCCTTAGACTGTCCACAATAAAAGGCCACCCTGAAATGTGCATTTTTTTGCTTTATTGGGGGTCTGGGGATTCAGAACCAGTCAGTATCTGGTGTGACCACCATTTGCCTCATGCAGTGCAACACATCTTCTTCGCATAGAGTTTATCAGATTGTCAATTGTGGCCTGTGGAATGTTGGTCCACTCCTCTTCAATGGCTGTGCGAAGTTGCTGGATATTAGTGGGAAGTGGTGCACGCTGTCGTATACGCCGGTCAAGCACATCCCAAACATGCTCAATGGGTGACATGTCCGGTGAGTATGCTGGCCATGCAAGAACTGGGACATTTTCAGCTTCAAAGAATTGTGTACAGATCCTTGCAACATGGGGCCGTGCATTATCTTGCTGAAACGTGAGGTGATGTTCATGGATGTATGGCACAACAATGGGCCTCAGGATCTAATCACGGTATCTCTGTGCATTCAAAATGCCATCAATAAAATGCACCCGTGTTCTTCGTCCATAACAGATGCCTGCCCATACCATAACCCCACCACCACCATGGGCCACTCGATCCACAACATTGACATCAGCAAAGCGCTCACCCACACGACGCCACACACACTGTCTGCCAACTGCCCTGAACAATGTAAACCGAGATTCATCCGTGAAGAGAACACCTCTCCAACGTGCCAGACGCCATCGAATGTGAGCATTTGCCCACTCAAGTCTGTTACGGCGACGAGGTGGAGTCAGGTCAAGACCCCGATGAGGACGACAAGCATGCAGTTGAGCTTCCCTGAGATGGTTTCTGACAGTTTGTGCAGAAATTGTTTGGTTATGCAAACCAATTGTTTCAGCAGCTGTCTCAGTGGCTGGTCTCAGACGATCTTGGAGGTGAACCTGCTGGATGTGGAGGTCCTGGGCTGGTGTGGTTACACGTGGTCTGCGGTTGTGAGGCCGGTTGGATGTACTGCCATATTCTCTGAAACGCCTTTGGAGACGGCTTATGGTGGAGAAATGAAGATTCAATGCACGAGCAACAGATCTGGTTGACATTCCTGCTGTCAGCATGCCAATTGCATGCTCCCTCAATGCTTGTGGCATCTGTGGCATTTTGCTGTGAGACAAAACTGCACATTTCAGGGTGGCCTTTTATTGTGGACAGTCTAAGGCACACCTGTGCACTAATCATGATGTCAGATCAGTATCTTGATGTGGCACACCTGTGAGGTGGGATGGATTATCTCAGCAAAGCAGAAGTGCTCACTATCACACATTTAGACAGATTTGTGAACAATGTTTGAGAGAAATGGTAATATTGTGTATCTGGAATGAATTTTAGATCTTTATGTCCATCTCATGAAAAATAGGAGCAAAAACAAAAGTGTTGCGTTTATATTTTTGTTGAGTGTATATATCTGCTCACTGAGAATATATGTGTTTGTGTGACGAGAGAGGGAGAGAGAAAGTGGGGGTGTGTATCAACTCGTGAAAGTTGTAGAGAAGATGAAAAAGCGTTGCGGCCACCATGTCTATTGCTCTGGAAGACATTTTTAAGTCCGCTTTTCAATTTACAGTTAATGAGATTTTCAGCAGCCTGCTCCCTTTCCCTGTTGTTAGTGTTTATCCTGTCCTGTCTCCAACAGAACCATCTTTTATACCCCTGCAGTTCAGCCTGTCTGAGCTGGATTGGCTTGTTTGTATAAATAGCCTTGCCGCTGCTGCAATCCCTGTGTGTGTGTGTGTGTGTGTGTGTGTGTGTGTGTGTGTGTGTGTGTGTGTGTGTGTGTGTGTGTGTGTGTGTGTGTGTGTGTGTGTGTGTGTGTGTGTGTGTGTGTGTAGATGTGTTGTGTTGATGTACTTGTCTATACATGTGTGTCAGTGTACATACATTATGTATACTGAAGGGAGGCTTTGAGTGTGTCTTCTAGTGTCCTCTTGTTGTTTTCCTCTCATACCACAGGCTGACACATCTACAAGGGAGAACAAACATTGTTTCCATTTATCAGCCAGCCACACTCCTATATACAGCAGCTTCCTACAATTGAAGCAGAGTACGCTACATTCATCCAATCCCTGTCCGCTTGAATTGTTTTCTTCATAGCTACTTGTTACCCTCTCAGTTTAAAGCCAACAGAGATGAGGAATGATTACTATCAGCACAAACATCGTTCATGTCCACATAACAAAAGCACCGCAACATCAAACCAAATGTAAAGGTTACTTTGCTTTGGACTGAAAAGAACTACGCAAAAAATCAGTCAACTGCAGTTTATAAGGAAACAGCAGATATAAGTGGAAATGTTAAGTGTTATTGAGGGGCTTTAAAACCTAGTGTTCAGAATGATGCTACTTTGATCATTCAAACAGAACTAAGCATACATCAGAAGTAACCTGTAATTCAGTTGTAGAAGAAAGGCTTCCTCTCTCCTAAAGGAAATGTCTTCTGAGAGAGCATGGGTTCATGCATGTTAATATCATATACTTGTTTCAAAGACAGTTCTTATAGAAGGGTTTGGATCTGGTGACTGTTTAGGGCATGAGACATGTTTTCGTTCTTTTTAAAGATTATTTTTTGGCATTTTCAAGCTTTATTAGATAGTATAGAATTTTCTCTTCCCATTGTTTGGAAGAGAGTGCCTGACAGAGTAAGTCCGTATCTTACATGCCATGTACTTCTTCTGTTCCTGTGCGCAAACTCACCTGCCCACCCCTCTCACTTTCTTCCCTCACTCCCTATTTGTGTGTTATCTCTCAGAGACGAAATGGCCTGAAAGCAACTGTCAACAAAACTTTGTTTCATTATATATGTTATAACATTTAATTAAGGTACATTACGTCTTTTCTGCTTGTGACCTTTGTTCTAGTAACTTTACGAGCCTACGAGTTTATGGCTCCATACATGTAAGAGATATAAGTTCAGAAGAAGAACTCCCTAACTCTACCGGTGCTTTTAATTGCATGTATGAGTTATTCCATCCTGAAGGGAGGAGCACACACTCTTCCACCTGCCGTCCTTGGACATTGTACGAACTGTGAACATCTGCCTTTGGTTAATTTAGGACACACAAACCTGATGTTTTCGCACACACCATGTTCATGCATAAAGCCTGTACATTCTGTTCAGGTCTTTGTCTCAATCATGATGCCACACTTGTGACGTATGTTGATTCCCTTGCATTTGCTGTTTGCAAGTAAAAACTTTGCCTGCATTGAAGCCTGCCTTGACTCAGATCTCTTTATTGAAACACTTGGGTTGTTTAATAAAATAATTCCTTTAACATTAAATTATGTTAAAGGAATTCTATCATTAAACAACCCAAGTGTTTGTAATACAATAATTTGAGTCAGGCATCTTCGAAGCAGATGGAGATTTTACTTGCAACAGCAAATGCAAGGGAATCAACATACGTCACAAGTGTGGCATCATGATTGAGACAAAGACGGAACAGTTGTACATGAGATTATATGCAGTGAGATGGTGTGTGCGAAAACACACTAGGTTTGTGTGTTCAGGTCCTTGATTTTGCTTGCGAAAGCAGACAGATTTTTAATTAGGCAGATACTCCTAGAAACTCATATCAGCAGGTGTTATTCTTCATACAATGTCTTTGAAAACAGAATATGGGAGTCATTCATTCCTCCAAAGCTTCACCATGAACTCTCAACCACTGTGCACATGAATGTCTTCTTCAAGGCTACAATCAGTAGATGTTGTACTCTTTGGAGTTCTTTAAGTTTACTGGGACAAAGTTCAACAGGCAGAAAGGTGTTTGAGCATTAAAATATTATACAATCATAAGGCAACTTAAATTCTGTTAACAACAACCATAAAAATCTATAGCTTGCACACAGGGATCCCATAGCCCTGAGCGATGGCATCACTGTGGGTATTTGTCAGTGCAGGTACACATTATCGCCAATAACACACATCTGAGCCTTTGTTAGAGGCGTATAGCGAGGGTTGGCCAGGGTTTAATGACTCCATTGAAAATATATACTGCTCGTGTGTGTTTGTGTAAATGAAGCCTTCCACCGAGAGCATATGAATCCCCCACACACACACTGCCTGAGACCCAGTGAGGTATTTGCTACTAAGCAAACATAATGTTTCATTACTGGGTCCTGAGAAGGTAATGGGAAAAACAGAATGAGTCACCATATAGGATGTGATAGCAGCAGTGTGTATGACTACAGCCTCAGGCCAGGCGCCAGTGTGGTAGCTCATCTTCCCACAGCTTTCCTTGTGAGTTTCTTAGTTTTTTTCCCCATACCGTTTGTAGGAAAGTAGTTGTTGAGTTGTTACTGGTTGTTTTAAAGCCCGTTTCACACCTCCTCCCTGCCGGTGGATTCCTATGGAGAGCCAGGCTTTTTTTGAATACTGGTTCATTTGATTGGTGAAACATCTGGGCAAGGGAAGAAGATAGAGCCCATGGTGCATATTACGAGCTAATAAAAACACTTGAACGTCTCATCAGGTCTTATAGGTAGAAACACGCATATGTTGCATCAGGCCTTAATAAGTCTTTTTAAATCTTGTAGTGTATGAGAGGCATTATGCTAGCTGCTATCACTATAGCTTTCAAAAAACATTAGTACCGAGTTCTTCTGAGGTTTGCAGGCATCATATGTACAGTCGGGTCATGCATACTACATGGCATGTATTCACCATATACCATCCTTGAGGGACCAACACAGCCCTTGGCTATGCAGGAGCTGTCCATGACTCAGCAGGTGCTGAAATAATATTGAAGAAATCTAGTAAGACTCAATGCTTACGCTAAATAAAAAACAGGCTCAATGGCTTTCCACATGTGGCTTTATGTTCATCAGCTATCCATCTTAATTCAAATCAATGTATAAACTGAAGTTAGCTAGCCTGGCTCAATAGCTTTGTCACTAGCTTCTGTTTAAGAATTCAATGTACACTTCATATTCTAATGGGTCCTCCCAAACGTTTAATGTTCTAAATAGACATACATGTTAAATAGCTAATATACTACTCACTCCAGTATGCATCCTCACTTCATCCTCTTTTAGAAAGTGGGAGAAATGTGAACAGCTGCTGTATCGGTATACAGGTTTTGTGTAATAATTACACAAACAATGAAGAGAATTCAGATGTGAGAATCCAACTTTAGAGGAGGAAATGAAACAGAGAAAGGAGATAAAAATAAATGAACTGACGTGGGGAAGAAACTCAGACAGAAGGAAGCAGCAGGTAGACTGAGAGAAGAGAGATTCAGACTGAGACAAGTCTATGCAATTAGCCTGTGTGATTAGATTAGACCACTGTGCTGAATAAAGCCTAGGGATATATCGGCCTAGTTAGCACACACACACACACACACACACACACACACACACACACACACACACACGCACACGACCAAAGCTTTTAATACATGACAAGTGAGATTTCTTATGTAATAGTGTGTTCGTCACCACTACACACAGACATGTCGTCTAGCTGTCAGCTGTGTAATTATCCACATGACGACAACACAATGAACTGCAGCCAATCAGGACACTGATGTTCAACAACAATCACCATCATTAGTCATTAGTCAGCATTGTCATCTTTGATTAAACAATTAAAGATTGTTAAAATGCTTGTCACCAAACCTCTTTTAACTACTTTGAGCGTGAATGACAAACTCCTCTAAGGATTAGATGCTAGGCTCTTGATTGGCAGAAGAATGGTTTTGAAACAAACAAACACATTTTAGTTTGCTCAAGAAATAAGAGCCATGTCTTGATTGCTGCACACTGATATTTTATAATTGATTTGTCCCTCAAAGTATGATCCAGTCTTTGGATTTTGTCTCAAGGATTGATGCATCTGTGGTATTTTTCAAAATGACTCTCAATCCAATCCAACATTCCTGCAATCACAGGCCAAAACGAGAAGTGTTATTTGCTGCTGATTAGTTTAGGCGGTGCCCTGATTACTGTCTGTTTTAATTAAATGCTTTGGAAAGTGACTTCACAAGTTGACAATGACTTGTTCTTAGATATGGTAAACTTAATATAACGGGGATTAATCTATGGATAGTTGACTTTATTAATTAATTTTTTGATTATTTTTTAAGTGAAATTCTCTAGAACGTTCTCTAGAATAAAATGTCTACAGAAATATGAATTTTCGACATACCAATTTCAATACAGGTACTTTTTAGTTGCTGAACTGAATAAAACCAAATGTTGTGTAATTCAACAAAGTTAATCCTCACAAAGTCTCCAATATCAAATTAACACTCAACTACAATATAAGAGAAACTCACACTAAATATTTTTAGCGCAGTGTAGGTTTCATAACACATTTCCCATCACAATGATACTTTGACAACTTTTTACAGAACTAATAATTGTCACAACAGATCAACATATGGGCTAGATGTACAGTACTTCAGGGGCAAATGTGACGCATTCTGCCGCAAACACACATGTTATATTTATCAAGCACAAGGCTGTCTCTCCTGGTTCCATATGCTTCTTATGGAGGAAAGCGCAAATAATAGGAGGTGACGTGCTTATAGAGGTCGACTATGTATTCTGCGGGATTTACTGGGGTCATGCTACAGTGTATGCGACTGTAAGTTTGTTTGGGAAAATCCCCCTCTTCTGAAAAGAAGGCTTAAACACAGCACTGATGCGATTTATAAGAGCCACAAGGAAGAATGCTTTAAACACCTGCCTTTCTATACCTAAGAACGTATTGGTAGAAATGAAATACATTTGATTTCTGAACTGCAAATAAATTATAGACGGATGCTTTTTGTATCAAACTTGAATTTGAATTGAACCATTACTACAGGCTGCAACTAAACTTTTGGGCTGTAATATGAGGGAATATACTATACTAAGTGGAAATATATTGCTGAACCATGTATGTATGGACAAAGTGCTATATTGTGGCCATATTCTTACACGGATAGTCAGTTGTAGAATCTATTTTGTGAATTATAGCAATACCCCTCCCTCCCACGGGTACTGTTGAGCTTAGAGACTCAAACGTCTTAACAGAAATCCCTGTTATGGGAACAAATGTAATACTTGTTCAAACAGAGTTTTGATGTATTACAGGTAGTTGATTTAGGTTTCTAATAACCAGGCAAGGGACTTAAGGCTTATGATACATACTGTAATAATTCCAAGTACCAACTTAATGAAAATATGGAATATTGATTGTCATGAGGAATATATCGGGGAACTTAACCTTAACAAAGATCCTTTACAGAGTCACTCTTTCTCCAAGAGCTAAGATATTTGAACATTACTCACAGTGCCAGACATGAACCCAGTCTGTTCTCAGTACACTGTAGCAAAGGGGGGATTTTCAATTAGCACATTTCATTTCACTTGGCACATTCACAATGTGCAGTTCCAGACTCAAAAGGCTTCAAACATTAAAATAGACAGTCAGACATTGGGCTTACAAAGTGTGCCTGAATGTGTGTGAGCACCATTTTCTCTTTAGTGTGTAGGAAACGTTAAACTGTGTCTTATCCCTCGTGGTGTGGTGCTGATGTCTACATATGGTCAAAGTGGTCATATGTTTAATGAGCCTGGGGCCCTCAGGGCAAGGGAGAATCACCCTGCTCATTAAATCCTGGGGAGAAAAAAATAGAAAAGTATTTCAAATGTATGGTAAGGGTGACCTCAGGCTGATTAATGCAGAGTGGGATCAGGGCGCAGTGTCTGGGAAGCTCCAAAAGGACTCAAGAGCTGCGGTACTTTAACTGCATTATTATCACTCTCCTTTTTCCTTACTCAGCTTCTTGTCTCGCTGCGGTTTTTATCGCTGCTGAGAGACTGAAACGGAGAGATTAAGGGACTCATAACAAGTTGCTTCATGTACAGTGTCACCTCTAATGTCCCTCCAGAGCAATATGGGATGAGCCATTAGGCCTGACCTATTTACCCTGGTCTCTGTTAAGATTTGCTTTGAAAAAGTCCTGGTGGTCCAAGTGCAGTTTGTGGCATGAACTAATGGTTCTCCCAAAAAGAGGTCAAAGAACCAGGAGACTGTAAAGGAGGGAACCCAGAGGGTCCATTCAATCGGGGGAAAAACTTCCATTTGGTGCTGGTTTTGCCAAATGAAGTCAAATTTGAATCCTGTGTACAGCTTAACCATGCTCCCTTTTACATATTCCAAATGTGGGGGCAAGTCGACATTTATCCATTTAACTCACAAACAATGACACTCCCGCCCATCATTTTCAGTTTTTTCATCTGATTTTTGACTAATACCGTTGTCGGCACTGGAGGTTCATTATTATGTGTTTTGTTTTATGCTTAACTTTGACCCTGCTGTCAGTCACACCCTCAATCTCTTATCAAAGTACAACCTAAAACAACTTCTAGATGATGGTGCTATGGAGTTGACCATTACTATTGAGAGTTGTACCAGAATTGATGTTTCAAGCAACAATAGAATATGTCAGGCTGTATATAGTACATTTTATAACTTGGAACATAGCCGTTTTGTGAAAGGACACCTGTGCATGTTAAATTAAATATAGAAATTAATAAAGTAGAAAGATTACACCAAGAACAAGTTAGTACTCTTTGGTGCAGAAAGTTTGGCAGAGCTAATCGGAGGCACTATAAACAGTACGGCTACCTACTGGCACTAGTAAAGCTCACTCAATAACACCTTATATCTTGTTCATTGGATTTATAAAACATTTTTTTTTACATGTATTAGGTGGGAGACTTTCTTAGGTGCAGTGATGTTCTACAGTCTATCTTGTTCTACAATCTTTCATTTGTAGAAAGCCAGACTAGGTGTTTCTTCATTTCCATTCTTTATTTAATTTTCATTCATTTTGTGAAATTGCCATTCTTTATGCAGGCTGGTACTCATTTTTTCCCACAATAAGCACATTTTACAAAATATAAAGAGGTTGATTTAAAATGTATTTGTATTGAATTGTCACTGAGATATGTACAATGTGGGACATTTTGTCATAGGTGCTCGTCTACAGTTTCTTACCTAGTTACTTTTCAGCTCACAGAAAGACAGAGAATCACATTTATTCTCATCTAAGATGAACATTTTTGAATAAAGCACATTACAGGAAGGTTGCTTTTGGCCTGCTTGTGAGCTTCACTGATTGTGACTGTTATTGGCCTTTTCCCTCCTTCCTGTCACTCTTAAATGGACATAATCTAATGATGAACACTCAAAGCTGTACACAATGAGATAGGGTGGGCTACTGTTGAAAGAAAAAGGCTGTGAACCTTTTTCTGGAGGTATTTGTGTGTTAGGATGAACCTGTCAATCATATCTTAATATTTAGAAGAGCCATTTCTAAGTGTCTGTTATAGTGTGTGTGTGTGTGTGTGTGTGTGTGTTTGTCTTTATGGGCTTTTTGTGGACCAGCCCTTGGCGGACGACCCATGCTGTGAGGACAGTTATCTTTGTGAGGACATGTTAGCAGGTACTCGCAAAGACAATTCTAGAATTGCACCAACATGTTGTGCAACATGTTGTGTGTGTGTGTGTGTGCGCGTGCCTGCATGCGTGTGTGTGTGTGTGTGTGTGTGTGTGTGTTTGTCTCATGCATCCTAACTCTGCGACAGATACTCTCCTCTCCTCTCTATCCTCCTCACTTGACTGTCTCTGTCCTCTTACCTCACAGAAGGTACGTCAGTCCTCTCCAGCCCCGTGGTTGTCTGACTCAGTGCGTGCTGAGAGAATCACTAAACGGGCAGCTGGAAGGAAATAGCGGAAATCAAAACACTGTGATGACCTGCTTACCTACCAGACTATTCTCCCCTCCTTCACTGCCTCTATCTCTGCAGCCAAAAGCTCTTTCTATCAGACCAAAATTCAATGCTCCATTTCCAACCCCCAAAAACTCTTCTCTATCTTCTTTAATCTCATTAACGCTCCCAGTCCCACTCCTCCTTCCTCCCTTCTACCGAGCCACTTTGTCAGCTTCTTCCGAAAAAAGATAGACGACATAAGCTCTTCATTCTCCAACCCACCTTCTGAAACTATCTTTTCATCTACTCCACCTTCATCCCCAACTCTATTTTCTTTCAGTCCCTTATCTCCCAATCAAGTTCTCACCCTGATAACCCCTGCCCGACCAACCACCTGACCCCTCGATCCCGTCCAATGTCACCTTCTTCAGTCTATCACTCCTGACCTTCTTCCTTACATCACCCATCTCATTAACACCTCTTTGGCAACTGGCTGTTTCCCCAACTTGCTTAAAAAGGCAAGAGTAACTCCTGTCTCTCTTCTTCCATTTCTTTCCAATACACTTGAACCTGCTATTTTTAATCAACTCTCTTCCTTTCTTCACAAGCACAACCTTCTTGATTCCCACCAGTCTGGTATCAATATAATGATAACCAACTCTCCTTCACTGCTAACATTGCTGCAACAACCCGATCATGTAGATACACACTGTACAACATCAGAAGGATCCGTCCCCTTCTACCCCAAAAGGCAGTGCAGATTCTAGTCCAGGCACTTGTCATCTCACGCCTAGACTACTGCAACTCCCTCCTGGCTGGTCTACCTGCATGTGCTATCCGTCCACTGCAGCTCATTCAGAATGCAGCAGTCTTCAACTTACCAAAGTTCTCGACTACTACACCACTCCTCCGCTACCTTCACTGGCTACCAGTAACAGACTCCATCCGCTACATCCAGGACATGATCAAACCTTACAACCCAGCTCGTCCACTGCGCTCTGCATCTGCCAATCTGCTGGCTGCTCCCTCACTCCGAGGGTCACCTAGTCACTCGACTAAATCACGACTGTTTGCTGTCCTGGCTCCAAAATGGTGGAACGAGCTCCCCATTGACATCAGATCAGCTGATAGTTTACACATCGTCTGCTGAAACCTTAAAACACATCTCTTCAGACTGCACTTAGACTCAAATATAATATATATAAAATAAATGCACTTGTTACATCTCCATGTAGCACTTACGTGTGGCACTTTGTTGTTTAGTTTATTTGAAGCTATAGTACTTACGTGTTTCCTGTTGTTCTGAGTTTGTACCTTCATGGTTGATTGCACTTAATGGAAGTCGCTTTGGATAAAAGCGTCAGCTAAATAAAATGTAAATGTAATATAATGTGTGTGTGGGAGCAGGTCTAGCCACTCTTAAACTGCATCATCATTCATACACTTGACTACGCTTCATTTTTTATAGGAGTGTGAGAAGGCTGTCAGCATGGGTGACTGTGCATCACTGTAACTTTTTTGTATCCAATGTGGGTTTGACTGCAGTGTGTGTGTATGTGTGTATGTGTGTGTGTGTGTGTGTGTGTGTGTGTGTGTGTGTGGTGTGTGTGTGTGTGTGTGTTTGTTTCTGTGTGCATGTTAATATCTGTAAGAGTGTGCATGTCTTGCAGCATCCTCTTTTATATCTGTGTGTGTGTGTGTGTGTGTGTGTGTGTGTGTGTGTGTGTGTGTGTGTTTGGTCTGAGGAATTCCTTTCCTTCCAGACAGTCACTCAGAGCTCTCTCCGGGGAGTCCGGTCGCTGTGTTTGGCCGTGCAGCTGTGCTGTCTGATTTTCTTGGTACTTTTTCATTTTATTTCCCTCAGTCAGAGAGAACGAGATGTATTTTTGCTGCGTGACTGCAGCCTTTAATGTCTCTGCTGCCTCTGGCTCCTGCTTTTGCGCATGCAGGGCTCCTTTGTGTTATTCTTTTTTATGTGTATGTTATTTATTTAGTTATGTATTTTCGCTTTTACATAATTCTTTGAATGGCGTGCGATGGCATTTGTCTGGATGTGTGTGCCTTTCTGTATTCTTTGTGTATCTTTCGGCCATTGTTGTAGAACAACCTGTCTGTTCTTTTCAGAGAGACCTTTTAAAACACACCAGTGTTTTTATTCATTTGATCCAAGACTGAACCAAAAAGTTTCTTTTTTCTTTTTTCTAAAAGGAGAATAAAGTACAGAAAACATTACTAGAGAATGGAAAGACACTGTTTGAAAAAAACTGTTTGGTCTTCCACACAGAAAGCACAAACCTCAGTCTCTACTCAACTGTTATCTTTGCTTCAAAATAAGTCCAAGAAAGTTCAAAAGTTAATGACATAATATTAGCTTCCTGGTGTTATTTAACATCTTTTTTTTTTTGGAATGTCAGAGACTGGGGCTGTTTCTGTACCATAACTAAGTAAATTATGAGTTATGGAAGAAATGTGAACAGAACCGATTTTAAAAAGCCTTCAACCACAGAAATGCATTTTAATCCCCTTGGCTTCACATGCTTACTGTTTGAAAATGTTTGAAATGTCAGTGCGGATAAATAATATCAAGTAAGATGACGTAGATCGCACACAGCATGTTCATGTTTACCGAGCCATCTGCTCCGTGTATCTTAATAGCAAAGAAATGAGAGACAACACACCTAACACCTCGTCTACACAGGCCGCGTGGGGAAAGCAGTCAGGCTCCTCTTCAGTGTCTATGATGGATCTGTCAAGCCACAATGTCCCCAGAAGACCTTGGAGTTAACCGATTAAGGCAACTATCACCACTATTGATGTTAAACCTACAAACACAACGCCATTGTAGACAGCTGCATTGGTTGAGATGGAAAATGGGTCAGAATAGAATGCTTTGAGTGGCGTTTCAAACTATGTTTACTAGCACATCTGCATCCTTTTTTTAAACTCTACCTTGACCACACTTTAAGCTAACCTATTTCTAGTGTGAAAACGAAAGTTTAGTTTACCTTACGTGAAGTGCGCTCTCACTGCTTCTAAGGAAATGGTTGTATATATCCGCTGTAACCTTTAGGCAATACCTTCTCTTTCTTTTTGTAGCAAAGATGTCATTGGTAGCACCAGACCCTACTTTGGGAGGGTAACATGGTCCATCAATTTGCAGAAACATAGCTGGCTAATCTTCTCCTTTGCAATTGGACCTACTTCAAATAATACAGCAGACCTCTATACAAATCCTCATGTGTCTAGTGGAGGCAATACAGTAGTAAATAGTATCACCAGAAGCAGGCCTGTGCTGGTGGGCAAGCTCTGTTGGTAGCCAGGGTAGCCTCCGTCCACTTTACAATCTATTGTTTCACTCAATTAAATGACATCCTGTGTATACGAGCACAGTGAAATGCCTGCGGACAATCTTTGCTCTGATTTCTTGCCTAATCTGTCCAGTCTTTTCCCCGTCTATTGTCTGGGTTTGATGCTCAGCACTGCCAGCCAATCAATCCCAGCTACTAAACAGCACATCAGGAGACATTTTAAAGCAAATCCTTAGAGATCCCTTAAGGGAAAAAAGGCCTTTGATCGGCTGTCTCTTTGTGGAAGTGTGGGCTAAATTCTGCCGGATGGCATTTGTGCTGTCTTTATGGTCTTTGTGTGGAGCCCCTGTCTTCACTGTGGATTGTCAGATTAGGGCGTATAGCGTTTCAGCACATCTACCGTCGCACATACCACATATCGCTAGGGATGCCACAATACTTAATATGAACCGTACAATACGCCATCCGCGGTTCTATTCTCGCTTGAAAATTGTGGCCTTTTTTGGTTTTGCAACAACAGAAAGAAAAAAAATAAACTTTAGCCTAGGTTTCCATGCTTTGTACTTCTATCTGAATCCGCTGTGTCGGAATTCTAGAGGAGCACATGAACGCAGCATGTGGGCACACACCTCCCCTCCAGTACTAACCATGGACATGTTACGAAATGAAATCGCTAGTGTAGGGTATTGCTCGAGATGTGGCTGGCGTGTGCCTATTATCTCAGTCGTTTGGTGTTAAGTGGACATCCGAGACGATTTCAGTCTTTTTCCCGTCTTGACGTTACGACAAAATCCAACAGTTTTTATATGATCGAGAGTCTTTAGGGTTGGCTCATGCAAATAGTGAGTTAAATGACGTTTAAAATAGTCAACAACCAGCACCAAACATGATACGGGAGTAGCAGCATTAGGTGCGGCTTGTGCTTGCCTGTGAGGCACTTTTGTATTACTTTTTTACATGATAAGGGCATATACTTGTTTATATTTAGGTGGTTAAGATCAGAGTCCACCCATTACATTTTACCTGCTAGAAAATACCTTTTTATTTGACTGAAATCACTTTCAATCCCCGGTAGCAGGATTGGAAATAATCATAATCTCAATGGAATCTAGTTGTAGTCCTGCAATATGAGACCCCCTGTCTTGGCAAAATGTAGTCTGTAACTGAAAACTCAGAGACTTATGACTAATTGTTTTCAGCTGTGAGTTGATTGTCTTTCGATGTGAGAGGGTGTCTGACGCCAGTCTTTTTAAAGTCTTTTCAGAGTCCTCCAGTGTCTGGTAGGTAGCCTAGAAATCCAGACCCTGATATCTTGAACGATAGAGGGTCTGGCCACGATCAATAGTAATTTCCAACTCAAGGGGCGGCTCCTACTCGTGCATTTCAATTGCCACTGCACACAGTTGGATAGCACTACAACCAATCAGAGCGATGCATAAGGTGACGTATAAAGCCCCGCTCGTTTAGCGAACAGCGGGATTAACTGTTAAATTGAACGTTTGCCGTGGTTGGTCGGCAAAACAGAACATTCCACTTACTTGCTAATGAAAGATTTGAGTGCCGTCTTCCAAATCGTAAAGGGTCGAGGCCAAAGCAGTCTCAAAGTCTCAAACTCACACAACATATCCGCAGCCATCTTTGATGTTTACTATCACGGCTTCGACGTCGCATGCACGTCACTGTCGTCATCCGGTTACGTCCGCCCCCATATTAGATAGAACCAATTGAAACGTGAGCCCGGATTTCTGGGATTTCTGAAAAAGCTTCAATGGAGAGTGTCCAGACCAACAGGCGCAGCAAATTTAATTTGCCAGCGCCTAGTGGCAGGTCTGGGAATGGCAGGCTATCTAGTAGGCATTAGTAAACAACAACCTAGTCAGATGTGTTGTTCTTTTAAGCTTATAAGCAAAATAGAGAAATAATTTTGGAATAAAAGAAATATCAATTTTCTTTCTCCTCATGCATAAAATGTGTAACGAAACTGAACCAAAACCATGACCCAAGAACCGAGGTTTGTATTGAACCGTGGGCTAACAGTACTGTTGCATCCCTACACAGCATGCACACGTTCATGCTCACTGCATAACCATTTATTTACTGCTATTGGTATTGACTGTGCCTCTGCTCCTTGTAGCCATTCTTCTTTGTTCTTCTTAGTGGTGACTGTTAAACAAGTTAAACATCTCGATCAGAGCGACCACCTGTCAGATCTGAAGTGGCCTGTGTCCTTCATCGCAGCTGTTTTGTACCGCCATGTTACTGACATCAACTTACCTGTCTGTCTGGGTCTTTGCCACTCTCCCAGTGGGGTGTGTGTCTGTCTGTCTCTCTGTGTGTCCAGCCCCTTGACACTAGTTGATGCATAGCCAGATTAGGCCTGTCAGAATTGTCAGACTCGGTTGGCAGTCAGCGTGACACAGAGCCAGATCAGACAAGGATGTGCCGAATGACGCCTTCAGCCTACCTTTCTTTAGTTTTCCTTTGCCATTTCTGTGTCACACCTCTAGATGGTATTTTTTTTTACCCCTTAGCAAAGTATGTATTTTAGAATTCCTCCAAAAAAGGGTGTTTTTTTCACTCAGTAAGTGAACCAGCATAAAGGAAGAGGAATCTTTGGAATAAGATGAAACAATAAAAAAAGCTCTGTTGAATTCAGACCAGGCAAGTTTTGAGTCTAGAAGCCAGACCAGTTAAGCATAGTCAAGTAGAATGAACCTAAATAACAGTATGTTCAAAGAAAGAACCAATTCAAATTTATATTTATACTTATACACCCCTAAATGTGGTGTATAAGTACCACCAGTAGGGGTTATATTCATGCTTATAATAGGGCACACACACACACACACACACACACACACACACACACACACACACACACACACACACACACACACACACACACACACACACACACACACACACACACACACACACACACACAGTTGCCCTCATTTGCCAAGACATCCACTATGTATTTGTTATTGTCCAGCAGTGACACCAATCATATATCCTCTAGCTGTTAGATAAGAGTTGGATCAAAAATATTAACAATCCAGGACAGTTACATATTTTATGTGACTTTTTATTTTATTTTCAATACCTGTGCTTGTGCCTGCTCACCAACTCTGAATCACCTCACTAGCCCCGGTCCATGGCTGGTTATGCGATCACATTCTTTCAGTGGAACAGATGCAGCTGGCCTCCCTTTGGTTTTTAAAAAGTCTGTTCCCCCAATCCATGTTTGTCTGTCTGACTGCTGTCTCACTGATAAGCACATGTCCCTGTGTGACCCAGCAGAGGACTCAGGGCTGGCTGTTACAGTGGCTGAGTTATCCCCATATGTTACAGACCGATTACTACACATAGAAAGATGTACCACAATACGAAGAATGATGTGATGGAAATGATCCAGACTTTACCCACTCCAGGGATGTCAGAGATCACACTTGAACAGAGTTAATACTTTTTATTATGATTGAGTGTTCTTGTATTCATATACCATGCAGCTACAGCGGCAACCTTGCAGTGCTCTATATATATATATATAAACAACTGAACAACTCTTCCAGAAAGGTTCAAGGTCAAGGTCAAGGCTCAACTTTAATGTCCTCGTGGGGAAATTTGTTTTGGGCACAGTGCATCATTGCTTTCTGAAACATACAACAGAACAAGAACACAACCACAGACACAAACACAACCAGACATACTAACATTTAAACATTGAGAACATGGAGCTTGATATAAAGCATATGATGTAAAGCATAAAACATCTACAGTATGGAGATAAAGTACCAGTGTGTTACACAGTATAACACCATTATCAGTCTAAGCTTTGTGTTTATAGCTAATTAGCAGTTGGTTGCGCTAACATCCTCAAGGCCTTGTCAAAAAGCTCATTAATATACTGTATATGATTTTAAATGTGTAGGCTTGGAGACAAGGCCTGTCTGCAGTAGTGCTGGTTGTCAGTGCAGCAGAATGACCACAGGGGACTGTATGGACTCAGAGCAGTCAACATGCCCACACCAATACAGTGCTGAAACAAATCAAGCATCTTTTTGTCTGTTTCTACATTGTATTCTCTTGATGAGAAACTTAAAGGTTATGAATGAACATGAATGAACAGTGAAGGCTTTCATTTTTTCCCTTTTCTGTCTCAATTATAAATGTTTCTGGAATAGCTGTGGCATTCACAGTTATCACTCAGACTTTGCTGGATAGATAGATAGATAGATAGATAGATAGATAGATAGATAGATAGATAGATAGATAGATAGATAGATAGATAGATAGATGATAGATAGATAGATAGATAGATAGATAGGATGTAGGACCAGGATGTGTCCTTAAATGACCAGAACGCAGACGAACATCCACCTGGTGGCCCAAATCCCTCAGTGAAACAGCAAACAGCGTGTTCCACAGCCTGTCCAGATGACCAGCTGTCCTCAGATGAACCAGCACACAGACAGACAGACAAACAAACAGACACACAGCAACAGTACGGATAGTAGTAGTAGTATGCTTATCCTCAGACGACTCAGAGAGACAGACAGCATTGTCAGACTGGACTGACTTTCGCAGGTTGTCAGCAGAAACATATATTGTGAAATAGGTTATTTGATACAGGAACAATCCTGATAAGCCATTGAGTGCAGTAGTTTTATTTGAAATACAATGACATGAATAACATAACATTTATAATATAATGGAATCTTATATAAAGTCCTGACTTCAGAATAGAGCATTAGATATTGTAATTCCTCCACCAGAATAGAGTGGTACAGCGGGATTTAATACGCACTATACAATTATGTCCTTACCAACTCATGGAATATGCACACGTTGTAAAATCCTACTTTAATTTGTTTCCTCTCTTGCTGTGCCGGTGCTCCAACTCTGAAAAGAATACGTGAGGAATTGCTCTGCCATTAGATTCAATATGGTAAATAGACTCTGTGACTTTTGACCTGTTTCCGCTTCAGTAATAAATCATTCATTTACTTCTGCCAGTTTTTTCTCCACGTGTGATGCAGCTGGTTTGTTCGTTTATCAGAATAGCATGGACTTGTTATTATGTGAGTAAATATTGTGTTTTTGGGGTCAAATGATTTTGCTAGTTGTTTTCTGTATTGGGGTCCTGGTGCCGGCAGGGGTCCTTAATGGGAGATCCAGAGCATTGTCAGGTGAAACTTTTCCAAATAGCCTGCTTATTTTACTGCTTACTCATACACTGTGCACTGCTCATAAAGTACAGAGAATATACGTAGACAGGATGATGTTTAAGGATGGGTGTGGATAATATGTGATGCTGTGATAGACGTTTTTGTAAAGTCAAGGATTTGGTCAAACAATTTATATATTATTTTAATGTATTTGCTTTATAATATCAACAATAGTTTTTATATGATCTATTCATGACATGTAATGAGAGGCACACCTGTGTTGTTATTGTATGTGTGAAATATTTTTCATGATTTCATAGTTTTCAGAGACTCTCTAAAGTTAGTCAACTCTGATAGCTCCGGCACTGCTGCATCAACTTGCAGCTTGTGAACTCCATGAACTTAACCAGAATAAGTTTACCAGACTCTCTCTCTCTCTCTCTCTCTCTCTCTCTCTCTCTCTCTCTCTCTCTCTCACTCACACACACACACACACACACACACACACACACACACACACACACACACACACACACACACACACACACACACACACACACAGATCATTCATTGAAACTAAAGGAGCTCCTTCCAGCATTTTGAGACAAAGGATTGGCCACAACGTCTTCACAAAGATAAATGTCCTCACAGTGTGGGTCCTCCACCAAGGGTTGGTCCACACAAGTACATAAAAACACACACACACACACACACACACACACACACACACACAACCACAACCTATTGCTGCACAGATCCACAGACTGCTGCTCTCAATATCAAACAGAATTACTTAGTGATAACTCTGCTCTAATGCTGTAATCAATGAGTACAACGTGCCTCTCAGTTCCGTCCTTTGGCATAGTCACTAGCATACAAACTGCTGAGTCACTGCCCAGGCACATAATGAATTAAGGTGAATACGGCTCTCTGTGGCGGCTGGCCCGGCTCTCACCTTTCCTTTTCCATTTGTCAGGGGCACAAGCCGCCGTGTGTGTATCCTCAGTATGATAAGACTGGATAAAGGACAGGCGAGCGGGGCAGAGACAACTGAGATCTGTTGAAGCCCTTCCATATCTCAGACAGGGCGTGTGTTTGTTTACTGTCTGTCTGCTTGGCTCACACCGACAGATTCCTCCCTTCCTTATCCTCGCTCTCTCATCTTGAACTTTTTTTAAACCAGCATATCTTTGCTTTATATTATAAAGTCCTGTCTCTCCCCGCCCCCCCCCCATATCTTTTTCTTTTCTTACATTCATATATTTTTATCTTTTCCCTGCTCTTTTTCTGTTGCTTTTGGTCGTCTCCCTTATTTAATCCATATTTTTTTCAACACCGACTTTCCTCCTCTGTGATTTCCCATTTCTCCCACCCTTCGAAGCCCATGTGAAGTATCTCTCCTCCACCCTTATTATAACTTGTATGTTCTAAGCCACAACAAACGGAGCAGTTGTTGTTTTCTCAGTTTGTTCTCCCTATCCGATCCCCCCATGCCCCCCTCCTTCTCCCTACTCGTTCTTAGATTTTATTCCTTTTTTTTCCCCGACAGTCAAAAACAAAAAGCGGCACTTGGCACTTTTTGAAATGTAAATAAAGTTTTGTTGTTTCCCTTTGCCGTAGCCTCCTCCAGCCCTGTTTATCAGGCAGACTTCAAAGTGGGCACACTGGCATGTGGTTCCATCTCTCTCCCCTCTCCTCTGAAACAGGGTCACACAGGCGGTGCTTGGCTTTCACAAAAACTTTCCCTTTCATGTTAAGAACCTAGTGGATGAGAGCAGCTATAAGGACGGGGGGGGGGAGGGAATGCCAGCCAACCACTGCACCCACCTGCTATCCAGACACACAGACACACACTGCACCCTGTCCTCGGGTGTGTGTGTGTGTGTGTGTAGGGCTGAAAATCAGCTAAATATATTCAATAAAGCTTAGATAGAAATACAGATGATTTTAAAATTGGTTCCTGAACGATATTTTTATGAAATCCCTTTTAACAACATGACATCATGGTTATAAAAAAACTCAACAAAAAAACTCACAATATCTATATATAAAAGTATAAGCTCGCCTTCCCATTACCACTAATGCCCAATCTCCTGAGCCACTGCAGCTCAAACAAAAAACATTTTTGCATACTGAGTAACTTATGTTGTAACCTACTGTATTTTTCCTGGATGCCCCTCGACACAGCCATTCACCAGCACTTTTAGATGTCTGCACATGCTGCATGCTAATTAGCTCATTGGCGTTGATGTGATTAACCCCTTAGGTACTGAAATTTGGTATCGAAGGACAAGAACATTGTTGGATAGTCGTGATATGGAGGCATTGCTGTCGGTGCCATAAAAGTATTGAACTTCCATACCCAGCTATGAGTGTGTTGGGTGGGTGGGCTGTGTGCTTTGGTGAACTCTTCTCACTCGGTCACTGCAGGCCAGCGCTCAGCCCTGTCTATGTTTTGATCGGTCGTATCTATTTAACTTGTTGTTTTGGGCATCTCATGATTTTATTTCTGAGTCTTTTTTTCTCTCTTTTCCTTCTCTCTCTAGCTGTGGTGCCAGTGTGGGAGTGCATCAGTGCCTCCTGCTGAGCTCAGGACGGCAGCGTTGGGACAGAAAAACAGGAGAAGAGAGAGCCAGTCAACAAGCCAGCAAAAAAAAAAAAAGAACTCGGATAAACGGAGAAGACAGCATGTTGATTAGACCTACGTTTAAGAGACAACCCTGACAGTGGAGGAGACTTGAGGCAGACAGATAAACTGAGAGATATATAGATCCTTAGCTTGCAGGCAGAAAATAGGCCGAGACGCTCACCTTGCAGCCGGGCACGTTTGAAATATTGAGAGAGTTCAGGGTATACTGGCAATGAGCGGAGGCCTGCCGCTGGGGGGATAGAGTTTACACCCACACACACACACACACACACACACACGTACAAAGCAACGTCCCAAACAATCTTATGTGCAACTCTTCCTCTTATATTCCCCAAATCATGTTTATTCTATAGTGGCAGTACTGTCAAAGGACAGTTAAAACCATCACACAGACTAGTTGAGGAGTCAGCTGTGTGCTGAGAGAGCTAGAAGGACCACGCATGGACTGTTGATGAAGAAAGATGGCGGTGAGCCTGGCAGGCGACGCCCCTTCCTCTCGGCCTCCCTCCCTCCCCCCTGCGGCCGCGGCTCGGACCGGTTGAGTTTGGTCTACAGGCATCCATCGCATCAGCTGGCAGAGTGTGGGAAGGAGCAGTATGCAGGAAACTGACTTACCGGCCACAAATGCCTTTAAAGGTAGGGTGCACAGTTGAGTGAGTTGTGTGTGTGTGTGTGTGTGTGTGTTGATTCCTCTGGTTTTGAACACATTAAAGGTGGAGTCAGTGATTCTGGAGAACACTTGTTGTAGAAGAGATATTCACAACAACAAATGTTCTCCAGAATCGCTGACTCAACCTTTAACAATTGTTTTGGTGTTTAGCCTAAGAAGTGAAGCAGTGTTGTTGCTATGATACATTCATAAACCGTTTAAGTTATGTCTTCATCTTCAATAACATCTAGTCTTTATGGCCACACGCTGCTCATCTAGTGATATTCTCCTTATTCAAATTAGTCAAACAATTAATTGAATCAAGCAGACACAAAGGTAGGCCTACATAAAATATCACCATCTGCACTTAGCTGGGGCCAATCAATGTTGATGCCATCACTCCCTTTCTAGTGAGTACTGCACTATATTAACCTATATCCGAATAGTGCCCTCAAAAGTTCCTTGAATGGAAAACAAAATACTTTATGTTAACAATCGCAGAATGCTGTAGTGTATATTCCGTGAGGAGCGAGCAACGGTGTGAAGTCTGACTTTTTCACAACGGAAACGTTGACTAATCAAAGAAGAAAAAGCACAGGTGTTACTTAAGACCTTAGGGGCTCAGTTATTTTCAAGTGGCAGCGAGCCAGCATGTACAATACAATGACCCCTCAACCAAAGGTGCTAAATGGAATCTAGCCATCAATCATTGTATTATTTTTTCTGCTATGACATGACAAAAAACAACACTTCTATAAGTTAGATGCTTGAAAAGACAAAGAGTGGCCTGTGTCTTCTTTCTATTTGGCCGTCAGTACCTAGGTTATGGAACTGATCTCATCCTGTCATTCTCAGACAGGCCTTTAGCAGCTAGCTCATTAGCAGAGGACAAGTGGGAATGACCAACAGCTGGCTTTGATAGTGAACAGTAGTCGCTATCTCCGGCTCACACTCCCTCCAGGTGTTTCCATAATCTCCTGCTGATTAGCACCCCGCTCAGGTTGGAGTAGAGGAGTTGAGTGGAGCTTTTGTGTGCTGGAATTACACAAGGTCACCAAACTTGACAAAGCAATAAGAATGATAAAGCTGTGACTTCTCCCACCCAAACAGCTGCAAATACTCAGGAAGGTCAGCGAGATGTTCATCAAACAGACATTTATTATATCATGTGAGTGGAGGTGTGAGCAGTATCAAGCTAAAGTGCTAGCAGGCAGGACCCACTCAAAGAGACATATAGCATAGCCTCAGTATCCCTGAATGCATTGTAGTCACAGCTTGTTTCTCTCCAGATGTCAACAATGTCAAACAGCACACTGCAACTACATTTATGTAATCAAACGACCTTTTTGAATTTGCGTATCAGCTACATCACCTCTATACATTATATACTTCTACATTATATACAATCATTTAAATGTGAACATCTACTATTTGTGTGTGAAGGGACATGGGATAATGAGACATGCCATTCTGTTCAAGGTGAAAAGTCCACAGCTCAGCACGGAGAAAAGCATTCCGCCGTGAAAATACCAGGCACTGCACTGCCCACAGTGTTAGCTTCTTTAAACTTGAGCTTAACACTTTCCTATTATAACACAATCACTGTCTCTCATTATGATTATTGTAGTTTAATAATGGTGCTCTTCCATAACATAGTACCAGCTCTCGTACTGCCTCTGTGCTGCTTGTGGGTTAGCAGCTTACATAAGCGTGCCGTGTCAAAGCAGCCTGTCTTATTGTTCTATTAATTTTTTCAACATGAATTGTTAACTAGCATGTTTATGTGCACTGCCATCTCTTAGGAGAGTTTCCGGTAGACTCTAATTTGTAAAAGTGGAGCAGAAAACTGGAGACACATCAAGCTCGAACATTGCGACTGCTTGGCCGTTTGTTGAGCAGGATAGGGATGATCTCTGACCAATCACCAGTTAATACGCGGTACCAGGTACTTTTACATTGTGGAAAACCAAAAATGGCTTATAGAGTAAAGTAGTGCCGGTACCATATAATGGAAAAGGGCCATAAGTCACATGTAGCCATACAGAGTTAGGCCCGGAGTAGCTCTGCCAGCAGCAGTGGGTGATGCTCTGGTTAAGAGCCGTGTGACATGGAGACTGGCCTAATACAGATCATCAGATGAAATATTTAAAACAAATCATGGCGCTTAAATGAAACATTTAGAGGCTACATCCACAGAAAAACAGAGGAACTGAAATGAAGTACAAAGCCGTTGTTAATTAGCACTTATCCAGATATGCAGAGTAAGAATGATACTCTACTTTTTAATTAAATCTCTCAGTTCAACCAGTGTTAGCAAAATGATCACAGCCAATGGATTCCAATGAATAAGTAATGGAAGAATGAAAAACTGGAGTAGTGAGTCACACAGTTTACACGCACGCGCACGCACACACACACACACACACCCTCTCTTTGTGACACAGATTTCCCTCATGAGACACTATACATGTTTTTGTTTCCCAGACATTTTGACATACCAAAGATGGACATTACAGCTGTGCATAGAGACACCTGAATGAAACGTAGAACTTGTTAGTGTTATTAGAAGCATCTGAATGTGTTCACGACTATGATGAGTCTAAACAAATGCTGTGGAAAAAGACTATTTCTTCATGTCAGGTCTCTTCAAGGCCCACAAGGGCATTTTCAGTCATAATGATTAGACATCTGAGCACTTAGAAGGTGGGCGGAGCTTAACCCATAGAACACTGGCGTCGGGTGATTCTGACCCACGCAACGGTGTTTTAATGATTTCCATTGTCTTGCTGCTGTCTGTGGCTTGCTCCAGAATGAAGCCGGAGTTGACTGATACAGCCAGTATCAGCAGCATTCTTTCATGTCGCCTCCCATTTCCAAACGTTCAAGACCATGTGGTGAATTTCACATTCTGACATGTTTCTCTTTGATTGCTGAGCACTTGCCGTGATGTTTCAATTTCCGATGTTAACCAGGGCACACATACAGGAATGTGCCTCCTCCACTCACTACTGATTTGTCAAAGCAATTTGACTTGAGGCTTTAGCTGAAGCTTGCTCCATCATCGCGTATACATACAGAGAGCAGCAATTGTTTGACAGAAGCCATCCCAAGAGATGGGATCTCCAAGACAGACATCTCACTATGTAGAGCTTATAGAAACAGCTCAGTGACTGACTGAGCCACTGGCGGATTGACATCTAATTTAACTGGCTACTCTTTGTTGTTTCCTAGGAGTTCATTAAACTTACTGTTGAGCGTTGTGTGGCTGACATGCAATGTGTGTGTGTGTGTGTGTGTGTGTGTGTGTGTGTGTGTGTGTGTGTGTGTGTGTGTGTGTGTGTGTGTGTGTGTGTGTGTGTGATTTGATTAATGTACTTCATATCTTCACAAACACACACACACACACACACACACACACACACACACACTCACACACTGGCGTATCTGTGAAGATGTTTTATGCAACCTATTAGTGTGGTTAACTACTGCCAAATGGAGCCTCCTCACTGTTCTGTCGGCATATGTATTACATAATTCATCAGCATTGTGTGTGTGTGTGTGTGTATCTGTCTGAGGGGTGGGGGTGGGGGGTGCTATAGGTCAATGTCTGCTGAGGACCTGCAGGGAAGTGAAGTTGAAGTGGGGGATGGAGCCATCGAGCGGTAGTAAACAAACGTGCCCACATTCAGACAGGTAGACAACCGCCGGTCGATAGCTGCAAGGTTAACTTAAGGTCTGTGTGTGTCGGGTAAAACACACACACACGCGCGCGCGCACGCACGCACACACACACACATCAGTCCTTCCACTCATCTGTCTGTCAGTGCATTTTAATCTATTGATTTCCACGTTGAGCTTGTTATTAGAGGCATCGTGTGTCAGATGATGCGAGGGAGGTAGAAAGGGTTCAGCTTTGGCAAGGCCGTGTTACCAACGCTAGGAAAATTTTTTTTTTGCTCCCATACTTTTTCCCCTGAACAATTTCTTCTCCCCTCCACTACTGTTTTTCTCTTGTTCTCTCCACCTCTTTGCACCTAACCATAATTGCCTTGTACGTCCTTCCTTAATATATTCCTCCAGTCAATCCCCTGTATACTACTCTCTGTTACCAAAACAACACTACACTTTCTTTCCTCCTCCTCTCTATCTGTTTGTTTTTCACAGTTCTTTTTTAACCCTTTAACTCCCTGCTCAACCGTTTGGTAGAGCACATTTTGAGTCACTATATTTTATTGAGGGGGGTGCTCAATTTAACTAAACCTGATTGGGCCATCTCTACCATTCGGCTAACGTATGTTATCCTAAAAAAACCACTAGATGTCACTGTGTCTTTAAATGGTATGCCTCTTAGGTCCCCTAAAACCTGAAAATCGTAAACAGGAAAATCACACCAAACATGTTGACAGTTTTTGGGTGAAATTTTTAAAGGTAAGTATATTTTTTCAACAAGTCATATTGTCCAACGCCCTAATGAACAGAATTATGTAAATTGATACCACAAAAAAGACTTAAATAAACGTGTAATAATTTTTTGAAAACTACCTCAACCAAACGGTTGATTTAGCACTTTATGGTTAATGTAGCAAAGTGCATCTAATGCCATTATAATTTAATATGTGCAATACAAATCAATACTTCTGATCATTCATTGCTGTAAATATGAAACATGTAATGCTATTTCATCATAAATATGCTAAAATTATTTCTTATTTACGTCGTTTTTGTCACTTTCTGAGATTTTTTCAAAATTCAGCCATTTATACGTTGCCCATCCACTTATCCAGGGTTGGGTCGGTGGGCCAACGGCTCCATCGGACCTCAAATTTCCCTTTCCTTAGCCACATTAACCAGTTCTAACTGGGGGATCCTGAGGTGTTCAGAGGCAAGCTTAGAGATGTAATCTCGCAATCTAGTCCTGGGTCTTGGTCGTGCCTGGAACATCTCCCTAGGGAGGCGCCCAGGGGGCATCCTTACCAGATGCCCCAACCATCTCAACTAGTACTTTCTTTGCAAATGGAGCAGCATCTCTACTCCAAATCTCTCAGGGTGACTGAGCTTTTCCCCCTATCTCTAAGGGAGCAACCAGCCACACTCCTGAAGAAACCCATTTTGGGCACTCGTATCTCGTTCTTTCGGTCATTACCCAGCCTTTATGACCATAGGTGAGAGTAGGAATGAAGATCGATCGGTAGATCAAGAGCTTTGCCTTCTGACTCAGCTTTCTTTTCGTCACAACGTTGCGGTAAAGCGAGTGCAAAACCGCCCCTGCTGCTCCGATTATCTGGCCATCTCACTCTCATTGTTCCCTCACTCGCAAACAAGACCCAAAAGTAGGCTACTTGAACTCCTTCACTATGGGGTAAGGACTCATTCCATATCTGGAGTTGATCCATCAGGTTCCTACTGAGCACCATGGCCTCAGATTTAGAGGTGCTGATCCTCATGCCAACCGCTTCACACTCGGCTGCGAACCGATCCAGTGAGAGCTGAAGGTCAAAGACCGATGATGCCATCATTACCACATCATCTGCAAACAGCAGAGATGAGATCCTCAGCCCGCTGAACTGCAACCCCTCCCCACCATGACTACGCCTTGATATATTGTCCAAGAATTTAACAAACAGGATGTTTTCTGATTGAATTTGGTAAATATCTTAAATTAATATATGGAAATCTTAACTAAATATGAGGAAATCATAACTATCAAACATAATCCGATTTCAACCAAATGACTAATGTTGGTAAGACATAAGTCATTGATGCAATTTTTTCCTGTGTTATGCAATGTTTTTTTTAAGTATTAGAATAAGTCAGGAATTCAAGAACCTCTGGGCCTTGTTTGCAAGTGAGCGGGCAATGGAACATGAGACTGCCTGGAGAATCGGAGTAGCCGTGGCACTATGGCAGTCGCTATACTGCAGTATTTTGACGACAAGACAGCTAGCATACAATCAAAAGTGAATTCAAGTTGAGTATATTGGGCTGTTACACCTCAACACAGATGAGGTCACGATGAAAGTTGGAAATGCAAAGTTTTCTTGCTCGATTCAACATTTTCGTCTGTTGAAATAAAAAACAGCAATTTTTTGTGGCATACTACAAGAAAAAAACTTGATCCAATGCCCACAAAACATATTTTGTTGTTTATTTCATTATACCTTGGCGTTATATTTTACTTTTCTACTGTTTTTGGTATTTTTAGGAATTTTGGTACTTTAACCATGAATCGCCATCTCAACCGTTTGGTAGAGGTTAATATTTAAAAAACTATGGGGTCCAAGCAAAAAAAAATATCTGATTGTGTTTATTATTTACCCAAGGGGAAACAAAATGCCAAAAAATAATTTTTTCATTGCTTTTTTCTTGGTGGGGTGTCAGGTGGGGGATGGCCCAACCTTGTGGCATGCTATTATCATTCATTCAGCTTGCTATACAGTATGTACAGTCAACTAGCGAGAAGAGAACTTTTGTAGAGTGGCACTGTTTTTGCCGGTAATCTGCCTGATCGTAATGTCTCACAAAGTAAGTAATGTGTGGTCTTCCATTGACATATTAAATACAAATTCCTTATCTATATGTCAATGGCAGACTGTAACATGACTGAGTGCCCAGCTATTTTTTTTTCATAAAAGTCTAATTATAGAAGCTATGTCTTCACAGCATGCCAAGCAATGATACAATAGTTTTAAACTCAGGAGGGTTTGTCTGCTCTGAATCTTACTAGTTGCATCTTCTCTTCGCCTACATTTCCCAACACTTTCCCTTGAGGCAGTTGATAGACAGAGAGACAATACTTTGGTCTCTCTCAATGGCAAAGTAGGCCTATTACGTCCCTCTTTCTCATGCCCCCCTGTTTTCCCCCTTTCTGTGTTTGATACATTTTCTCTCTCTCTGCCTCTCTCCCCCGGTGTGGTCAGCTTTTTCTGTTCATCTTTATTCATCTCACTCTGTCTGTCATCCCCCTCTCCTCCTCCTCATCCTCCTCCCTCCTCTGCTCTGTCTTGCACAGTGTGGTCTAGCTAGCCACAGTCGATCCATATTGAGCGGTACTAATGTGGAGCCCTGGCCCATCCATAAAGTGACTGACAGCTTATAGGGTTATTAGACGTGATCCTGCCCCCTGGGTTCAAAATCGACCTCTCTTGATTTCCGCCTGTCTATGCCTCCTTTACTTATCTATGCACTGGTTGAAATTATATATAAATAAATACCTTTTGCTTAACAAGCCTGAGACGTAAGATCCATTTTTTGAAGATTGACTTATAAAAGGTGTAAGATGGAGGCGGAGTTGCATCCGTTTAACTAAAATCAGATAAAAGCACGGCTTATTTCTGAAAGGATAGTCCCCAGCCAATCGTGATGATGCTTATTAATAACAGAAACGTCTGAGTAAAAAGTAAACAAACATTCCTTTACATCAGTATCTGTCATTCAAAGTAAAAGAAACTCCATATCATACATATCTACTGTGTAGTGAGAAAAAAAAATATTTACAAAATGTGACATTCAGTTACAGTTTTCTAAGCCCAGGATCACTGTATCAGTTCATTCCTTATTCATCTCTGTGTTCTGGTTCTCTGGTTAGGGCATGTTAGCTTGCCACAGCTTGCTTTTCGGCGTGGCAACTATTCACATGTGGTGTCTATTTTTACGCTGGTGCGGGTCTCATTGAAATGAATGTGTGGGCAGATGATACAGTGATATCGACGTTCTGAACATGCACTATTGTTCCTATGAATACATGCATATCAAGCACAGGCTTAGGCCTTACATCCCTAAAATATATACATAATGATCATGTGTCTACAGACATTGCCTTTTTATTGCTGGACGCAACACCATAGATAGTATATCTTTACCTGCCTCATGAATGCTATGCTATAACCTCTGTGTTAGTTGTCGTGGAGCTGAAATATCAGCGTCTAGTTAAAGCAGCTCAGAGTAACATTTAGATATCATTTAAACAGCCTCATGTTTCCTCTCATAATCATAAATTACCTTTAACAGCAAACGAGACCATCAGTGCAAAGAAATAAGTTTTTATATAGTTTTTATTACTGCATTTGGTCTGGGCGCACACCCAGTCTGATTTTCGGTTCACGCGTTCATGCTCTATGGTCACATATCCATATTGGTCGCAGATTTCAGTGTGGCGCAGCAACACGTTTTGAGAAGCCTATCCCTCCAGGTGAGGGAAGGGGAGCGGGAGCCTTGTTTGAGACAGTTGTCTGTCGTCATAATGACTGATAACGGGGCTGAACCATCAAAGAAAAAAAAGAAAATGCAATGAAGAAAAGCTAAAAGGGAGCATGATAGGCGGGCGGGAGGGCGTTGCCAAGCAACGTATACACAATTTCACAGGAGCGAACCTAGACTGCAGTGTTTACTCCTAAATGAATGAGCGGTAGCCTACTAAAACAAAGTTTACTTTGCCTCACCAGCATCATCAGATGACCATTATTCATCTGAAATAGTCATTATGTACAACAACATAAACACATTACCTCATCGTGATCCATACTAACTGCCGTCTCTCGTTCATTCGCTTTCTGTGAGGACACGTAATCTTTCAGCTCCGTGAGAGGTGACACTGCATCAACTCATTGCAATCAGGTGTGTGTAGCACTGACTGGCATTAGTTGATGCTGTGTCACTAACCACTCTCACGGAGCCGAAAAGAGTCCGGTGCCCTCACACTTTCAACACACGGACATGCACTATAGTAGTGTTGTTTTTGTCAACGAAATGTATGACAAAATGTCGTTGTCAATGAACATTTATCACGTGACAGAAACGAGACGAGACGCAACGTAAATGGTGGTCATGTGACGAAGACTATAATCAAATATATAATGCTTTATTGTTGACTAATAAAAACGGGACTAAATGTGGTTTACAAAAACAAAAACTCTGATAAAATATCTCTTCATGTTCATTGACAAAAACGAGAGGACACAAAATGTTATTAGGCTATTTTGTCTCGCCATTATTATTATTATTATTTTTGCAATATTTCTGTTTCCTGAGTATAGGGGCTGCTAACAGGCTACGGCTTCAGATTAAAAGCATTTCACTGGCTTAACATGAGTATTTAACTAGACAAACGTGAGTTGGCTTTTATCTTGAAATACCAGGAAGTTAGCAGGCGACGTTACTTCCTCAATCCCCACTGGCGGCAATATGGAAGATGCAGCTGCGGCGGTGGGTTAACTTTAACGACTAACCAGCTGCAGCCTGAATTTACTGTATAGGCTAACTGTCAATATGCGGCCAAACGTACTCACGTCATCTTGACTGGATTCCTGTCGGATATTAACCACGACTCCTGTGTTCCCTGCTCTCCTGAGTCATGTCGAAAAAGTATTCCATTGTTTTCTGAAGGAGTAGTAGCCCTGTTTGTGGACGTCTATCCATCAAAACTATGACGTAGGTCCTTAGCAACGGTCATTATACCCTTGACAGCTGTCTGTCTTGCTGGAAATAACAGACCTGTAGAATGCCGTGATTTACATAGGATTTTCAAAGTGCCATGTAATAACTTCTGTCAACGAATTCCACTGTATGCAGTCTGTGCTTCCAATCTCATGGTTCAAACCATTTGTTATATCTTGTAATACAAAATCTGACTTCAGTTTACAAGCAATACAAGTCATACACAAACATTTTATTTGCACTTTGTTATTATGTTATTGTAGCTCTAGCATTCAAGAACCTTTTTTCTCTTAATTAAACTTGAACGTAATTTCAATTTTTTATGGCATTGTCATTTGAAGCTATTTTATTTAGGCCTATTTATTTTATGTAAATGTATGTCATTAGACAGGAGATTTTGAAAAACAAAGAGAAGCTGTCCGAGCTCCACCAGACTGCTGTTCATGTTGAGGAATCCGGCATTCTTACATTTTCATTTAACTTTTATTTATCCTCGAGAGACCAATTGAGGGGTGACCCTCATTTACAATGACGTCGAGATCAAACAAATTCGAAGGAAAAACAACAATACATAAACAATATTCAATGCAAATACATCAAATACACAACAGCAGGTGAAGAGAAAAACAATTGAAACATTTACACAGTGGTGAAGAGTGGCAGCAATTAAAATTGAATGGGTGAAAGTACAATATAGCCTAAATAAAACAGTTACAGGTACAGTTTGGCAGATTTAAGATAGTTTGTTTAAATTGGTTAAAGGATATGAAGTTATTTAGTTTAATTTGTTGCTGTAAGTTGTTCCAGGAGTCAGGGGCACTGAAGCTAAAAGCTGTCTTTCCCAGCTCAGACCGAGCTTGTGGGACATAAAGCCTAAGCATGTCAGTGGAGCGGGTCTGATAAAGCCCATCTGAAATTTGCAGCATTTCTGTAAAATAACGAGGAAGCTTCCCGGTCAAGGCTTTGTAAATAAAAATGTGCCAATGTGCGTCACGTCTCTCTTTAAGGGAGGACCACCCAACCTTTTCATATAAAAGACAATGGTGTGTGTCATAAGCATCTCCTGTAATGAACCTTAAAGCAGAGTGAAAAACTTAGTCCAGGAGTTTAAGACATGAATGTGATGCATGCCGGTAAACCACATCACCGTAATCAAGGACAGACATGAAAACTGCCTCAATAATCCTTTTCCTACTAAATAAAGGGAAGGTGGTTTTGTTCCTATAAAAATAGCCAATTTTTTGTCGTAGTCGACAAACAAGATTTTTTATATGAAAATTAAAAGTGAGTTTATCTTCTAATCAGATGCCGAGATATTTGTACTCTGTGACTCTTCCAATTAAAAATCCATTCTTTGTAAAAATATTAAAATTATTCAAATTTGTAGTTCTTGCTCTGGAGAAATACATATATTTGGTTTTGTCTGTATTTAGAACCAGCCTGAGGTCCACTAGACAGTCCTGCAGGGTGTTAAAAGAGCTTTGTAGGTTCTGAATAGATTAGTGCACCAAATCGGAAATGCAATACAGTACTGTGTCGTCAGCGTATAGATGGGCATGACAGTTTTTTAGCGATGAAACAATGTTATTTATATAAATTGTGAAAAGAACTGGACCTAAAATTGAGCCCTGTGGGACACCATTTGTAACAGTTAAAAACTCAGATTGGTATCTTCCAAGTTTAACTGACTGCTGTCTATCAGAGAGATAATCCCTAAACCAGCTACATGCAGAATGATCAAAGCCAATGTCATGCAGCCTCTGTAAAAGCAAATGGTGGTCAACAGTATCAAAGGCCTTTGAAAGATCAATACAAAGTGCTGCACAGTGCTTTTTCTTGTCTAACGCTCTAACAATGTTGTCTACAACCAAAGTCACAGCAGAGACAGTACTGTGACCTGCCCTAAAACCAGATTGGTACGTGCTCAAAATGGAAGCACTAGTTAGAAATGTTTTTAACTGATTATTAATAAGTGATTCTAGAATTTCTGCCAGGCATGGGAGTTTGGAAATTGGCCTGTAGTTATTAAGATTATTTTTGTCACCACCTGTATGTAAAGGAAGTTCGTGAGCTTTTTTCCAAATTTTAGGAACTATTCCAGAGGAGATGGAAAGATTAAAAATATGGGTTATTTGTTTTGATATTATATGTGTTGAAAGCTTGATTGAAAACGGGTCCAAATTGTCCTCTCCCATGTGCTTCTTGGGGTTGATGGCGAAGAGCGCATCTACAACAACACTTGTGGGAAGAAGATCAAGGCTGAAAATAGGAGTTTGAGAGACAGGCGGTACGTTACTACTGGTTGTAGAAGGTGTACATCCTCCATTCTGAAAGAGTTGACCAGCAGCTATACAATGTTTATTAAAAGCTAAGCCTATCTCTTTTTGATCATTGAGAGTGTGATAATTTAATTTGATCTGAGTGGGAACTGTGCTAGAATTGTTTTTATTATAGTTAACAGCTTTCCAAAATAGTGCAGGGTTAGAGTAGCAGTCGGGGATTAATTCAAGGTAATATTCGGATTTGGCTTTCATGACCATGGCTGTGCATTTATTCCTAAATTGTCTAAAAATAGTCCAATTGGAATTATCTCTAGAGCGTCTAGCTAGAGACCATGCTTTATTTCTTTCGGAAAATAAATCAGACAGTTCACTTGTAAACCAGGGGTTTGATCTATGTTTTACTCTATGCTTTTTAAGGGGCACATGCTTGTTTATAATTGAGGTGAAAGTATTGATGAAATAGTCTAAGGCTAACTCAACATCCGAAATTTCCGTAGTGAGTTGAATGTCACTATGACGGAGATCACTTAAAAAGGCTTGCTCATTAAAACCTTTAAAATTACGCTTAATTATGATTTTAGGTTGAGATCTTTTTAAATGAATACTTCTGATACAGGCCACTGGGCAGTGATCACTAATCCCAAGATCAAAAACACCAGCTGAGACTATTTTATTTATTTTATTTGATAGGATTAAATTGATTAAAGTTGATTTTGCTTGGTTTTTTAGATTGGGTCTTGTGGGCTCAGTTATTAATTGTGTAAGATTAATGCTGCTACAGATTTCTTTGAAAGGTTCAGAGGCACCAGAAAGCCAATCAACGTTAAAATCACCCATCACAATTACCTCTCTATTTACAGAACTGGAGAGCATACGTGTTAGATCGTTTAAGGAGCTAGTTACAGCTGAAGGGGGCCTATACACACCAATTACAACAAAAGAATCATTTGACGATAAATACTTCGATTCTAGAGCGATAAATTCAAAACAATTTGGAACAGAGACAGCATGTAAAAGTGTTACAGAATAACAGGATTTAACATAGACAGCCACTCCCCCACCCCTTGCGTTTCTGTCTATTCTGAATAAGTTATAATAATTAATAGCCACAATAGAGTCATCTGTACTCTTCTTTAACCAGGATTCAGTCAGAATCAAAACATCTGGGTCTGCCTGGGACACAAAAATCTTTACGTGGTTTAATTTATCATGCTGCAATAAACTTCTAATATTTAGATGAAAAAAACCCAAGCCCTTTCTTGATTTGAGAATTTGTGGGGAATTTAGTTTAGAGCTAGGAAGCATGGTTTGTTTTTCAGGGTCATACAATACAGGTTTGTGTCTGTAGAGAGAGCCAACGTTAGAAGCATCAGATGGATGGGTCATTGGAGGTGAGAGAGGGCAGTCAGGTGTGATGTCCAGAGCTGGAGGAAGGTTTGCAGCACAGATGGAAGGGGAGTATAATTCATGTTGAGCAGGACTCCCGGGGGATCTTTTTTAATGGAGGTTCTTCTGATGGGGTCATGCTGTGGTAAATGTTTGGTAGCTCAAATAAATATGATGTAAATTCAATCAGAGCGTCTTCCGTGTCTGGAATTGCATGTATTCTTGGGACTTAAAGAACATGTTGATTTTGGCTGTACTAGGTACTTGTACTATATTAACTGGGTTAAATATAATTGCATTACTAAAAAGACTAAAATACAAATGTCATTGACTAAGACTAGACTTAAATGTCATCAGTTTTTGATGACTAAGACTAGACGAAAATAGTCCCAGATATTTCTGACTAAGAGAAGACTAAAAAGCTGAAGACTTTTAGTCAACTGAAACTTGACTAGACTAAAAGAGTTTAAACGTGACTAAGACTAATCAAAACTAAAATTACAGTTTGACACAAAGACTAGACTAAAACTAAACTTAAAACAGGCCGCCAAAAACAACACTACACTATAGCCTATTGCTTCCTGATCATTTGAATCTCGCACGCCCGGCACGAGCTAGAAAACAGCTTCACGACAGCTGGCGTCGTAAAAATACTACCTCTTTTGTCCAAAGGGGCCGCCAACGTGCCATGTTACTCGTAGTGGCTTTAAGGTGAGAAGTTGGCATTCATCTTTAATGTTTGCAAACATGAGTCGAGACACAATCGAGCAATGGGATACAATGGGTACAATAGAAGATATTGCTAAATCTATTAACGCATGGACCTCATCCTACGTTATAGTTTATCAGGGTCGACATAGTGAGCAACAACAAACATACGCTGGCGCGATCTTATTCTCCACTACATACTATCTCAGTTATAAACAACCTGACTTTGTCTTACATAAGACTAAGGTCAGAACATGTTGACAGTTAAATCACTTGTGTCACCATTTATGGCAATATCATATATGTTATATTTATACATACAGTAGGGGAGAGTGGCCTAAGTTGTGCATTTTGGAAGTTGTGCCACCCCTTGTTTCTAGAAAACCGTGGAAGAAATTGGAAATGTAAGAAGAGCCATCCATTTCACTCATCCTGTAAAGAAGGCAGACACAAGGAATGAGATATAAGCACATTTAAGCTCAAAAAACTGTGTTTTGTAGCCTGGCATTCCCAGACCTGCCACTTGGCGCTGGCAAATTAAATTTGCTGCGCGTGTTGGTCTGGACACGCTCCATTGAAGCTTTATCAAGAAAACCAGAAATCTGGCTATAGTTTCAATTGGTTTTATCTAATATGGGCGCGCCAGAGCCCTTTATATGGTACTCTGGGGAGGACGTAACCGGATGACGACAGTGACATGCATGCGACGTCGAAGCCATGATAGTAAACATCAGAGATGGCTGCGGATATGTTGTGTGAGTTTGAGACTGCTTTGGCCTCGACCCTTAACGATTTGGAAGACGGCACTCAAATCTTTCATTAGCAAGTAAGTGGAATGTTCTGTTTTGCCGACCGACAACGGCAAACATTTAATTTAACAGTTTAACAGCTGTTCGCTAACGAACAGCTGTGCATCGCACTTTGTGCATCGCTCTGATTGGTTGTAATGCTATCCAACTGCGTGCAGTGGCATTTGAAATGCACGAGTAGGAGCCGCCCCTTGAGTTGGAAATTACTATTGATCGTGGCCAGACCCTCTATCGTTCAAGATATCAGGGTCTGGATTTCCAGGCTAGGTGTTTTGCCTTTCAAAGTAAAATTTCCATGATCAAGGTTTTTTGATTATTGTGTCTGAACAATTATAGACACGTTTGAAAACATTTGACACATGTTTTAGTGCTTTGGTATGCTACATTTTGAGTCTATACAGTTAGCATGATGTCAGCCCTAAATTGCTGCATCATGCTTATTATCCACATTTCTGGGATTGGGGTGATTTGTGCCAAAGGGCCTGGGTGAGTTATAAGTAAGTAAGTAAGTAAGTAAGTAAGTAAGTAAGTAAGTAAGTAAGTAAGTAAGTAAGTAAGTAAGTAAGTAAGTAAAATGTATTTATAAAAGCACATGTATGACAGTTTGCACTGTCCAAAGTGCTGTACATAGTGCATTGAGTAGGTAAACAATGAAGGTAAAATAACAATAACCAAAATAAAAGACGTAAAGCCCATACATCCACATGAACACAGATAGTAGTGCAGAGGTAAGATAGTTAATGGGGAGGAAACACCAGGGTGTACATATGGGTTTTGAGCCTTGATTTAAAGGTTGAAATGTAGGGGAATCACATTTGTCAGGTAGCAGTTGGTTCCACAAGCACGGAGCAACTAGTGCAAAGTACATTTCTGAGAGATGTGCCAGTGGCATGGCTGTATACGCTGGTCACCAAAAGAAAGTGATTGTCTACAGTAGCTTAGAAGAGTGACATCTCAATTCCACTTAACGACACCACTGATGAGAGTTCAGATGGCCAGAAAGATGATGATGGTGACTTTGTCATTGTGAGCTTTGCAGGTAAAACCATTAGATCTGCTACGCCTTGTTTAAGAAAATTGTCCTTCAATCTTTGTCAACTATTTACTTTAAATATACCTTAAATAAGTGATTGTCTAATGGATTTGTCTTGCATTACAGTTTATGAGATATATATATCAATGGCACAATTCACCCCATGGTATTCTCTCCAACGGCACAACTTACACCACACCGGGGGCAAGTTGTGCATCAAGACAACTTTTTTTCCGAAAGCTATATTTCTTCAACAGTTTATTCCAGATCCAAAGTTTGTATTGCCAGGGATGCACAACACCCTGAACTATATGTACATATTTGAGTTGGAGACTTTACTGTCAAGGCCTTACTTTAAAGTCACTTCGAGTGAAAAGTTGCACAACTTAGGCTCTCCCCTATATACATACACACAACATTAATTTCCATAACATGGTCTTCTTTCATACCCTTAATTCAAATAGTTGAACTTAGAAACTAACCTGCAGTGTATTGTTGAATCTAGTCTGGCTAAGCGGTTATTGACAGCGTATACCTGTATAGCGCTGCCGCTGGATACCAGCCTTAAACTCCTCCCCTTCCTCTTCAGAGACAACAGAAAGTGTGCCTGTGTGTTTGATACGGTTTGATAGTATACAGCTCATAATGTTGCAGCACATACGACGTGCGTCTTTAACTGTGTTGGTCGGCATTCCTTTATAATAGGTCCATGGTCGGCACCGATTTTGCAAGGACAAGTTGCGGATTGTGATTGGTTTAAATAAATTAAAACAGGCCAGCCCAGTTTCCCCCCCATACTCGAAACGATATAGCTTGGTTCAAGACCATACCACAAGCTGTATTTGGTCTGGCTTTGCGAGACTAATCAAATCAGTCAATGACACATTTTTAGGAGAACTCCTCTGTGATACCGCCAACTGACCTGTGTGTGTGTGTGTGTGTGTGTGTGTGTGTGTGTGTGTGTGTGTGTGTGTTTTGTACACCTGTATGTACTGAATGTGTGCACACAGTGTTTACGTAATTAGCTTGGTATAGTTTTAAGATGTATGACAAGAAAAGTGCATATGTTTGATTGTGTTCATGAATATGGCGAGGCGTATGCGTGTGTGTATGTGTGTGTAGCCCCATGCATGTATTTATTTTCAACCAATGTAATGACAGGATTTAAGAATTGATAATTGCATGCACACGTCTGTGAATGTGTGTATATGTGCATGTACATTTATTCATTATGATGTCAAGGTTTAAGAAAGTGTGTGTGTGTGTGTGTGTGTGTGTGTGTGTGTGTGTGTTAGTGTCTATAGCAGGAACACAGTAAATAAGACAGGCAGAGTTAATCATCAAAGGCCCCTATTTTCTTCTCCAGTCTGTGTGTCTTAGTATTCAAATGTTTATTGATTCAGGTCTGTGAAGCTAAAGTGTGTGGCTCTTGTGGCTAACTGTGTGTGTTTGTGTGTGTGTGTGTGTGTGTGTGTGTGTGTGTAAGTGTGTGTTTTCCTTGTCTCTCTGTGTATGGCTGCTTGCTGTCTCCTTTATTTACTTCCCATCCGGCTTATTTACTAGTCAGTCAGACATCCACCCATCTGACCTAAATAGGCAAATCATCTGGTTGTGTGTGTGTGTGTGTGTGTGTGTGTGTGGTCATCTGTAACAATGTCTATTTGCATCTGTGTCTACACGTGTGAATGTGTGTGTGTGTGTGTGTGTGTGTGTGTGTGTGTGTGTGTGTGTGTGTGTGTGTGTGTGTGTGTGTGTGTGTGTGTGTGTGTGTGTCAGAGTGTGCATGTATGGCATGTTTATGTATGTGGATCTGTGATTATTTTCTTGCCGGTATGAGTGTGTGTGTGTGTGTGTGTGTGTGTGTGTGTGTGTGTATGTATTGCAGCTCAGTGTATACTCAATAGCTGTATGGAGTTGGCTGTCATTGTGTAAAAAGCCTTCACAATGATGCTTCAATCTCCACTCTATAAACTTCTCTGATTCCTTAGATAGCAGCCAGCCTGCACCCAGCTGCACTTAGGGCCCACTCACACTAGTGCCGTTGGCCTGTTCCGTGCTGCAGGAAGATTCAGCACGATTCCCCCCTCCCCACTCCCCCCCGCAGGCCCGTGCTCACACTGCTTGTGGCCTGGGCACGATTGCACCTTGCCAACGTCACCGTGCACGTTTAGGATTTGGAGCGTAGTCTACTTGTAGGCTATACGACTGTTTGTGAATATTTTCATCCGGCCACATATGCATCATATATTCCACTTCCACATTAGAGCAACGAGAATCCTTAAGCTATTGTTTTTTTTAAATGTAGCCTTGACGTAATAGGTTGCGGTGGACAGTCTCATATTTGTGCAGCACGCTGTTTATTATTAATATAATGGCCCATCATCAGACCATACGTACCGGATGGTTTTATACACATCGATCGCTCCATCAAATCCAAGTCAGAACTTTTTGTATGGGCAGAGATCGTTTTTTTTAAGTGTCTTTATAAAGTTTCTTGTTAAACCTTAGTGTAGGCTACTGTTTCCTTATCACCGGGCCGCGGAGTCCCGTTGTGTGTTGTTTTGTGTTCGTCTCCACCGCCATGCGTAAAGGCAGTAGCCTATTATGACAGCTGACGGGAGGAAAAAGAAAAAAATCATCTGACGAACGGGAGTAAACACGAAAACCTTTTTGCTTTGCTTTCTGCGCTCACCTATTTAGCTCTCTCCCTCTTTTATTAGCCCACACCTAGGCCTACACCACAATAATTCTCACCACATTTTATGTAGCTATTGGTGGGCAATTCTGGTGCCGACTAGTAAGGCAGCGGGCGTTAAAGGACTATGCGCATCCTTAATAAATTCACGTCAGGAACTTCGCCTGTGCGCTTGCTTGTGCGCGTGTCATCTCATTTGCATCTGTACTTTGGCCACGGCACACCTGGGAGCAAAAGGGGGTGCAGTATCAAAGTACATTGTGTCTGTAATGGTGAAAATGGTTGAAAAAGTAATTATTTTCTTTCATTCACATAGTTGTCCCTTCAAGAAATCTCTCTCCGTTGTCAGGTCTTTTATTTTTTCATCCTGGCATTCTAATTTAAACCTGGCCAGCTCAGGTTTATATTTCTGTAGACCCAGTTTGGCAGTTGGGGCCATTTGGGCAGCACCTGGGGTCAGCACAGAAATAACCATTCAGGATTATTTTGAATCTGTATCATGGACTAAACCGATTTTGTAGCATTACTTGGCCCCTTCCTGACAAGCTAGCATGACAACACTGTTAGTAATAGATACTATTCTGCTCTTGCTCTTGGTTAGCTTAGCTTAGCAGATAGCTAACAGGAAGTTGGTTTCTTGAAATAAAGCCCAGGATACAAGATAGGGTTTAGGCCTTTGATAAGTTTCCAATTACTTCAGATGTTTTGTAAAACTGTAAAAAAATATACAAAAGACGGACTTTACAAAATATTCATACAAATGAACACACACTATACAAAAGCTACAACTAGCTTAACACTAGCATAAAACAAATGAGCAGCCATTAACACTCTGAACTCTAGGGCTATTTTGGCCGTTTTGGCCGTTTCGCATACTTTTGATCAATCCTTACTAAACTACAGTTAGAAATGTTTATCATGCCAAAGTTTGGTATCTTTTTGTTCAGAACACCCTAACCTATATGACCTGATAGTTATTTATTTCATTTTGACATGTTAAATGATCATATTGGACCAAAAACCACATGATAAATGTAAAAACGGATTTAAAAAATATATTATTTCTACCATGGGTAACTCAAACATTCATATTGAATTTTTTTGAAAGCTGAAAATAAATACATGGAATGTTTTTATGGTAATTTAAAAGTTTGATTGAGGTGGCGTCAACCTTCATACAAATTTTATGAACAAATAGCAGGTGAATACAAAGGGCGTTTTCCCCAAATTCCTCAAATTTCTGTCAATCATAACACAGAGGGCACATACATTTTTTTTAAGCTTGCTGTGTTTGGTATATTTTGTTTCAGTAAAACTTCACCTACATTACCTGCCAGTTTTTTTTTTCAATTTGACATAATATTTGAACATTATTTGACCCAAACCACAAAAAAAAAAAAACATTTTTCTTTTTTCATATATGCCTTTTTATTAAAAAAAGCTAGGCCTAGGTAGACCTATATAATAAAACATACGGTATACTGCTACATATTTCACTTGACATCCCCCTCGGTTTGTGTAACACAGATAATGCGTCAGAGAGACAATTGGACAAAGTGGATGGTGACGGACAACAGTGTCTGCTATTGATTTACGAGCCTTTCTAAACTGTTTCTACACCAAACCGCTGTCTCATTTTAGCGCTTCTAGGACACCTCTCTAATTCCCTCTGCTGTGTTCATATTAAACAGACTTGATTTGTTTTCTCAGAGCAGCTGGCCAGCCAGCCAGCCAGCCGGGCTGTGCCTATCTACTCTGATTCAGTTGTTGATATGATGGCTGAGGTTACTGAGTTTGGAGACGTTATTTTGGCTCAGCCTGGCGGTGCTGCCTGCCTGCCCGCTGAGAGCCTCCGCTAGGTTGGCTAGGTAGCGCGTGGGCGTGTGTGTGTATGTGATAGTGTGTTATATCTTTGTGTGTGCATTTGTGTGTTTCATGTCTATTCGTATGTGTAGCGCGCGTGTGTGTGTGTGTGTGTGTGTGTGTGTGTGCATGCGTGTGCCTGTACCTTATTCGTGTGTTGGCGTTTTGCGTGGGCAGAGTGTTAAATCTGACAGTGAGGAGGCAACCTGAGGACATACTGTATTTATGAGCTTTTTCTCTCACAGTGTGGATGCTAACCAGTGAATATTAACCCCAATGCTCCCCCAACCACCTTAAGCTGCAAAGCACACACAGGCAAAAGTTTCAAATCTCGTCCGAGTAATGCACCGGTATATACAGTATGTGTGTTATGAAGAAAAAAGTGAACGCAGGGAAATGGGAGGCAGGGCTAGGTTAGACTGCGGTCATTTATGCTGTCAGGTGATTTTTGCTCAAGATAAAGTTCTAATCCATCTTGTCTTTAAATGGGATCTAGATCCATAGGCGCTCTTTATGTGTTTGCTCAGGGCTCCATAAAGTGCAGAGTGAGGCTCATAAACTCAGCAGGACTCTGGGTTTAACTCACCCGCTCAATGACCCTCGGCGTATACCTATCTAATTACATCTGATGAATGATAAGAAGGATAATAAATTGATTCAAGTAAATATGATGAAGAGGGTGATTTTGAAATATTGACTGACAAATGTGTGTGGAGTATTTGAGTTAGTTAGTTAGTTTTATTATTCGTCACATACACAACTGCACAGGGCAATGCACAGTGAAACTCTTGTGTACTTTACTTGAGAAGTAAAGCTTTTGAAAAATGTTCTCAGAGGAACAGAGCAGACCAGGAACTAGATTGTATCTGTGGCATCAAAAGAAGAAGAAGAAGAGAGAAGAGAGCCCCTTGACATATACAGAGCAACATCTGAAGGAGCCCTGCACAACATCCTTGACATCCCTTTTGAAAATGAAACAAATGACCATGACATGATGTCAAAGTGATCATTATGTCGTTAGAATGTATTTCGGAGCAGAGACACGGAGAGGGGAAGAGAGAGAGAGAGGGTTGGATAGGCTCCAGTGAAAAAGGGTGGAAGAAGACTTAATGAAAGGTTATTCTTGTGTAACATTTTACCTCAGTATAGGGCTCAAGCCATCCTGACATTACGCTCCATTGACCAAATACCAAGGACCCACTATTTTTAACCTCCCGGAAAATCTATTCAATTCCCCAAAGGTCCTGCAATATCAAATGTACATTTGAGTTCTGAAATCAAAGTAGTGCAACATCTAAATTCACTATCACTTTAACGGTATGCTGTTATCAATGGGGTTTAACAACAACATGACAACAACAGAATCAACAGATATGAATGAACACCAAAGCATTGTTCCACACCATTGGAAAACAATCCCAGCTGCTAGACTTCAAAACACTGAATCTCAATAGGTCTACTTAAAAGGGACTCTTCCTTGTAAACAAACAGTTATCTTTACATTCGGCGTTTTCTCACCACATTGCTTTGTGTACATCCTCAAATGCCGCCGAATGCATTGTTTCCAGTGTAAACACTACAGGCAGACAAACAGTGACAGACAGAGAGCAGAGGTGAAAGAGATGAGTAGGACTTTCAGCTAATTGTTCTGCCATCTGAGTCAAGTCTGCGTTATACACCATAGTTAACAAACATTTCAATTACCAATAGGTCCGTCTCCTTGTGTTGGATTCACTCCCTAAGGATTTATTTCAAACAATTTCACTGTCTCACTCCTCTATTTATCTACATGTTGGCAAATTGGCTCCATCAAAAGTTTGTCAAATATGATACAGGATATAAGTAGTTCATATTTGCAGTGCACCATGGATGCACAGAGAAAACCATGACTGGGTTACATCAAAAACTGAAACACAGGATGATTCTCAGGCAAATGCTGGTGTGTCTTTTTCACCACCATATGGTTTCCAAGCAGATATACACGGATATTTATTATCAATGTACATGTGAAATGATGACATCATTCACATCCTAGCAAATTATATGTCACTCTGAACCTTTACAATTAAACAGTGCAATCCAATTTGTGACGCATATTGCCTCCTAATTACCTTAATGGTCTCTTTGAGCTATGCGTCACCACCACTTCTACAATAACTAACGTTCTGTTATTTTTCACAATGTGTACCCTTTAATAGGACTTATTAAACATAATGAAATACTGCATAACCATTTTGGACAATACAAATGTATATTCATGTCGGTGAATAGACTGCTATATATTGGATTTAATAATAGGATAATATTGGGGAGGAAATCACTCTATGACCACGCCAAATAGACAATGAAAAAGTATTAGCTTCACAGCATCGTATTGTTGTTTGTATGGAATTGTTTACCTTGTGCCATCATGATGGACCACCACTATTATACCTTGGCCCTGCACTATACATTATCCCCTAGCGGTGTAATATCACATATTGTGCCTTTAAATTATGCAGCATGATTCGTTTTTTTCTATGGTATTTCCTACTCTTGGTTTAAGTGACTGGGGAGATGAGAACGATATGACCTTCTGAACCCCCTTTTCATTGCCTCACATGTGGGGACAGACACTCATGAAGTGTCCAGTGTGTGCTGATAGGCCAGCAGGAGCGCCCCGAGACAACATAGAGAGACAGCATGGAAACACAGTGCAACTTTGCTGCCATAATATAGTGTGACTGCATCTCCTGGAGGCATACGTATTTTCACATCCTGCACACACACACACCACACACACACACACACACACACACACACACACACACACACACACACACACACACACAGATGCACACAAACACACACAGACGCACACACACACACACACACACACACACACACACACACACACACACATACCTGTCTTTATGGTATTGTGGGGACATCACTTCTGGGGCCGTATAGTGACTATACCATTTCTGAAGGTTGTACAGCAGTGAAGAAAAATCAGAGAGTTACATGGACACACACACACACACACAACAGGCCAAAGCAGTAGTGATGCACTGTCTGGACTGCAGAAAGGAGACACAGCCTGAAGGTCTCTCTCTCTCTCTCTTTCTGCTTGTCTCCTTCATTCTCTCTCTCTCTCTCTCTCTCTCTCTATCCCTCTGTCTTTCACTGTGGGCGCCCGTTGTGCCGAGTCAGCACAACTCAGACATGCTTAATTATCCTGGTAGAGCCAGAGCGAGAGAGAGAGAGAGAGCGGGGCGGGGGAAAGAGGAGGAGACGTGAGGGTAGGCGGATAGACAGAATTTGGGGGAAAGTAGAGGACACAATAGAATGGGAAAAAGAGAAGGGAGAATAAGATGATAAGACAAGGAGAGACAGAGGGAGGGCAGGGGAAAGAGGAGAGGAGACAGAAGAAGAAAGCAGACGGGAGCGGTGGACAGGAGAGAGTAAAAGAAAAAACGAGGAGTGAGGCTGTGAGAGAGAGACAGCAGGTTGGAAAGATGCCCCAATCCTTCATGGCTCACAGACGCATCAGCAACACATTTATTACCGTAGTGGCCTGCTAAAGCTGCTGCTCGCCTCGTACCAAGGATGCAGCGCTGCAGGGCAGACAGAGAGAGAGAGAGAGAGAGAGAGAGAGAGAGAAAGAAAGAGACTGAAATACAGGGAGTGATGGAGACCAAAGGGACATTAAACAGTCTGACACGGACAATTCACTGTTACCATGGAAAATGCAGAGCCCAGTTACCTTGCTAATCTTGCTGGCAGTAGCAACATTTAAGAGCCTTCTGCTATTGTCCACAGAATGCAAAAAAAAAACAGAAGTAGTTTTTGGTCCCCAGGAGTATTCAGCCTATAGAGAAACTTGTACAATGTCCTTCATATACAGTGCTGTGTGAAAGTTTGTGAACCCCTTGAACCTTTTGGAATCTTATTTATTTTTACCATTATTAATTAATTTTGATCAATACCAGTATTTTTTACATGAAATAACAGATGTTTGTTTATTAATTCAAAATTTTTCTTTTCCAAAAATCAATTGTTAAAAGACATAAAACTAATTATTTGCCAACTGTTGTATCTGCAAACGTTTGTGAACCCTGAGCTGCATTGCTTAAATCGAGCAAGTAAACACAATCAGATGGGCCAAATTGAGTCATGAAATGGACCAATGTAGTGAGAGATCTTTAGGGAAGAAATTGGGCGGCACTAGATAAAACAGAGATAAAACCATGTCAGTTTAGGCTCACCAAAGTGAACCCATACAGGTCAGACATGCTAAAAGGGAAACAAATATCTGAGGATCTCAGGAATAGAGTTGTGATGCTGCACATTTGTCTGGGGACAGCTATAAATAATTTAAAAAAAAGTTTGAGCTCCGTGAGGCAAATCATCTACAAATGGAGAGCTTTAAGAGTGACTGAACATCTGCCTAGAAGTGGACTTCCTTCAAAAATATCCACAGGCGCCACAAGAAAAGTGATTTTTCAGTTAAAAGCCAACCCAAACATTACATCTTGTGATTTGCAGACCTCTCTTGCAGCATCTGGGACAGATGTGCATGGTTCCACAATAAGAAGAAAACTCAGTCAAAATGGCTTTCATGGGAGGGTTGCTGAAGTCTTATTCTGTGGACAGATTAGTCCAAAATTTAACTGTTTGGTCACAACCAAATCCGTCATGTTTCGGCAAAAACGCAACTCTGCCTACCACCAAGAGAACCTTCTCCCAAGTGAATAATGGTGGTGGCAAATGGTCTGCAAATCTCCAGATGTAATGTTTGGGTTGGCTTTTACCTGAAAAATCACTTTTCTTGTGGCGCTTGAGGATATTTTTGCAGGAAGTCTACTTCTAGGCACTCTTAAAGCTCTCCATTTGTAGATGATTTGCCTCACGGTGGACTGATGGAGCTCAAATTTTTTATATGAATTTATAGCTGTCCCCAAACAAATGTGCAACATCAAAACTCTATTCCTGAGATCCTCTGAGATTTTTATCCCTTCTGACCTGTATGGGTTCACTTTGGTGAGCCTAAACTGACCTGGTTTTATCTCTGTTTTATCTAGTGCTGCCCAATTTCTTCCCTAAAGATCTCTCATTACATTGGTCTATTTCATGACTCAATTTGGCCCACCTGATTGTGTCAACCTGCTCGATTCAAGCAATGCAGCTCAGGGTTCACAAACTTTTGCAGATACAACAGTTGGCAAATAATTTGTTTTATGTCTTTTAACACCTCTCCGGGAACCATTACCTTACCGTGGTGGAGAGGTTTGTGTGCCCCTGTGAACCTGAGAGCTGTGTTGTCCGGAGCCTAGTGCTCCTGGTAGGGTCACCCAAGGCAAAGTGGTCTCAGGTGAGGGGCCCGACTAAGAATGGTTCAAAAAGACCTCATGGAAGAACGAGTAAGAGGAAGAGTGACCCTGCCCGGAGGAAGCCCGGGGCCCCCGGCTGGAGCCAGGCCCAGACAGGGGGCCCAGACAGGGGGCCCGCCTGCGAGCGTCTGGTGGCCGGGTCTGCCACGGGGCCCGGCCGGGCACAGCCCGAAAAAGCCTTGTGGCAACACACTCCTCCTCTACAACTGATGGGCCCACCACTCATCGGAGGAACCGCTGGGGTCGGGTGCACTGCCTAAAGGGTGGCAGTGAAGGGCGGGGACCACGACGGACCAGACCCGGGCGGCAGAGGCTGGCTTTGGGGACGTGGAACGTCACCTCGCTGTGGGGGAAGGAGCCGGAACTGGTGCGGGAGGTGGAGCACTACCAATTAGATCTGGTGGGGCTTACCTCCACGCACAGTCTTGGCTCTGGAACCGTACTTCTGGACAGGGGTTGGACTCTATTCTTCTGTGGAGTTGCCCAAGGTGTGAAGCGCCGGGCCGGTGTGGGGATACTCACGAGCCCCCGGCTGGGCGCTACTACGTTGGAGTTTACCCCGGTGGACGAGAGGGTCGCCTCCCTACGCCTCCGGGTTGTGGGGGGGAAGACTCTGACTGTTGTTTGTGCGTATGCACCAAACAGCAGTTCGGAGTATTCGGCCTTCTTGGAGACCCTGAACGGAGTCCTGCATGGGGCTCCAGTAGGGGACTCCATAGTTCTGCTGGGAGACTTTAACGCACACGTGGGCAATGATGGAGACACCTGGAAAGGCGTGATTGGGAGGAACGGCCTCCCCGATCTGAAACCGAGTGGTCGTTTGTTGTTAGACTTCTGTGCTGGTCATGGTTTGTCTATAACAAACACCATATTCGAACATAAGGATACTCATAAGTGTACATGGTACCAGAGCACCCTAGGCCGAAGGTTGATGATCGATTTCATGATCGTATCATCTGATCTGAGGCCGCATGTTTCGGACACTCGGGTGAAGAGAGGGGCGGAGCTGTCAACTGATCACCATCTGGTTGTGAGTTGGGTCAAAGGGTGGGGGAAGACTCTGGACAGACCTGGTAAGCCCAAACGGGTAGTGCGGGTGAACTGGGAACGTCTAGCGGAGGCCCCTGTTCAAAAGATCTTTAATTTGCACCTCCTTCAGAGCTTTTCTAGCATCCCTGTGGAGGTTGGGGGCATTGAACCCGAGTGGTCGATGTTCAAAACTTCCATTGCTGAAGCCGCGGCAGGCAGCTGTGGTCTCAAGGTCTTAGGTGCCTCAAGGGGCGGTAACCCTCGAACGCCGTGGTGGACCTCGGTGGTCAGGGAAGCCGTCCGACTGAAGAAGGAGTGCTTCCGGGATATGTTATCTCGGGGGACTCCTGAGGCAGTTGCAAGGTATCGACAGGCCCGAAGGGCTGCAGCTTCTGCCGTGTCAGAGGCAAAGCAGCGGGTGTGGGAGAAGTTCGGAGAAACCATGGAGAAGGACTTTCGGTCGGCACCAAAGTGTTTCTGGAAGACCGTCTGGCACCTCAGGAGGGGGAAGCGGGGAACCATCCAAGCTGTGTACAGTAAGGATGGGACGCTGTTGACCTCAACTGAGGAGGTAGTCGGTCGGTGGAAAGAGCACTTTGAGGAACTCCTGAATCCGACTAACACGCCCTCTATGTTGGAGGCAGAGCTGGAGGCTGATGGGGGATCATCGTCAATTTCCCTGGTGGAAGTCACTGAGGTAGTCAAACAACTCCACAGTGGCAAAGCCCCGGGGGTTGATGAGATCCGTCCAGAAATGCTGAAAGCAATGGGTGTGGAGGGGCTGTCTTGGATGACACGCCTCTTCAACATTGCGTGGAAGTCGGGTACAGTGCCGAAGGAGTGGCAGACCGGGGTGGCGGTTCCTATTTTTAAAAAGGGGGACCAGAGAGTGTGTTCCAACTACCGGGGACAAATTCACAGTGACAATGTTATTGTGCTGAGGTTTGGCCGGTGTAATGTTAACCAGGTTCAATCTTACTTCAGCATGTTAGCATGCCAGCATTTGATGACACGCAGATTAACACCCAACACGATTGGGAATGTCGATAGTTTTGTACATGTCCGTTTACAGAGCCTAGGCTGTGCATTCAAACTGGATTCATTTTCACCAAACACAGTGCATAGCCTACAGGTAGCTGATCAGAAGGAGATATTCACAGATTTTGACAAAAAAAAAAAAAGTGATTTGGAAAACAAACGTGCTCAAGAATTTGCTGACTCCACCTTTAAATGGTGGGCTAACCCCGTAGAGCCGAGCCAATGAATCCAGGATGATAGAAAATATTGGACGTGTCTCGGTGATGGGAGGATGATGTCAAAATATTCATCCTTTAACTCCCCCTGAAATATGACTTTAAGTCTAAGTACCAACATTAGTGTCAGCGCTTTATGGGAATGATAAAATGACTCTGTGTAATCAGTTTTCTCCGCGTAGAAAAATCAATAACGGGAGTCTCGCATGCCTGTCTGCTGGGATGGTGAAAAAGACAGAGTTGAGCATTAACACTGGAGGTTTCCTTTAATGGTCCTACTTCATACAGACGGCACTGTAATATAATTGGACCACAGCATGTTTACACCATCAATTGCCTATCTTTTAATGTGGTATACGCTGCTGGTCTCAGAGCTGTGAGTGCCGCAACAGCAAGCCCCTCGGACTGTAATTTAGACACACGCGCCGGACACACACACACACACACACACACACACACACACACACACACACACACACAAAGCTTTGCGGACACCCAAGGACACTTTGGTAGACACTTACCCAGAAACACACACACACACACACACAACGCTGCTAGGAAATTTGTATCCGGCCCCCAGTCTGTCACTGGCAAGCGACGATTACAAGACTTTGTTATATCACAGGCATAATACACACACACACACACACACACACACACACACACACACACACACACACACACACACACACACACACTCTCACTCTTTTTGAAAGGGAAATTCACGTCACACATGCTCCGTCTGGGTGTGCATGAGCAGTTTTCTCCTTGTTAGAGAACAGTGCAGTGAGTTGAAATGAACAGGACGTAGCAATAATGGGAAAAAGAAAAAGCCCGTCTGCTAAATGTATCTCAGCAATCATTTATTCAGAAAAGAAAAAAAGATTTATTTTCGAGACCTTAGATGGGAAACATTATAGTTTCATTCTTCCTCTCGCCATGCCTTAATACATATTCATTCATGCTCCTCTCTTGCATTGTCCTCCTCCCTGTCCCACTGCTTTTCATATGCAGACTGTCTATCACCTTCATCCTCAGAGCTCTCATCATCCACAGTCTCATCACCATCATCTTCATCTCCTCCTCCTCTTCCTCCCTCAAACTTCCCTTTTTCTTCCTCTCTCTCTCTCTCTCTCTTCCCTTCTCTTCTCTCTCTCTCTCTCTTTCCCTCTCTATTGTTGCCTCTGCCATCTGTCCTGCTTTTTTTCTCCTGCTTTTTGTATGGGCTCTGGGCTCTTCAGATCAGCTGAGTGACAGAGTGCCATCAAAAGGGGATGATGGAGAGAGATGAAAAAGAGAAAGAGGAGATGAAGAAGGGAGTGTGACAGATGAAGATGGGAAAAGTGCTTATGCAAATGATCACGTATGGTGATTATTGTCGGCTATAAAATTGTCAGTAAAGTTTGTCCAAAATCTCTACGTTTTCAACGCCTGCTGCTTGAGGTAGACATATTTTTGTTCAAGAATATGTGCCGTGCCAGTAGACACATGAAAGCAGCCATTTTATACAATGGATAGCGACACAGGGTATCTCTGATTAATGATTGGTGGAGTCATATTGCAAGCTGTCCATTGACTTACATGACCGTATGAAGAAATGATGGAAGTAGCAGAAAAGGTATAGTGCTTGGCATGCCTGGTGCTATGCTAGGTCCCACAGCTGGTGTTAACAAGTGAAACCTGGCCGGCCTGCATGGTCAGGACTGTGTGTACAGACGGCACTTGATTGACTCTCCCTTTAGTTCTGTGTTGGACCTGTCAATGGGCTCCATTACAGCACAGTATCAAAAGTGAAATATAACTGCTGCATGTCGGCATATTCAGAAAATATTCACGTGTTTACTGATAGCAAGCACTGAACTTCGAGAGACCAGAGATGTATGGAGTCCAAACAGAGGGAGCTTTCACATTAGCCGTGTCACACCGTCTCACCATATTAGATATATGACCTGGCTGGCTGCATTATACACTGCCTCACTATCAGGGGTCAGAGACAGTTATGAGACAGTAGCCTTATCTCTTGAATAAATAAATTATATTAGACACTGGCTGAGTGGAAACTGTAGCTGGACCACTAAAGTCTGCAAGGTAAAGTCATATGACCTCAGGGGATGGCCGAGTTAGCACAACGCTAATCTTCTAGCCTGTGTATGGAGGACATAGGCACTGGCAGGTACAGGTAGGCAGGCAGACAGGCCAGAAGGCAGGCAGACAGATCATTGATAATGTGCTGTTCTAATGACTTCCATCAGCATTCTATAGTTAGTTGTAGAGTCAATAGGACTTATAGTACAGCAGTTCACCATCTAACCCTGAGAGTACTGCAAACAAGAGTAAACAATGTTTGCAATCCCATATCATAATGTTGTAAGTAGATTATATTGAATGAAGTTTAAAAGGCTGAATAGAAATGTCAGACTTTAGAAAGACTGCCTGCAATGTTGTATACTGTCATGGTCATTGACGTGAAGACATTTTGTTTAAAAGCAGTAGAAAGATATTGACCTAACAGGTAATGACATCTCTGTCTAAACAATATCTATCTACTGTGACCTCATTTCATTAAAGCTGCCGTATAGCAGACCAGTCCTTGTTTGATGGTGTTTTAGGACGGAGTTCTTTTGTTTGCTTCCTGCTCAGTTCTCCATCCTTCACATTGAAGTATCTACTCATCACAACTCCATCTCACCACTCTGGCATTTTGAAATGACACTGAAGTCTCGTTTCCACTGAGCAGCCCAGGCACGGCACGGTTCGGTTCGGCAGGGCACAGTAACCCATGGATCTGGCTTAATTTTCCACTGCCGATAGTACCATTACTTGGTAGGCTTGGTTCATTCCGGACTGTGATAGCTGCCGTCAGAGTAAATACAGGCTATGTATCAGAGCCGTCAAACAGCGCTGGCCACGGCAGCTACCTACCTATGGTGACATCATAGCAGTGGCAGCAGGACACAGTTCAGCCCACTGATTGACTCAATGAAGTGTTAAAACACCACACAATAAACAAAGAGCTGCACGCCAAAATTTTACTCTTGCCGAGGTCACTATATAAGGTGGTTTATCTCTCAGATGGAAATGATGTTTCCGTCGACCAATCAACTGACTGCATTGTGTAGCTCCACCCTTTTGGAAACCTTTGGGGACAGTTTGGTACCCCAACAAAAGGGTGACAAATAGAGGTGCGGCTCGCCTCGCTTGTTTTGGTACCCTTTACAACTTTTGACAGTGAAAACTCAACAAGCCGTACCTAACCAAAACCAAACCACTTAGTGGAAATGAGGCTCTATTAACCTGTTGTGTCTATGTTAGTAAAAGGAGGATGAGGCATAATTCACCACGTGAGGACAGGTTTACTGTCGCCTCGCATTGTCTCACATTTCAAAGCTTTACTTTAAATTCATATGACAGCTGAATGGGAGTGAAAAAAAGAGTAAAAAGGACGGACAGAGGGAAAAGATAAGCTGGGAGAGTGATAGAGCTGGAAAAGAGAAGATAGAGAGAGAAGATGAGACTGAAAGAGGAATGAAAGACAGAGAGAGGAGAGGAGAGGAGAGGAGAGGCTAGGCAAGTCACCGAGGCTTCACTAATTGCCACTCAGAAGAAGGGGAGAGAGTTTGTTCCAGAGAACGGTCATGCTGGTCTGTTCTTTGAATCGGATCTCTGTTTCCCCCCCGCCACCGTCTAGACAAGAGCAGAACAAGCTGTTCTTGTTATGGCAGAGAGAGAGGAGAAAATGTGCAGTGTCATTAGGTCGCTCACTCGGAAGGACTCACACCAGGAACAGGCCTGCAAGGTGTTTGATGTGTCTTTCTGTGTGTGTGTGTGTGTGTGTGTGTGTATGTCCAGGTTACGGGATGTGCCCCCTCCCCCACCAGACATCAATGAATTTCGTTTATAGCATTTGCTTCCACTTTTCCTTGCGAAGAATAATTTTTTACATCAATTTTTCTATAACAGTAGCCCATCAGATGTTAAACAGTAGAAAATAATGTCCCCCCCATAGGGTGAACAATCTGGCTGAAATTTAATTACAGGCTTGCAACCACTTTAAACTGCTTAGGGGTCAAGTGAAATGACCTGATGGGTTCCTGCCCCCCCCCCCGCTGTGCAGCGTGTACATTATTCATACACTAGCTGTCTGTTGTCTGGTTAAAAAACAATTAACCCTTTAACCATTAGCGCTATGGTGTGATGTTATTATAGGAGGGTCCCCATTGTGTTTACTCTTGTGCATGCGAGATAAGATTAGATAAGAAACCCCTTTATTAGTCCCACAGTGGGGACCTTTTTGGGGTTACAGCAGCAACAGGATAGTGCAAATAATAATAGCATAAGCGACGACTTGCTAACAGATGTAGCAGCGCACCAACAATGGCATGAAAGTAGAAAACTGCTTGAAGGTAAACATGGGTGCAAACGATGTACGTTTTCAAATTTCTTTACAAAAACATGTGTGTGGCAGATGTTTCATGAGTTCGGAGATGTAGTTTTATTTGTATGGTGCGTATTTAAATATGGCTATTATTTGTAGTAAGTGTCAAAAACAAAAGTGTTATTCAACCCTTTCTTTCAAGCAAGCTGCATTTTCTCTTGATAACTAATTAAAGACAGCAACCCGACAGTGCAAGCTGTGCACAAAAACACACAAGCAAAGTTGGAACACACATACCATTACACTTAAGTCCATGAGGTTTCCCAACATGCCGACCTTACGACACTGCCCTAACTATGAAATCCAAACTGATACATTTGATATATGATGAAACATGAAACATGTCTAGTGAATGAAGAACATGCATTGTTGATAGTGTACTGTCAGGATATATTCTCCTATGTTGTCATGTATTTCTTATGAGTTCCCCAGGAGTAATGGAAGTTCAATGGTAAAACTTCTGGATGTTCTATTTGAATTGCACATTATATACACATTAATAAATACACATTACCACACATTAAGCCTGGAGTTCCATAGGCCCCTGCTTGGCATTGTCTGGTAACTCCTGGTTCCTTCCCGGGTTTCTTGTTTTTTCTCATGTCACTCTCGAGTTCTCGTTTTGCTTGATGATTGATTTCCCTTTGTTGTAGGAGGATTGTGTTTTGTATTTTTTTTCCCCCTCTGCATCATACATCTAAGAAAAAACAAACTGTAAGACACTGTTAAACAAGAGTGTCCATGGAGATGACATGCAGCAGTTCACAACACAACAACGTTACGAACCCGCCTCCACAGCTCAATTTGCTATTTAGTTGAAGTTTTTGTGAGTTTTTAATTAAGAGTAGCAATTGTGTTGGCGGGTATGAATCAGAGCCCACGTTAACACAGTGGAACTTTGTCACTTTACTTTAAATGAAGTCGAAGTGGAACAAATAGTCTGTACATTTGTTTTTCAAGAGTTCCATAGTTTGCTATTCACGCTACAGTATATAATTGCTTGATTAAAAATCAGTTCAAAGACGGAATTATCACTCGCTATCGGACTTTTTCTAAGTGTTGAAAACTCAAACAATGTGTTCTCTTAGACAACGTGTAGTCTTTATAAGCCACACTCATGTGAACAGTTTCTATTTGGATACTGTTATGTAAGGCCAGGGTGAGAACATGAGTTGACATTGTGGTCTGTTGAGTATCCTGAGTAACCAGGGATGATGTTTGTGGAAAAAAAACAAACAACTGTATTGTGTTGGAATGGGACCAGAGATCTCGCCAAGCAGATATTCTCAACATGAAAGCAACCTCTTGGTACACCGGTATTATGTATATTCCTACAATTTTAATGAAAAATTATTGAATAAATTAACTATATTCAAACAAAAAAAAGTAAGTATATTGTGTTAAAGGGGACATATTATGAAAAACCAAACATTGCCGCTGTTTGGGCACACTGTTTAGGTTATTGGCGTCCCTACCAGCACACACAAGCTTCAAAAAGACAAACATGTCAGTTTCTTCTGGGACATTTATTTCGAAAAAGGGGGGATTTGAAGGTTTCTTCCAAAAAACACCGACTGATGACGAAATCGGTCGGTTTTCATTATCATAAATACTCCCACGGGAAAGCTCACCAGAAACTCGGCAGTTGATTGGCAAATCAAGACGCCCCGTTGGTAACCACACACACCTGGCTGAGCCTCCACTCGCTCATGCAACAACAGAGGAGAAGCAAGCTGCAGTGTGAGCTCAACCTCAAGCTACCATCACACCCTGACCCCAGCCTCGAAGCACACTAGGGCTGAATGGATTTACTTCATTTTTTGTTAGGCTATCTCCAGCAAAGGTTTGCAATCTGTTAGTGTGATCAAAGCCTTTTTACTGGAGTGTGGAGGAGACTGTGCCAGGAAGACTGAGAGACACCATCCGTCCGAAATGTAAGTAGTCCTATTTTAAAAATAATTCTGTCCGTTTGTTAGTTCAATGTCTGTAATGTGCTTTATTTTATCCCTCCTATAATAACCAACACCGACTGAAATGAGAGAATGCGGGGTTTAGTCGTTAGCATTAGCGCCCGCTAGCTTTACCGTTAGCTTTATGCTAACGGTTAGAGCTGTGAGTCTTTTGCTGTGACTGTTATTTGGCTCTTTTGTGAGCTCACGTTAGTCCTGCCGTGACAGCCCCTGAGTGAAAAACAGACGGTGAAACTGTAGGGTGTGTTGGAAACTGAAGAGTATTTTTTTAATAGCTTCATCCTGCTACCTGCTAGCTGTCTGATTGTATAGCTCAAGTACACACCGCAATAAGTCTGCGGACAGTGTGTAGTTAGGGTGACCAGATCCCAATTCACCAGATGTGGGACAAAGACTACGTTTGTGCGGGAGAATGCGGGACAAAGTGCCGTTTTTTTAAGCAAAATAAACCTGTAGTACAAGCAGCAGTAGGCCTATTACATGATCTCCAGTGTAATGTACACATCTAGACAGGAATACTGTAAGTTGTCTCTGCTGGTGTTTGTTTCCTGTCCATTATATTTCAAAAAGCACACAGTATCACTCAGAACTTGTTGCTTATCGAGCCAGGGCTGTACTGAATTTGTTGTAGCTTTGCCATAACAGATGTATGATGTAGGACTATACATGTCAGCTAGGCTACATGATGTAACATTGAATGTGCCATGTTTTACAGGTGTCTGAGTGACCTGATGGAGCCGGACAGAGCCACCAAGACCGTCACACTATCCGTTCCTTCAGAGGAGGATGTGTTCACTGGGGGGGACAGGTGGTCTTCTTCAGGGCCCAACAACAACTGGACAGTTACATAAAAGTTATGGCTTTGCTTCTGTTTGATATGTACACTTCATATTTTCATTCCACTGGCTATGAATAAACTGCTTTATTTTTAAGGATGTTTTTGGTCTTTTTAAAATGTAATGATACTGTTTTATCAGAGAAAATCTTCAGCGAGATGAAAATGTTAGTTTCAAGTAATCCTTTACTACAGGTAGCAAACAGTGACAGTAAGCAACACAATACATTTTTTAACGGTAAAACTTTATTATGAATGAGTGATCACAATACAAATGATACATTATCTACTAGATATTGAAATGTTGTCAGATAATTTGCAGCTCTGACAAACCTAAAGCATAATTATTTCAACCATACATTTTACAAAAGATAATGCCTTTCCAGTGAATCTTGACATGATTCAGGATACATTCTTTTCCATTATGGTTACTGTACATTTTTACATGTCAACTCAGTATCGGTTCACAACCAAAGCTTTTTCACTCCACTGGGCTGTAGATCATTCCACAGACCTGTAAAGACAAACGTAAAACAGGGTGTATGTTACCAGTTTAGAGAGTTTATGCATAACTACTTAGCTCTAATTATGTTATTGACTGTGACATAATTAAACAGTATTTACCTGAGGATAATGTCAGGGAAATCAGAAATCTTGATGCCATTTTCACAGTTTTCAGCTCAGACTCCTGTCTGAACAGGTTCAGTTGTACATCTTTTAGTTCAGAACTGGTTAGTGTGCCGATATTTGTGGTAGAAATGAAGCTAAACATGTTCACATTGGTCTCCATGCTGCATTGGCCAAAAGTAAACAAAACTGACAGCTGGGCGTGTGCCATGCCCATGTAGGTAGGTATAGAGTAAATGAGCAGGGCTGGGCATGCACGCCCATGTAGATCTGACCAGTCAGAGCAGACTAGTATTCTTGCGAAGGGGGGGTAAGCTGTCAAAACCTACCTTTTGAGATAGAGGGCAGAAGAGGCTGGAAAAGGCGATGAAGAAATGGGAAATGGTAGAAAACTATTGGGTTTTTTGAACAATAAACCAAGAAAACCTTTTCTAGTAGACCTTGGAAATACACCTTTAAAACCGAGATTTTGCATAATATGTCCCCTTTAAAAGCAAATGTGTTAGATTTAGTAATAACTTGCAAAATACATAGCAATATAGCCCAAAAATACTTGGTAAATCTAAATACATTTCACAAGGAAAACGGCTTGCATTTACTATATATTTGGTGTAAATTGAGTTACATTTACTATATGTTTGGTATAAATTGATCTACATTTACTATACGTTTGGTTAAAAGAATAGAAATCTGCTCAAAAGTATTAACTGTCACTTTGTTGCCATAATTTTTCTATGTATGATTCACTCAATATCATGCATTTTGGTGCCAGTTTACTAAAGTAGGTTCAAATGATACACATGTATAACAATAGAAACATGTTAACATTTATTTATGCCACTGTGTCTCAACATGGTTATCAAACATTTTTCAGGTGCAAATACATCACATTTTTTGAAAGAGGGGTTAGTTGGAAAAGGCTGAAATTTAACAGACTGCAGAATGACCTTTGGAATCTGCCCACACTTGTGGGTGTTACAGGCACACCACAATACATCTCAGTACATTTGCATTACTAAAATGTTTTCAGACTGGAAAATACTTTTTAATATCAATTAGTGTATATACATGCGCAAACTGAAATCATAAGGACTTTTTTACAAGCAGCTAAAATTTAGTTCCAATACAATAAAAAAAATCTTCAATTTGCATTCCTACACAGTGAGCAAAGATTAGGAACAGCTGCCTTTGCCAACTAAAAATATTACGCCACTCCCCTCAAATGTGTATGGTTAATTGGATTTTTCAGAACAATCAACTGCAGCGCAGAAAATCAAGCATTGAACAGAGCCCTTAACATAACTGACATTGACTTAACAATTTCCTCTAAAACCCCTTTTCTACATCACAGACCTCAACAAACAACGCATTAGCAATATGTATGTATGTGTGCTTGTGTTGGTGCGGTAGCCTAAATATAATCCCCTTTTTCAAAACGTATTTCAGGGGCATGTATGCAAATGTTACGGACATGCAAACCTTGCAGAGATAGTTCCATTATATGATCCATCCGTCCAGAACAATTGTGCTTTGATCGTGCATATTTCCTATACTTTTCTGTCCTTTGTTTCTCTCTTTTTACATTCATAAAAAAAGTCCCTCATGCGCACGCTATTATTATTGTGTGACATAACGTAGTCGACCTACAGGTTTAGAATTTAGGAGCCAGGAGAATAGGCTGTCCCTTTCATTTATTCTGTTGTTGTGGTTTCCATGCAAATTAAAAGTGCCAGTGTATTTGCTGTCCTCTTGTGCCCGTTCGATGTTTGTCTAGAGCCCCGATAGTAGCTACAGTGCTCAGTCTGCACCACGCTCTACTGACCTTAAACCAGCATTTAAACCAGCATTCAATAACGCAACTCGCGTAACCTGCTTCTACTGTTTGAAAGCTTCTCTGACAGAGAAAAACTAACTGATGTCTAGCACCATGATGTACCCTGACCGTGGACACGGCTGTTTCTCTCTACAAGGTCACAGAGAACCTCCGTTAGCGTGTTTAACATGCACCAAACACAAAACCATTTACAATAAAAATAAGGCCAAATTGATCAGACAGAACGAGCAAACAGACAAACTTTGTTTTGAAATGTTACAAAATCCATGGCCTCAATAAAATATAACTAGAGTAACTTCATTCAGTTAATTTATCTCGACAATGACATGCAGTAAACTCATAGTTAGTATATAAAAAAACGTGTAATGGCTTACCTCTAACAGCAAGAATCCTTTACTGGTCTCTAAGTTTAGCTCCTTGCTAGTTAGCTAGCCATCTTGGTTGTCGCGGTGATACAATTGCGTGGGTGAGGGAGGGGGAAGGGCGAGGAAGGAAAATTAGTTAAAGTATATAATTTGACATGTCTTAAAATGGCATTAGCCTACATAGCATATAACAGGAAAATGCTTGAAAAACTCAACATAATTGTCGCATTGAGCAGACCACTTTGTCATTATTTTGGTCGAGGCAAACAGGCCTCTGTATTGAAATCGACTCACTGTAACAAAGCTTAATTTTGACTTTACAGCAGGTTGACATTTTTGGTAACAAAAGTGAAACAATGTTCATATGCTACTGCATTTTGGTTCAACAGTATCCGTTATACGAATATAATCAAAAATGTATTTACCTTTTGGGAAGTGGCAGACCTAGAAATGTGCTGACTGGTGCTGGTGCTGACGTCCATATAGCCTAATTAAATACTACTAAGAGGATCATAGCTGATTTTTTTCTGACATAAATAGTAAAATACATTGAATGAATTCAGCTAAATGTGTATCCGAACTGCTTTAAGTCTTTTTTTATTATATAAAGGTTGCTACTGTTTATTTATTAAATATGAATCAACCCTATTCCCTTTTTTGTGTAAAATGATTAAAACCAAAGATCTCTGAATGAGTAGAATGTATAGATTTTATGGAACTTTTATCTTCCTCTTAAAATACAATCAAATACTACTAAGGGAATTACAGCAGATTTTACTCCATCAAAAAATAGTAAAATACCATTAATAAAAACCTAAAATGTATTGAATACAGCTCAATGTGATTCTAAACTGCACACACTCTTTTTTATTACATAAAGGTTGCTATCTTTTATCTAGTAAATATTAATTGACCCCAGTCCCAGTTTTTACAGTGTGCATTGCTCACATCAGTTTTTCCACACTACAATAGCCATGGCCTTAACTCACTTTTACCATTTACTCCTAGCAGAATCTCCCTCTCTCACTGTCCTCTTACTGTCCAGCTGCCATAATTTAGATTTTTTTTTTAAATGACTCATCATCAATTATTACCATGTGTTCACAGCAGTTAGCTTAACGAACTGCACAGGACTCGTCTGCCTTTTTTGACCTTGGTTTAGCCTGACAAAATGACTGCAGGCACTACAAGGGGATTAGAAAAATAATTTTCACCCTTTTTCTATGTGTGTGTGTGTGTGGGGGGGGGGGGGGGGGGGTGGTTTGTGTGTGTGTGTCTGCGTCTGTGTGTCTGTGTGTCTGCGTCTGTGTTTGTTCGTCCCAACCTGCGCTGACTCAAGATACATCCATAGGTGACATCACTTACCTCTAAATGTATAGATATGTGGGTTTAGCTTTTTGAATGGCGTGGTCCTTATTCTTTAACAGCCCTGCTAACAAACACCTTCTGGCTTGGAAGCAAAGGTTTGCAGTGCAGGGTCGGTTCAGCGTGTCAATCAAACGCATACACCACAACCGGCCAGTAAAAGCTATAAGCATGGGGCCAGAGCATTGGTCAATCATAACCTCTATAAAAGAGAAAAATTACTTCTGTGATTTCAGATTGAACCACAAACTAGACGACATATGCTGCAGTGTGCTGGACGTGCCTGCTGTGTAGAATATATAACTATGCGTGTGCGAGTCCTTATCATTCAACCACCATTCATCTTTCTTTGCACCTAACCACTCTCAGCACACTCCAGGGGGAAACTGACACAGCCTCGCTTCCCAGTGTACCAAATTATTTTCTATTTTCCTCATTATGATTAAAAGTTCCGCGTGATTATTCATCCCCCCTCGACAATACACTCTATATATTTTCCCTGGAAGTGTTGTTGTTTTTTTCGTTTTCTTTCCCGTTTTTTTCCACCAGATAGTGCTAATCAGCCATATTAATATTTTTTGGGGGAAAATAAGCGTTTTTGGTAATAACCTTGACAGTACAGTATTAGGCCAATGGTTCGGGGGCTGAGGCACATCAAAGGCTCCCCCATTTGAAAAGCTGTTTGTTTGTTTGTTTGATGTTTTGAACCGGAGACCACCTTTTCGCCTGGCCTCGTTTCTGTGTGAACTCAACAAACTAACTGGTTAAAACAAAAAAAGGAATAAAATGAATAAGAATTTCACATGACCTTGCAAATTCTGAGGCGTAAATTACGGGCAGAGGTGTACATAACCTAGTAGTTGAACATTTTAGTTATCCTTACACTATATCGATGCTTTCACACACTTCAAGATTTGAGACGGTTTATTCATCATATGCAACGACAATCACAGTGGCAATGAAATTCTTAAGTCCCAGGCTCCTCTCAACAGTAGCGTACCGTGGGGTTTCAGTCAGGGCCTTCAGTAGCGAACTCCAACCCCCCCTCGTCCCCCCAAACACAGCCACATACAAAATATAGGCTAAAATCACAGTATAGCCTACACACTAATGCATAACATGAAGCGCTTGACTGTTGATCTTCAATAACCACAGAGCAGCACACTGCACACACCACTGTTGTTTATCCCACACCAGATAGACTACTTCACCATCACCATCAGATATTTCATGTCACTAGACAACTGTTTGCAAACGCATAACACGTTACAAAACAAGCATCCAGTTATTGCAATAGGGTTCACCGGATGCTTGCGCAACTTCAACGAATTCAATTTAGTATAGCGACAATATTACCAGTAGGTAATATTGTACGATATTGCCCAAAATGATTATCACGATTATTTTGGTCAATATTGATATCACGATATTTTACCACGATTATTGAGTAATTGTAGTGAGTAAAATATTTTTATTGGATTGTCACGTAAACATAACAGCGCTTTCATATCCATGTGATCGGCTATGCAATATTACTGATAATGTACATATATTTGCATAAATATAATAAATATTTACCTGAAGTCAATGCATTTCCACAAAGAAAATATAAATCAAAATATTGCACCAAAACTTTACTCAAAATCAAATCAACAGAGCACTGCTTTAACTTTTCCTTGTGCTACATTTCTGTTGAATAACACATCTTTGTTTCCTCACCTGACCTCATTGCATCTCCTAAAAGCAAAATATAAAATATTTTACTCCATTCATTGTACCTGCATGATGGATGTGTATACAACTTGATTTTGAACTAAATAAAATTGTGCCCACAATGTATAACTAAAATAAGTATATTATGAGCTGCGCCCTGTCAAAATAAATCACAACCTATATGGCTCTACTATGTCGGAATTGTATTTGAAAGGACGGAGACGGGAAGTGGCAGGTAACACTCAGCAACACGTTAGTTAAATGTTGCTGCCTCTCATGCCTTTACTCCCAACGCGAGGTTTCATCTTCGCTTCAGGTCGTGTGTACGCTGAGGCACTGACTGTATGGAGTTATTAGCAACCCTGGGAGCTTGTCTAATAACTGGAATAGTCATTGCAAACCCACTAGGTATTTATGTAATGAAAACGTAGTTCAATACGCCAGTAAATAGGAACGACCAAGGATCCGAACTAGCAACGGTGGAATAGTTGACTCGCCCAGCTAGACTGCTTCAGCTGACTGAAGGCTCCGGCTCAGCTGTTAGCCACAGAGCTACTGTTTCGCACTCTGTACAAACAGTAAATGTAATCGGCCAACATGCTTAACCAGAGCTCCATCTAGTTAACAAAGCATTATCCCCCAAAATCTATAACACAATTCACGGAGAAAATGACTGCCGAACATTTACATGGCGGGCTGCAGCCTGAAGCCAAACCTACTCACGTCGTCTTGCTGGAGTCCTGTCGGACATTAACCATGACTCCTGTGTTCCCTGCTCTCCTGATACATGCAAAGACGTGTTGAAAAAGTATTCCATTGTTTTCTGAACGAGTAGCCCCGTTTGTGGACGTCTATCCATCAAAACTATGACGTAGGTCCTTAGGTGACCCGTTCGCTATACATTACTCTTGACAGCGGTCTGTCTGGCTGGATAACAGATCTGGCAAAGTGTCATGTAATAATGGGTTATAAATCCGGCCCCACACAAAAAAAGAGACTAACAAGGGGATGTATGTGATTTCACAAGCGCAGATGTCTGCTCTCGCTCGCGCGATAAGCAGCAGCAGCTTGCTTCTCCGCGCGGCTCTTGGAGTGCTTTCTGTCTATGCGGGCAGAAAATTGTTCACACTTTGGGGGCAGAGCCACTGGACTTACATTGACAGCTCTCGGGGAACCTGGGGTTGCCAGGTTGGAGCATGAACAGGCACATGATCAGCGAGTGGTTTGGGGAGTGATTGATTTGCTTCGCAGCTGAGCACACATTTAAAATATCGCACATTCATGTGCACGTCATCGTGGGAAGCCAATATCGTCATCGCGATGAAAATTCGATATATTGTGCAGCCCTAATTACCAGTGCACCGCATTCGCTTCAATAACAAAAATGAAACATGCAAGAAGGGTCTTTTATGCTAAATATTTTACAACAGCCAATCCAACCAGCATATTAAGAAGAAGTGTAGTTGAGAGTTGGTTCCCATATTATGCTTAGAAAGCGGCATCAACAATGAAAAACCGCATCACCTACTGCCCAAGGCCCAGCAATATAGGCTACAACGACCATAACAAACAAACAAAATAGTTTTAAAACCCCACAAATTTTTTTATCTCTTCACAGATAGACACAGCCAAAAGTAACACTCACCCATCACTTGTAGAGGAAACCCATCCTCGGATCCTATAAGCCATTAAGGCTGTTAAAATCCGTGATGTGCCATGTTCCTTCACAGGTTTAAAAAGCAGACACGGCCAGCAACATACCGGTAACTTGTTCCGCTCGGTGCTAACTGTTAGCCAGTCATAGCATCGTAGTTACAGTCAGTGAAGTGCCGCAAAAAAACGTTGTCAGCCCATCCAGCTTATGTGTAGTATTCCTGTCGAAACTATATCTAAACTATGTTAAACGATCACCTTTAAATAGCCGCGCTAGATCGGCAGCGGGGGCAGTAGGTTGTGTGAAAGCGATGGCCATAGTAGTTCACTCACATCACAATGCTAATAGCCCGCCGAAGTTTCAAACTTCGCTGATGACATCCCGGGGGACTAGCGGCTGAGATATCGCTGGGCCCTGGGGGCGGGCTGTCACTACACATCAGAATCTGATTGGCTGATGAGACATGCCAGTCAAAGTTATTATCCAATAGGAGACGGCAGCTTCAATGAAAGGCTAGCAATATCTCTAGTGCAGGTCCCGCTGGTCCACATAGCTGTGATGCGTTTAGGTATGCCTGGGAAATACTGCTCAGCCTCACAAAAAATAACTATATTCCAAAAAAAAAATTATTATTATTGTAACATACTGACCTTTTTTATTAAATTCATACACATTTTACACAACACAAATTAATATAATTTTAAACAACAAAAAAAATATATTATTTGGATTTTGACAGGGCCAGCAGAGAAGGCCCTGCTGGCCCTGACGGCCCACCACTGCCTCTCAACAATGCAATAGAAGGAGGGAAGAGAGAGAGAGACACAACTATTCTCAAAAGTAGTGCAAGGACACAACAATATAAAGGGTATAGAGCTTAGGTGCATTATAGAGCTGCAACGATTAATCGACAAATCGATTATTAATCGATTACTAAAATAATCGTCAACTATTTTGATAATCGATTAATCGTTTTGAGTAAAAATTCTCTGATTTCAGCCTCTCAAATGTGAATATTTTCTGGTTTCTTTAATCCTATTATGACAGTAAACTGAAATATCTGTGTGTTTTGGACATAACAATACATTTGAGGATGTCAACATGGGCTTTGGAAAATTGATCAACATTTTTCACCATTTTCTGACATTTTACGGACCAAAACACTAATCGATTAATAATCGATTAATCGAGAAAATAATCAACAGATTAATTAATTAGTAGCAGCCCTAGTGCATTATATAAATATAGAGTAAGTTCAGAGTACAAAATAAAGTCAAATCAAATGTAGACGAAAACGAATTCTATACATGGAAATAACACTGAAAATAATGCAGTGTAATGCACTTTACATGTTATAGAATAAACTCGTAATAAACATGTATATGTAATATGTATAGGTGTATACTTTATACATATGTTGTGCAGCATGAACCTGCTTGCATCCACTACTACTTCATTGACACTGGCGTATGTGTGTGGGCCTTTTCATTCTATTTTTTAAACAGTAATTCCTTATTCAAAGCATTCATTATTGCTTGATTGTGTTCGTCTTTCAAAATGTTCCAACTGCAGAGAAGGGGAGCGGATCGATCAGGTCCAATCATTCCTTAAAAGCAGGCAGCACACACTTACAGACCTTGAAGGAATAAGACATTGTGTTCCTCTCAAATCAAATCAAATCAAATCAAATCAAATCAAATCAGTTGTATTTGTATAGCCCAAAATCACAAATACATTTGTCTCAGTGGGCTTCACATTTCATACAATATGATACAATATGATACAATATGACACCCTGCCCTTACACCCTTACCTCGGCTGAGAAAAAACTCCCAGTAAAAACCCTTTACTGGGATTAAAAAAATTGAAGACATCTCAGGGAGAGTCGACAAAGTAAGGGATCCCTCTCCCAGGACGGACATGCTGCAATAGATGTTCCTCTTTCTTTAGAAGCTACAATGTTTGCCTCTGGACTGTGAGCGTGGCTATATTCAGAGAACTAAAGGTGTGAAATAGTTGTGCTAAGAAATATTTTTTCTCTCTCTCAACTTGTCCTCCTCCCTCCCTCCCTCCCTCCCTCCCTCCCTCTCCTGCCCTCCCTTTCCACAGAGTGCAAGTTCCACTGCACCAATGGGAATTGTTTGCGTCTGGGCTCGCTGATCTGCAACCAGCTGAATAACTGTGGGGACAACAGTGATGAGGAGAACTGCCCCGTGGTCACCCAGCACCCTCCGCCGGGCATCTTCAACTGTGAGTGCTGCATTATACTCCGCCTATGTCTCTCTCTCTCTCTCTCTCTCTCTCTCTCTCTCTCTGTTTTTACCTGGCACAAACACACGCATGCACGCACGCACACACGCAAACACACACACACACACACACACACACACAAACACACATGCACATTATGGTAATTATATATTTGTGAGGACCATCATTGAGATAATGCATTCCTTAGCCCCTTACCCGTAACCCTAATCATCAAAAAAAAAATCCCTAACCCTAACCCTCACACTTACCCTAACTCAAACCTAATTCATCCCTGAACCTCAACACCTTTTCTTGAATCTCAAACAGCCCTTTAAAGAAGTGAGGACCAGGCAAAATGCCCTCACTTTATAAAAAATGGCCTCACTCCCACACAGACACGCACGCACGCACACAGGCAGACAGACTGACACACTCAAGGTGTTCTCCCCTCTCTCTCTCTCTCTCTCTCTCTCTCTCTCTCTCTCTCTCTCTCTCTCTTGCTCTCTCTCTCTTTCTCTCTCAGTTGTCTTGTCCCTGGGGTCTCTTTGTCAGATGTGATGTGGATGCTGAGCTGCAAAAGTCTTTTCTTTGGAGAGGTGTGGTACTTCAAGCCACCTTTCCACTTGAGTAGAACCCTTTCTTTACAGGATAGAAGGATTCTCTAGGACAGAACTTGTGTTGCTTGTGGGTGTTAAACAAATTAAAAGAAAAAAAAGCTGTGACTTTCGTAGCACATTAGCTGCAGATTTACTAAATAGGCATTTTGATCATAAACCTCCATTGGGCATTAAAACAAACAACACAATAACTGTGATCTTTTACGACAGAGCCGAGGGGCTGCGTAGAGTCAGATCACAGGAACATCTGAGACGACAAGACACTCAATAATGAATCCAAATGGATACTTAAAGAACAATCAACACAGCTCGTATAGCAAATAGAACACCATAAAAACAAAATAGGGCAAATAGGTAAAAACAAAGATGGTTTTTCCAAAATTTCAAGTCAGTTTCACAGTATCCACTGTAGAGCACAGGCAGCAGATGAAAGGACAGTTGGTTAGTGAAGAGCGTGTCATGTCTCACAGGTCATGTTTGATGACCATTGAACATAATGAATGCTTAGTGCTCAGTCACCGTTCATGTCTTTGCATCTGATGTGTATTCCTAGCCAAGCCCAAATGACACTGTTGGCATCTGTGTAATTTGTCACGTGGGGCAAAATGTCTTCATTCGTCCCCATAAGTGACATTTGGGAAAACGTTTGTGAATGCTTGTGTGTAGTCACCCAGTATAGTGGAAACAGGGTCAAATGCATGTCTGTGTCAGTTAGTAAGGGGGTGATATATATGGGCATGCTCAGTAGCGATGCAGCGACATTTCGGCCACCGAAAAAGCAGTTCTGTAAGGCGCGCGCATATAAATGTCAGAGTCCAGTGTTGGAGCATTTTTTTGTCCAAGACCGATGTTTAATCACCTTAAAACACAAAAGCCTTGGCGAGCAAAGCAGCGATACACCCAGTCTAACCTGGGTTTAAACTCGGTGACGGTGGGTAACAGTGAAATTCCCAGTGATACCTTACACTAGGTGTGAGCCGCAGTGCAAAACAAACTCTGGTTTGACGGCTAAATTGAGAACCGGGGATATCCTGCCCGTTAGCGTTGTTGAGGGGAAAGGCTTCTGCGATCTGATTGCATTTCTGGAGCCTGGATAGGCTACTAATAGGCCTTTCACACCGCCGCAAAATCGGTGCTAGTTCTGGGCTAGTTCGGAGTTAGAGCCAGTGTTTTGGTTTCACACCGCCAGCAAGCCTGCTCCGGGCCGTAAAAACCGGTTCAACTCATACCCCAGGATTGAGCAGGGTTTGAAGTGAACCGCTTGCGCCAGCGGCCGGGGGGAGGGATTATCCTGACCAACCAGACCAACTAAAACCTCATGCCCGCCATGTTTAAAAACACCGCTACTACGAGACGTAAACATAACATAATTACCGAACGTAGCGATCAAATTGACCGGCGAGAATACGCTGTATGGGTCCTGTTTGGTTAAGAAAGCAAAGCGAGAGCTAACACATGTAAAAATAAGACGTATTCGCCGCTGTTGTTGTGCTTAAAGCTAGCGGTAGCTTTAGCGTTAGCCACAAGAGCAGCGGCGTCGGGCGACGTACACACACGTTTACAGTGACGTCATGACGTTGCTCTCTTGCCGGCTCCATGGCTGTCTCTGGTCGATGTGAAACCAACCGGTTCATAACTGGGATACGGCTGTAGCCAGTTTTGAACTGACCCCAACACCAGCCTGGAACTGACTCTTGGTTCATTTTGGTGTGAAAGGCCAATAGAGAAAATGTCGAGTGAGCTGTCCCCCCT